>JADLZN010005723.1:0-80899 GCA_018155175.1 Sinocyclocheilus anophthalmus | reverse complement strand
GGAAGAAGCCAACCCTTTTTAACCAACGTGATTATAACCACTTGTGAGATCGCTAATCTGACGTTTGGTTAAAATCACGTTGCAATAAGGTTTATAAAGTTTGCATCTGTCTGTTCTTTTCAATGGGAGGAGAAGAGGAGAGAGAGAGGTGAGAGAGGTAGGATGAGATCTGTGTGAAATAGCAAAAGAAATCAGATGTGACTGATCGAGTCACTTCAAACACTGCACAAATCTTTGCCTTTGACCACAAAATGCTACGTGCTAACCACTAGCCTTCCATGCTAATAGCTTAGCTTGACTATCTGTTTACAAACAGCTCAATATGGCGCTGAAAGTTCCCTCCGGAAAAGGTTTCTCCAAACTTCCGGGTTACGGCTGTTACTATGGTTACTTGTCCTGCGATCACACACAGTTGCTGGTTATACACAGTTTACGCCCTTCAAGTGGGAATGACGGCGCATTCCACACTGAAAAACCAGAAAACACTATTTAGATTTTTATCTTACAGTGCTGTGTAACACTCAACTCGTTAGAGTGAGATAAATTAATGTACAGCTTTACTGCAATTAATTCAATAACTGTCAACGATATCATCGGCGGATATCAGCACATGTCTATTTATACAAACAAAACACACGTGGATTTAACCACAATTCACTTGATCAAGCTTTCATAATTCTCCCAAAAGTAAATATCGTTCGGACACTCTGTGAGTACCGCATTTCGAGTTCACAATTTTTTTGTGAATTAAATGGCATCGGACTATCAGTTAGCTACTCTGATTTCCTCAAACTGGGGAGATTACTAGCAGAGCTGCATTTGAAAGTGGAAAACGCACTTATACAAATCACACTCTGAAGGCCCTTTTACAGAAAGTAAACGGGGAAAAACGCCCGTTTCTTTCTTGTGCGCTCTGACGCGACTTATTTTGTCTCGGTGGACAAAATTAAAACGTTTTTCTGCAGTTCAATTCTTTAAACAACTACTCGAGTTTCATATTCAAACAACACGCTCTTCCGTGCTAAAGTAACATAACCAAATAACACAACAAATTCAGTTTCTCTATCTTTTACTCTATTTTTCCGGATAAAAATAGACCAAATTCATAATATTATCTTGGTATCATTAATTTTTCAGTCAAATCTTTTGCCAGCTTTCTATCTCCACCAGATGTAATGAATTTTCTCATTATTCATTTGTAATTGTAGGGAATTAATTATTATTAATTCATTCAGGTTTTGAGAGGACTCGGATCTGAAAATTCCAAGTCCACCTGATTAAACCGATTTCAAATTTGTTAGTTTGCACTTTAAATCAAGGGTCGTCCAGCGAGCCGTGATTTCAGTATATTTTAACAAACTGACTATGTATCTGTATTTTTCCCCCTGGCCACTGGTTAACACAATTATGATAATTTGTAAGCTCTTAAAAGAGAGGTAACGTTGATCTTGGCAAAATTTTAACCTTGAAATTATATAACACCAGACAATCGAGTATTTATAAATGAAACATGAAATTTATTGGCTAATCTAGATTACATAAAAAAACCTACAACACCGAAAGCAAACATATGCACACAAACAAACACATATACAGCTCACGAAAATGACAGGAGTGAGGTAACGGATTCTATGAAGCTTCCAAGTTCTAACTCGTTTTACGAGTGATTTAAATTCACCTTAGAGAATTCACCAAGCAGAGAATTTTAGCTTATGTTTACTGTTTAAATTAGCTCAACACCAGTTCAGCAGATTTGAAGAGTTTGTTTGTACTTGCGTTTTCCTTGGTTGACAGCTGAAAACCTGAGGTGATTCCGTGGCTGACGCAGGCTTCCTGGATGTCTGTTGAGGGAAATTCCTTCGCTGATTGGCTGTTGCTTTGACGTTGCTTTGACGTCGGAATGACGTTGAATGACGTCCTTTCAGGAAAGCCCTGGAGGGTGGTTGCGGTTTTACGGAAGAGGCTTCAAGCAGTCCTGTTAAAAGCGAGTGTGCAAGACTTCTTTGAAGATCGTGTTTCTCGAAGGTTGAGTTCTTAAATGGTATCGATGGGTGGTGTGGTACGGCATGGGGCAATTTGTCACGCCTCACCAAGCGGTTGAATGAAAGCCAAGTTCTTTTGAGTGAGAGTGGGAGCCGAAGAATAAGGGACAGCGCAGAGGCTTTGGTCCATTAAGCAGGCTGACTTGTGTCAGCCCAAGGTCGATGCCAATCAGATGGTGGCTTAGACACGCCCCATACAGTTCCTTATAAGGACCATGAATCGCATGCTGTTTGTTGTTTGGAGAGTATTTCTGCAAGTTTTAAATATCTTCTGATAACCGTATTATCGCCAGAGAATGATACAAAATATAAACTTTTCACTAACACCAATGTTCGGCGAATAAGACAAGCTCTCATTCAAGCTTAAACAACAGGTATTTTGCATAAACAGTAATCGTAATCACTAAAAGAAAAGTCATAAGGCCAAGATTGAGGTATCATGGTTTCGATAAACACAAAGTATATATATATATATACGGCCTAACACATACAGTGGATACATTTTCACTACCTATACATTCCTAAACGATTTGTCTTTTAAAATAGTAATGCAATGTTCTGTTTCCTTTGTTGTAACAAAAGGGATTTCAGTCAGGGCAGAAAGCAGATGTTCAATGGGTCATGCGACAGTCACGCTGTATAGATCAGGTCATTGATCAGTAATTGATAATGAGCGACACCTGCACCACTCACCGGTCTCGAGTCTCACGGAGGAGCTCCGGAAGGATAAAAAAAGGGGTGACGACAGTGAAAGACGAGAGAGGAACAGGCCTGGACTTTATTTTGTGTTTTGGTTTTGTTTGTGCGCGACAGTCTTCCGCAAGGGGCTGTCGCGCTGTTCTGTGTTTATTTTATTATTAAAGTTTTAAGTGTTCGCCGGTTCCCGCCTCCTCCTTCCCGAACTACGAACTTTGTTACATTGGTGCCGAAACCCGGGAGGAAGGAAGGGCACGCTGCCAGAGATCCCTCGCCGCTGTGGTGAGTCCGCGGTGCCATCGAGCATGGCGGAGCAGTCTGCCTACATGGACGCTCGAGGCGGTGGGCTGGAGTGAGTTGCCGAGGGGGGGGGGGGCGGCCGACGAAACGCGCTGCTGGGGGCCGCCTGGGATGTGGAAAGATGGCTGCCGTCCGTGAGGGAGCGGAGGAGTCACCGCCCTTCGCCTGAGGCCGGAGCCTGCTGCCATCCACCATGATCGGGGAGGAGCAGGGAACGGGGGACTCATGCCGGTTGCCCGAACCCGGAGGAGCCGTCGCCGTCCACTGGGCGGCGAAGGAGTGTCGTGCCGTCCACTGAGGGCTGTTCCAGGCCAGACCCCCGCCCACCGCCTGGCATCGCGGAAGAGTTTACCCAGCTGGTGGAGGGCCGAGCGGCAGTGTGTCTGGGAACCGGAACAAGATTTTTTATTTTTTTTCCTCTCTCCCCTCTCTCGTATCCATCTCTCCTCATCCTTCCGTCTCCTTTCTCTCGCCTCGTCTGTCTGTTCTTACCCCCTTACCCCCAGTACGACGCGGCGCCGTGATCGGATTCCCGCGAGGGGGGGAGGCGGGGCTGAGAGCCGTGGGAATGGAGCGAGGCCGGTGGAAGTAAATGATAATGAGCGAAACCTGTGCCACTCACCGGTCTCGAGTCTCACGTAGGAGCTCCGGAAGGATACAAAGGAGAAGTGACGACAGTGCAAGACGAGAGAGAACCGGGCCTGGACTTTATTTTGTGTTTTGTTTCTGTCTGTGCGCAACAGTCGTCCGCGAGGGTCTGTCGCGCTGTTTTGTGTTTATTTTATTATTAAAGTTTTGTTTGATTGTTCGCCGGTTCCTGCCTCCTTCTTACCGAACTACGAACTTTGTTACATACAGGTTTGGAACAACATGAAGATAAGTAAATGATGACAGAAAAAAACTTTTTGTAAGAACCCATCCCTATAAGAACATAAACTAAGACAGTTCACGAAATGGTGTTAAATAGGAGAAAGGCATAAAACATATATTGATACAGCGCAAATAGATGCTTACATTTTCAGGACCACCATGTACCATAGATTATTGCTCCATTCCGGTAGGGCTGCACGATTAATCGAATGCGGTTGTCATGCACATCTTGTCAGTAAAGACGGTTCTGTAATCAGCAGTAAATCATCACGTGCTTTCAGATGGAGCAGCATTTAATACACATAGCCGTAGTTCACTGACAAGTTACGCAAAAACAAACAAAAATCGATTTTATTGTGCGATTCTGAAATCAAAGAAATCTTTCGCGATAATGACAGCTGTTTGCATAACTTCTCAGTGAACTACGGCTCTGTGTAGTAAATGCTGATCCATCTGAAAGCATGTGAAAATACCAAATTTAATAACATATTTTTACTCCAAACATAACGTCAGTCGAGTGTTTGAAATAAATCCTTCAGTGAGATGATGTGGCTTCTTACACAGAATTAGGCACGCAACATAATTCATAGTATTGCAGTGATAAAGGCATTGCATTATAAAAATACTTTATTTTAATGAAAATTATAAAAATAAGAACTCCGATAAACCGTATATTGCCGTGGTCATGTGTTTATTAGTCACGCTGAATCAATGAAAGCAGTTGAATCTTCTGTTTATTCAGCTGCAGCCATAGGCATTTTCTGGGTTTCTTCTGCGAGGCGTATTTGGAGTTTCAGCGCGAGAGCGCCCTCTGGCCTTTGGATGGAGATTTACTGCTGATCACAGAACCGTGCTTCACTGAAAGATACACATGACAATCGCAGCTTCTGTCGAATCGCGATCTCGATTCCATTTCGATTTGTCGTGCAGCCCTAATTCCAGGATTCAGTTCTAACAAAAAATGGGGGGGGGATGGAAGTCCCCCCCCCATGCTCCTAAAATTAAACATTTAGTAGCCAAATTATTTTTTTAAGTGAACAAATTACAGACGTCTCACTTTTGTTTTTTAAGAATATTTATGCCCGTTTGAAAAAAAAAAGTAAAAAAAGTGAAATTGTGTTCATAATGGTTCCAAAAGGTCATCCAAGTGCCAGTTTACTCCCACACAAGTTTGCCTTACAACTGATTCATTAACATTACAATTGGGCCTGACTTTGTTAAACAATAACCAATTATAGTTTTTGTGAAATACGTTTGAATGGAATCTCTGATGTGAATATGTATCTTCAATTACAAGAAAGAGTTCCCAGTTCATTTAAATTCAGACATAACTGAAAAAAAACATACACGGTTCAGTTAAGAAGTCAGTTGTCAACTCAGTAACAGCTTTGAAGGTGTAAAGTATTTGAGTAAATGTAATTAATTACTGTACTTGAGTATCTTTTTGGATACTCTGTAGTTTTTCTGAGTATCAAAGATATTAGCAACTTTTACTCTCTACTTCACTACATTTTTGAATAAGTATCTTAACTCTTTACTCCACTATTTGTAATGAGTGTTGCAATTACACATTTTGCATGGCACTTAACTTTTTCTGCAGCAGTTTATTTCTGCTACAAAAGAAGTGATATCACCAACTACAGAGCACAGAAAGTACTATATCTTTTGCATTTTGCCTTTGTCAACAAGGCTACTTTATGTGAACACGAGTTCCTTAGCAAGTAATTGTGAATCACAGATGTTTTATATATGAGATGAGGACATTATTGCAGCCGGCAATGAGGCTGAAACCAGCACATCCAGTGCAAGAAGGCTTCAGCATTTTAATTTTATTTAACATGATTTTATTCATCCATTACACTGAAGATAAGTTTTTGAAGGATATTGTTGTTTGCAATTTTGAGGTGAGGAGTTTTATTTTGGTTTTACAAATTAACATGATCGTTCCCCTCACATATCAACTCTTCCTTGTTTTTCACTGGCATGTCTCTTTGACTAGTGCATTTTTGAGCCTATATTGTATAAGTAAAATACTTAAGTATTGTTAAAATCAGATACTCTAAGACTTTTACTCAAGTTGTTTTGGAATTGGTGACTTGTAACTTGTAATGGAGTAATTTTTACTGCAAGGTACCTGGACTTTTACTCAAGTATGGTTTCAGGTACTCTTTACATTTGTTGACAGTGATTATGATTCAAATTTTGAGCGAGTTTAAAACTGGCTTGTGAAAGAAATAGGTTCATAAGTGTAATTCGTTCACAAATTCGACATCACAGCTTGTGCTGTTTTCAATGTAGCATGCAGAAACAAATGGAGCACACTCTAAAGACATAATTAATGCTACCTCATAAGATGGTATCTGACTAAACTACATGTGAATGCACACACATTTTTCTCAACTACCACCAATTGAATTTATACAGGATTGGTTTAAATTACTGTTGATTTGGAGATCATTTTAATCACAGTCTGGAGTCCTTCTCTGGTCTCTCCTTTAGTGTAAGCACAAGGGATTTTCTGCACATCTGAAGCATTATTACACTGAACAAAATTATAAACGCAACACTTTTGTTTTTGCCCCCATTTTTCATGAGCTGAACTCAAAGACCTAAGACTTTTTCTATGTACACAAAAGGCCTATTTCTCTCAAATATTGTTCACAAATCTGTCTAAATTTGTGTTAGTGAGCACTTCTCCTTTGCCGAGATAATCCATCCACCTCACAGGTGTGGCATATCAAGATGCTGATTAGACAGCATGATTATAGCACAGGTGTGCCTTAGGCTGGCCATAATAAAAGGCCACTCTAAAATTTGCAGTTTTACTGTATTGGGGGGTCCGAAAACCAGTCAGTATCTGGTGTGACCACCATTTGCCTGACGCAGTGCAAAAAACACATCTCCTTCGCATAGAGTTGATCAGGTTGTTGATTGTGGCCTGTGGAATGTTGGTCCACTCCTCTTCAATGGCTGTGCGAAGTTGCTGGATATTGGCAGGAACTGGAACACGACATATACACCGATCCAGAGCATCCCAAACATGCTCAATGGGTGACATGTCCGGTGAGTATGCTGGCCATGCAAGAACTGGGATGTTTTCAGCTTCCAGGAATTGTGTACAGATCCTTGCAACATGGGGCCGTGCATTATAACGCTGCAACATGAGGTGATGGTCGTGGAAGAATGGCACAACAATGGTCCTCAGGATCTCTTCACGGTATCTCTGTGCATTCAAAATACCATCAATAAAATGCACCTGTGTTCGTTGTCCATAACATACGCCTGCCCATACCATAACCCCACCGCCACCATGGGTCACTCGATCCACAACTGCCATCTGCCCTGTACAGTGAAAACCATGATTCATCCGTGAAGAGAACACCTCTCCAAAGTGCCAGACGCCATCGAATGTGAGCATTTGCCCACTCAAGTAGGTTACAACGACGAACTGCAGTCAGGTCGAGACCCCAATGAGGACGACGAGCATGCAGATGAGCTTCCCTGAGACGGTTTCTGACAGTTTGTGCAGAAATTCTTTGGTTATGCAAACCGATTGTTGCAGCAGCTGTCCGGGTGGCTGGTCTCCGATGATCTTGGAGGGGAAGATGCTGGATGTGGAGGTCCTGGGCTGGTGTGGTTACACGTGGTCTGCGGTTGTGAGGCCGGTTGGATGTACTGCCAAATTCTCTGAAACGCCTTTGGAGACAGCTTATGGTAGAGAAATTAACATTCAATTCACGGGCAACAGCTCTGGTGGACATTCCTTCAGTCAGTATGACAATTGCACGCTCCCTCAAAACTTGCGACATCTGTGGCATTGTGCTGTGTGATAAAACTGCACCATTTTAGAGTGGCCTTTTATTGTAGCCAGCCTAAGGCACACCTGTGCAATAATCATGCTGTCTAATCAGCATCTTGATATGCCACACCTGTGAGGTGGATGGATTATCTCGGCAAAGGAGAAACGCTCACTAACACAGATTTAGACAGATATTTGAGAGAAATAGGCCTTTTGTGTACATAGAAAAAGTATTAGATCTTTGAGTTCAGCTCATGAAAAATGGGGGCAAAAACAAAAGTGTTGCGTTTATAATTTTGTTCAGTGTATAATATGAAGCATTATTGTGCTGGATGACTTACACACCAAAGTGTAATATTTTGGGTTAGGGTTTGTTCCAATCACATCTAGCACCATTAATGAGTAAAGCTCTAACCACAACAGTGTTCTTGTGACTCTACAGATGGCTGAGCTGCGTAGTTTACAGGACAGGGTTGTGTATGAAATGTCAAATATTTTCATGAAGAATGAGAACAAGAGAACACATGGGAATGAAGAGGAACATCAATATACTGTGCAAGATAAAGCAGCTTAGGAACAAACGAAACAAGCTAAGACTTGAAATGAGAAACAAACTGAGGCCAAAACAGTCTGATGTGCAAGATATGTTTTGTATGTATTTGCATAAACCATTCATATTCACAGAAGTATACGTGAACCTACAGCAATGAGCACACTAACATTCACTTTTGTACAGCAATCCGATGATAATAAATTAGAAATAAAAATCTGTATCTTATAAAACAAACAATGCATGCTTAGGTTTAAAAGAAATCCTGTCAATCCAGTCTCCATTCACAAACTGGAAAGAATTCCAGACATTAACGCCTCCTGAGTTTCTGAATGTCACATGAACCGATTTGTCATCATGGGATCAAAGATCCTTTCCATGAACTCATCAGCACATGATAACACCCATATGATATATTGGGCAACCGGCTCGACAGCATTGAGGGTTTTCACCAATGAAATAAAGCCTACAGGAGATTGTGTCAGGTTTGGACATAGAGCCATTTATATTATGGGGAAAAAACACTTTGTGACAGGATCTCATAAACAGTATTGTTCTGCGTCCCTAATAAGTGCCAATTCAACACAAAAAACACGTTCATTGTGAAGTTTAAACATAATACAAATTCCACTCCCAGAAATACTATAGACTAAAACTAGATGTTTACATTTTATGGAAATCTGAGTGGTGTTTGTATGTGCAAAACTCATAATACTAAAGTATAAGCTATACTAATAGTGATGCTTGCCTAATTATCCAACAAGCTTAGCACTAGTAAAGCAGTGATCTTGCAGAAAGAACACACTGGCTGATGCAGACGCATTTCCAAAACTGCACAGTTTTCATTATTTCTAAACATGTATAACCATATAACACAATCAAATTTGTGCACTGACTGGCTGAAGAGGAGTCACAGAAGGCACATAACGCCTTAAGAGAGCGGCTCGTAGTCACAAAATCATAAGCATTTCCTGGAAGTTATTCTGAACAAGGCAGAAGCTCAGAACATCATGACACAAACTGTTCCAGATGCACAGTTTAGTCCACAATGAACTTGACCTGACCGGCAAAACAGAGTACTTGGAAAAGGTAATGTCAGGCACCTGTGCCTTGTTTCTTTGGAATTTATTAAAAATAAATTAATTAATAAATTAAAAAAATTGACCTCAATGTGATTTAATGTGAAATCTTCTGATCTAATGTCAGACATGCTACCGTTGTGTCAAAAGAGAGAGAAAGAAAGTGACCCAAAACACACTTTAGTTACAGATGAGTAGAGTAAGTCAAGGACAAATGAACATAGAGCATGTGACTGGGGGAGGAGAAAAACACAAAGAAAGAGACTTCAGAGAAAGCACCTTTACACACAGTGAATGGGGGAAAAAAGCACTGACAAGAATGACAAGCATGACAAGAAAACAACCAACGGCACATAGCAGGCTTTCCTTTGGAAAACCCATAGAGAAAATTGGTTTATATCTTTTATGTTCAATTACCAATAAAAGTTATCTTGCAGTTTGCTAGAGGTATAATGGGCAAATAGCCCCACAACATCTTTTAACCACTGAATTAAAGGAGTTCCCCTAAACACTTCCGGAAATATATGTTTTTATTTTCAATGTCTTCATCAAAATAAAAGTCTTTCAGATTGTGTGCAAGTCAGATGTTGATTCAGTAACCTCTCTTTTTCTGGATTCAGTCCAGAGGATTCAGACTGACTCAGAAGAGACATTCGTTCAGGAATTAGACTTCACTGGATGCACTGTTTGTTCACTAAAAAGAACCAACTCATAAGAGTCATTCATTCATGAATCAAACACTTGTTCACATTGTATGATTGTTTTTGCATATAGCCTATGAGTACAATTCAATAGAAAGATGTTTCGTGCCATTGTACATGGCACAACTGGTAAAACAGGACATACAGGTGCATCTCAATAAATTAGAATGTCGTGGAAAAGTTCATTTATTTGAGTAATTCAACTCAAATTGTGAAACTCGTGTATTAAATAAATTCAATGCACACAGACTGAAGTAGTTTAAGTCTTTGGTTCTTTTAATTGTGATGATTTTGGATTTTGAACAAAACCACCAATTCTTTTGTTGTTTTTTTTTTTTTTACATCTCAACAAATTAGAATATGGTGACATGCCAATCAGCTAATCAACTCAAAACACCTGCAAAGGTTTCCTGAGCCTTCAAAATGGTCTCTCAGTTTGGTTCACTAGGCTACACAATCATGGGGAAGACTGCTGATCTGACAGTTGTCCAGAAGACAATCATTGACACCCTTCACAAGGAGTGTAAGCAACAAACATTCATTGTCAAAGAAGCTGACTGTTCACAGAGTGCAGTATCCAAGCATGTTAACAGAAAGTAGAGCGGAAGGAAAAAGTGTGGAAGAAAAATATACACAACCAACCGAGAGAACCGCAACCTTATGAAGATTGTCAAGCAAAATCAATTCAAGAAATTGAGTGAACTTCACAAGGAATGGACAGAGGCTGGGTCAAGGCATCAAGAGCCACCACACACGACGTGTCAAGGAATTTGGCTACAGTAAGCCACTCCTGAACCACAGGACACAGCAGGGCATCTTCTGGGTAAGGAGAGGAAGAACGGAATGTTTGCCCAGTGGTCCAAAGTCTCTTTTCAGAATGAGAAGCAAGTTTGTATTCATTGGAAACCAAGTCTTCTTAGAGTATGGAGAAGGGGGAGAAGCTCATAGCCCAAGTTGCTGAAGTCCAGTGTTAAGTTTCTACAGTCTGTGATGATTGGGGTGCAATGTCATCTGCTGGTGTCACTGCACCCGTTTACCAAGAAATTTTGGAGCACTTCATGCTTCCTTCTGCTGACCAGCTTTTTTGAAGATGCTGATTTCATTTTCAAGCAGGACTTTAGCACCTGCCCACACTGCCAAAAGCACCAAAAGTTGGTTAAATGACCATGGTGTTTGTGTGCTTGACTGGCTAGCAAACTCACCAGACCTGAACCCAAGAGGAACCTCTATTGTCAAGAGGAAAATGAGAAACAAGAGACCAAAAAACTGCAGATGAGCTGAAGGCCACTGTCAAAGAAACCTGGGCTTCCATACCACCTCAGCAGTGCCACAAACTGATCACCTCCATGCCACGCCGAATTGAGGCAGTAATAAAGCAAAAGGAGCCCCTACCAAGTAATGAGTACATGTACAGTAAATGAACATACTTTCCAGAAGGCCAACAATTCACTAAAAATGTTTTTTATTGGTCTTATGAAGTATTCTAATTGGTTGAGATAGTGAATTGGAGGGTTTTTGTTAAATGTGAGCCAAAATCATAACAAAAAAATTTAAAAAAAAAAAAAAAGAACCAAGACTTAAACTACTTCAGTGTGTGCATTGAATTTATTTAATACAAAAGTTTCACAATTTGAGTTGAATTACTGAAATAAATTAACTTTTCCATGACATTCTAATTTATTGAGATGCACCTGTATTTGATGTTTAATTGCAGCTCTGTGGAGGAGTATGTGCACTATTGAGATCACAGAGAACAGGGCTACCAAATATGGGAGAAAAAAAACACTTTGAGACCTTTGTCTCAAATGTGTCTGTCCAACATTTTTTTAAAAACATGGCACTCCCAGGAAGAAAAAAAACATTATTGTGAATAACAGGCTTTTCATTCTTGTTCCTGGTTGATCAAATGACTTTGAATCTAAAATTAAGACGTGCTTCATTTCTAACATTAAGTCCAGTTGGGGCTATTGCGTTCAAAAAGATAGAAGAGAAAGTGAGATGGTTGTCTGAACATAGAGCACTATAGCCTCATGCCACCTGCACACTTCATTCGCCTTAAAGAACAATAGCGGGACAAAACACTTTGAGGCCCTACGGCCACCCTGAGAATGAGCTTCTCCCACACAGAACCTCTCTCACAAAACTCCCTTCACAAGTCCCCCAGAAGCTTCCCAAACTTCTCATAATCCCTGCTTATTCCCCCTGACAATGAACGTCCCCTTGGACTCTCACAGAGCTTTGTTTCCTCATCACACAATGTTTTAACCACCTGAGGCTGCTCATTGCAATGGAGACTTTCTCAGTTTACAGCAGTTGACACCTCGCTTGATCAATAACTTCCATTCATTCAGTTGCATCATGGGAGCCATTTCCTTGAATCTTGCCCATCTTTACTCTCAGGGAGAACCCATGCTTTCACCACCTTCCCAACAGGAAGTTAATTTTGGCAAATTCCTATTCCTAAAGAAGTTGTCCAAATAAGAATAGGTAGCTGTGTGTTTGATTCCTGGAGGAAACACAAACTGGCAAAATATTAACTTTGAATGCATTGCATGTTGTTTTAGAAAAAAAAAAGCATCTGGTAAATGCATACATTTAAATACTAAAAGATCGTGGCAAAGAAAAATGTGTTGATAACCTAAAACCATTTTTAAACACCCACTTGTCTTTAGTGAATCAAAACATACAGTGCATTGGGTTCAACATTGCCTGATTAGCAAATAAATGACTGAGTTGTTTCTTTTTAGTGAATCAAACACATACATCTTACAGCTGTGAGAAATCATTGTAGTAAGTGGTTGTTCATATAGTATAGTTAACATTTGTAAGATACATGTTACACTTGTAAGAAAGATGGTATAAATATAAATGAAAATATTAAGAACTTTATTTTGCATGAATAAAGTTGTTGAATGTTGAATTAAGGATAATTTGGTCACACTTTATTTTAAGGTCCAATTCTCACTATTAACCAAATATTAACTATGACTTTGGCCTCAAACTAATTAGCTGCTTATTAATAGTTAGTAAGGTAGTTGTTAAGTGTAATTATGAGTAGGATTAAGGGTTCTAAAATATGGTCATGCAGAAAAAATAATTAATATATTCTTTGTAAGTGTGTGTGTCTGTGTATATGTGTATATATATTATATATATGTGACCCTGGACCACAAAATCAGTCTTAAGTTGCTGGGGTATATTTATAGCAATAGACAAAAATACATTGTATGGGTCAAAAATTATTGATTTTTCTTTTATGCCAAAAAAAAACCTAGGATATTACGTAAAGATCATGTTCCACGAAGATATTTAGCAAATTTCCTACTGTAAATATATAAAAAACTTAATTTTTGATTAGTAATAAACATTGCTAAGAACTTCATTTGGACAAATTTAAAGGCGATTTTCTAAGTATTTTGATTTTTTGAAACATCAGATGCCAGGATTTTAAACACAGTTGTATCTCGGCCAAATGTCCTATCCTAAAAAACCATACATCAATGGAAAGCTTTATTCAGCTTTCAGATTAGAATAAAAAAAATGGACCATTATGACTAGTTTTGTGGTCCAGGGTCACATATTATATACATACACACAACAACACACATAAATAGATATATATATATATATTATTTAGATATATATATATTATATATATTCATATAGATTAATCTATTAGATTCTATTGTGTGTATGTCGTGTGCGGTTGTGTATATGTATGTATGAAAAGTTATTTTAAAAACACCCTTGCAAATTGTTTTAAATTGACTTATTATTGAAAGCTCATTGGAATTGCATTTCTTAAAAAAGTACTAATTATTGGAACCATTAAGGAACCAGAATCATAAAGAGGAATCGGAACCGGAATCATTAAGTTCTTTATGATTCCCAGACAGGAAAGACATGCCTCAATGTCAGCACCTTCTTAGTACTCCCACAAACAATTGGGAAATATATAATTCTTTAAATGTAATAAAAGCAGTGACAACATTTTTATGCTACTATATAAAGATAAATGATGTCACTACCAAATAAAGCAGCACATCAAAAAGGATGGGACAAGGTTATAGAGTAACAAAACCATAATGTTGTGTTGACTTCCATTTATGGTAATGTCATGCCCTATTGATTAGTAAAAAAAGACTTCTAAGGTGAATTTGGATTAGTATCTAACAGTAGTTAATGAACAGATAGCATATTTCAGAGTTACTCCGCATTAATCACTCTTAATGTTGATGTCAGACAGCAAGGAAATGTAAACTTTGTCCAACTGGTCTTGGTCAAGCTAAAAAGGGGACGTATCATTCTGACCATCTGTTAGTGTTAATGGATGTTTATTTTGTGTCTCACCATGGGTCTGACCCCTACCAAACTTTACAACGGAAAATTGTGTCAAAAGACAGGAACTTTTTTTTTCCAACTATGGTCTCATTGGATTTCATCCACAAAATTAAGAGCACAGAATCAAGTATGAGCCATGTACCCCATCTTTTGGAAATAAATGGTAGTGCAGGGATTTAGCTGCCAAAACAACATCTTTGTGGTCACAGGCCAGCATTACAACATAAAAATCACTACCAGATACATATTACCAGTAGATGGCATCCTAGCATTTTGAGTTTGATCTTAGCTATAGCTGCCACATAATCTGAAATTTTCAGTGTTAACAGTACAAATAATTAATAAATATAATATGTTAATTATTTAATAATAAATAATTAATAAATAACTAATAATTACTGTTAAAATAATTACTTAAATCAATCCTAATAATTCTCATTATTATTATTATTATTTCATACATGAGATAACAGTATACATAAAACTATATATAACTCAAAGTACAAACAATCTACAAAATAATGTGAGAATAAATTACTACTACTACTTAATAATAATATAACAATACTATAATACTAACAAAACAACTTACAAAATAACAATAAATAATATAAATAAAATAGTTTTAGATGAAGTACAGCATGTCACACTACAGGGCACAGTTGTCATCAACGAGGCATGGAATAAGCCTTGCTCAAAATTCATGATAAAAGTACAACTGAAAAAATACTACAGCTTTATACTAAAAAGATCTTTCATGCACATTCTACAGATTTTATTATCAGCTCCTTATTCACAGACTGATTCGAACTGTTATGGATGGTATTTGAGGCCGACATAAACGCCTAACAGTGGAAGTGCATGACGATTTTGACAAGGGTGATACAATAAATCCATTCATCAGACTGGGACAGAGGTGAATGGCTGGCAAACATAAGGTGGAGTCCACAAATTCTCAAAAACCTCATGGCCATCATTTCATCCATCATATGCACTGTATATCATATTTACTGCAGTAACATGTATAACTAAAATGATTAACAGCAGGTCAAGGAAAACCAAAGAGAAACATGAAGAAATAATTTTAGATGCTTGGATAATGACACATGATCTTGTAATTCTATTATTTCATATCTTTAATCTTCCAAAGTACAGTCTTTTCATTTAGTGCAATTCTGAAGTCATGCTCTTGGCAGCTCTTTAAATCTGTTTCTAATGGTATCAGAGGATGAAAATGACTGCACGTGGCTGATCTTGCAAGACATTTTTCTGTGTGAGAAGGCCGGGTATGATTATTCACACTCACATGCCGTGGATGGTCTAGTTTAGTATTATATATTTATTTATATCGTATATATAATATATATAGCATATATATATGATTATAATCCATATTTTGAATTAGTGTGTATTTTATTTAGTTTTTTTACTTTTTTTAAGTGCGTTGCCAGGTCGAGTTTAGTGAGCGTGGTGTGGTGACATATATAGCATATATATAAAGATGTTGCGATATAACAAATCGTAATGTGGCTTCTGAGGAAACCAAAATGGTGCAACACTTAGTTTCACAATCAAACTGACAACGGGTATGAACAATTGCAACAATTACGAACATCGGCTAAATGTTACAGTGACTTGTGAGGCCAACCAAACTTTTTATTTTATTAAAGTCTTATAGTCTATAGTAACAGTGAATACACTGTACATCATAACCAAAAACTAAATAGAAGAAAACTAAACTAAGGTGAAACTGCACATAGTTTTCAGAGAAAAGCAGTACATTTGCATTTCCTTGAGTAAGAGGAAAACACCAATGTTTGCAGGTTTGGAAAATCTACTATGTCATATTGCAGCCAAATGTTTGAGAGCTGGTGGGTTTGGGGGAGCAGTAAACTTTTGTTTTTGTCGTTTTGGATGTCTAAAAGAAAAAAGAAAAAAACTTTGTGACTAGTTGGGTCTTGCATATAGTGTAAATTAATTGTATTGCCAGAATCCAACCCAATGCTGATGATTTATGTGCAATGATACAAAAGGTTTATGGTATAACATGTCGCACAAACAGCTGGCATTATTCAATAAATATGTATACAAAGGACACATATAACAGAGGACAAATTTGAACAGTTCTGTGGTTACTGCAATGCTAAAAGCCACCACTATCTCAAAGGGAAGTATTGAGTTTATGCGTGTAATTTTTTTTATTCTCAAGAATTCACTCAAAATGAAAATTATTTACTCATGTTGCTCTATTATTAAAGTTGACAAGAAATAACAACTTCACTCTTTTCTATACAACAACCATTCATGGTGTCCGTGTCTATCAAGTCTGAATCAAATAGAAATGTTTAATCAAATCATGTGAATTTGCTGCCCAATTCAGAAGGCTGATTCCCCACAGATTAATATAGGAATATCCAATATATTTGTACAATAGTGTTTTTTTATTTCAGGTCTGCGCAATTACCAAAAGAGAATTCCTGAGAAATCCATGATGAGAATGCCGATTATGATCTAGTATATTTTTACCAGAGCTGGGTAGATTACTTACAAATTGTAGTCCGTTACTGATTCCAAATTACATGACAAAAATTGTAGTTAGTAATGTAATCCATTACATTACACATTTTAGGTAATATAATCCAAATTCTTTTTATTACTTTTAGATTACTTTTGACCTAACTCGCTTATCACATTGATTTAAATAGGATAATCTTGTACCATATTGACATAAAAATGCAAAGAAAATGAAAATATATTCCATTTGTTGTTATTTACAACATAAAGTGGCATAAACTTACAACTTAAAGAACTGCGGGGGTTTGCAGGTTTAATGGAAAGCTAATAATTAATTAAATCATAAAATGTTAAATTAAAATAAATAATTTTAAAATAACATAAATCAAAATAAAACACTTACTAAAAGATGAAATATTTTATTTGTTTAACTGCTGTTTACTTAATTATTAACTTATTGCCTTAAAATTTCAGGGGTACATCAAGTAAATATTTTAGTTGAAAGTTGTTTGGCTGACAAAAAAAGTTTGTAAATCCCTGCATTACATGTAGGCTAAATAAATAAAGAATAATGTGAATTTGTGCATGTTAATGTGTTTGAAAGACAAAAGTCTTCCAAAGACATAGAAATACATGGTAAAATAACCTACAGAGTGATAATTCAAAAACAATGATGTTTTCATCCGTATTGTGCATGTTGAAAATCTGAGAAAACTTGAAAATGATCTTTGATAATCCACTGGTTCCAAAAGCGGGGCATTCTCAGTTTTTCTGTGTATGATAGCCACCTGACTAATGACGGTCTTTGTTTGAATGGCGCACCTACAAGAAAGACTTTCTGAATGTATGTAAACGGTAGGCTATTTTTGAAAATAACATTTAAAAGATGGAAAAGAGGAGTTAGGGACAATCAATAAATTATGAATAATTTATTGCTATTGTGTGAATAATATGTAATCATGTAATAAAAAAAGTAACTGTAGTCTGATTCAGAGTATTTTAAAATGTAATTTAATCTAATAACAAGTACTTCATTTTTGGAATCTGATTACGTAGTCCAGATTACATGTAATCAGTTACTACCAAACTGTGATTTTTACATACATAAGATATGACATCAATAATGTTTTTGGTCACCAGAAACATGAGAACCAAAGACGTTGGTGCCTTCAAGTTGAATGTCAATGGCACATTGCATCAAAATGAGCTATTTTTGACTGGAAAACTACAGTTAAAAATTAATTAAACTTTGATCTGTTCATCACAAACACATTCTATGGCTCCAAAAGAACTGGAATATATGTATGTATACAATATATATTGGAATATATAATATGTTTCCCCTCTTTTTGTCCATTTTGGAGCTTGACAGACACAGACAACATGGCAGGGAGGAAAAATGAATCTGCTTTTGGGTAAAGTATTCATTTAAACAGAAATCGAATACGATTTTAACTGAATTACTTGTATGTATGGGAGATCACGGACATTCTCAGGGCCATGTGTCAGCTTTCAAAGGAGATCAGACTAGATTCAAGACACTCTCCTTCCCATGAAGGCAATATGGATGTGGCTACCACGCCGATAACATCAGATTGTTTTGTTACTCATAAAACAAATACTTGGGAGGACGGCCCTTGTACGAGTTTGATGAAAGAGAAATGAAAGGCTCCTCAATGGGTTCACATGCAAACTAATGAGTGCAGATCATTAAGAGTGTAGTCATGCATGCAAACCCCTTCAGAGGGGCAAAACTAGGGGTTTAAAACATTATATACATGGCAAGTCTGGACTCTACGTGTCATAGCCCAAGCCCATATTTAATGTGCAGCACATCTCATCAATAACTACAGAAGGAAATTCAATCATTCAGTCTTGTCTCTACTTGTAGTTTGATCTGAGGCAGTCTCACAGAAGCTGAGAAATACTTAAAAGGATTTCTGGTATATGTTTATTGTATTTTCATCTTAAAACAACCCTACCAGAGTCCTTTTGGCCAACTAATAACAATGATTCAGAAGTACAGGAATTTCCCTCGCATACCAAAGGGTGGATGATAGGCATTCTCTTTAACTTTAACTTTGTAGTTTACGAGTTAGATTTAAGGCCACCTACTGATTTACAGTTTAATATTTCATATTGACTAACCTGTTGAATCGTGAAAGTTTGTTATCCGCTTCACAACTTGATTTAAACTATACAGGATTACAAGGCGACAACTTTCTCTTTTCGACATAAAAATGTGCCTAGGCCACAAAAAGAAGCAGTAGAGTTGCCACATCTCGTGTTATTTGTGAAATAAAAAATAAACTAAAACCGTAAAATTCATTCGCCGTCGACAGAACACTCTTACCTTTAAAAAACAATCTCAGAAGTGTGATCTCCTGATGAATCAGTGAAGAAACGAATACTACGCCCCAGAATTGGTTTTACGTGAACTTCAAAAGGTCCGTGTGTAAAATTGTCTGGAAAATGATCTAAATACTACTTTAAATTAATTGCATTCTTTATCACTATTGTAATGTATTCTTGTTACTTTGTGAATGACACCGTTTGTAACACTTCCACCTACGCTGACCAATCACAGTCGGCGCACGACATGACGTCACCGTCGACCTTTCGACGCCTTCGAACTGTGGAGAGAGACAAATAAGGTTAGAGATTTCTTTTAAGCTTGTTCATCAGTACTATCCTGTTAAAACATTTATTGTGTCGAAATTCAAATTAAACATAGATGTGAACTGTACTTTTGTGACTCGCAACCAGAGACTGTCCTGCATCTTTTTTGGCATTGTGTTCATACAAGAAAACTTTGTTACAGTTCATTGTAAACTTCATACGCAATGACTTTGAACTTTTCTTTAAGGATGTTTTGTTTGGAATTTTCACTTTTGAGAAGCAATATGGAAATGTTTACTTTCTCTGCAACTTACTTATTTTACTTGCAAAATATTTTATCCACAAATGCAAGGTTATGAAAATTACCCCCCACTTCTCTTACTTTCAAGAAGATATAAAAATGTATATTAAATCTTTATCTACCTCCTGTAACAAAAAGGCAACTAAAACTTTGAATGTATGCTCACTTTTTGGTGTTTTTGTATCATTTTTATTTGATAATTATTTTGAGTTTTGAGGGAAGAGTATGTTTTTTTGTTGTGTGATCTGTTTATTTTATTTATCTTATTTTTTCTCATTTACTTGTTTATTTTTCAACTCTTTCTCTTTTGATTTGTAATTGCTGTATATTGTTTGGTCATCCTTGAACCCCTGGCTCTTTTCCTTGGCATACGTTCTGTCACACTTTTATTTCTGAATAAATGTTTAATAAAAAAAATAAAAATAAATTGTGGAGAGAGACATCTCTGCATCTTCTAATAATAAAGCTATAAGGACTGTTAGAATTTGATCTGCTTTTGGACTCTTTGTGTGATTATATGCAATATAACGGCCTTCTTGTTATTATTTAGTTATAGTTACTGATATTGTTGTTGATATTACGTGTTGTATGGATAATGTATTGCTGTATTGATGTATTGATGTATTTTTCCTCCGAATTCTCCTCAATTCAGGCTCCCTCTTTCTGTGATTCTGGGAACAATCATTCCCTTTGCCTTGACAAAATAGCTAGGAATGCTTATTATTATTTTAGTGACCATGTTATTTTAGTACTGTCAGGAATTTGTCGTTGTGATAATAGTGTCTCTTTACATTACGACACTGACAGTCAAAAGTATGAGATTTATGTGTTCCATTGATTCTGACATTACTTTTAAAAATAGCAAAATTCTGACATCATCAGTCCACTTGTCCTGGGATTGTAGATGTCCTCAAATATATTTCTTTTATAAGCTTTTTATTTTTGTCAAGACAGTGACAAAATTATTTAATGTCAGTCGTAATCCCGATGGTCCCATTTAGTGTTATTATAGTTTCTGTTTCAAACATGTTAACTCAGTTACACAAATAAAGGCGTAAAGAAATTGTCTGGGATTATAAGAAGTAGGCTACCCTGATTTTTAAGTAAGCCTTATTAGTAATAATAATAATTAATAAATCGTTGCATTTATATAGCGCTTTTCTAGGCACTCAAAGTGCTTTACATTGTCAGGGGGTATCTCCTCATCCACCACCAGTGTGCAGCATCCACCTGGATGATGCGATGGCAGCCATAGTGCGCCAGAACGCCCACCACACACCAGCTTATTGGTGGAGAGGAGACAGAGTGATGAAGCCAATCAGCAGATATGGGGATTGTTAGGAGGCCATGATGATCAGAGGTCAATGGGCAAATTTGGCCAGGATGCCGGGGTTACACCTCTACTCTTTTCGAAAGACATCCTGGGATTTTTAATGACTACAGAGAGTCAGGACCTCGGTTTAACGTCTCATCCAAAAGACAGTGCTTGTTGACAGTATAGTGTCCCCGTCACAATGCTGGGGCGTTAGGACCCACACAGACCACAGGGTGAGCACCCCCTGCTGGCCTCACTAACACTTCTTCCAGCAGCAACCTAGTTTTCTGCTTAGCTTCAGTGGGCAAGCAGTCTTGGGCTACAGGGTGATATGGCTGCCGGCTAGTAGATAGCAACACCATGCACAGTAAAAAATTATCACTGCATTTGATAAATATTTGACACTTTATGAAAGCATACATATTGAATGGCATTTTGTGAGAAAATAGGTAAAGCTTGAGGTTGCACTAAAAGTGAATACCTATAAACATGGATTAAGTCGGTCTACTATAAAATAAATTGTTAACACCCTGCAGAATTGCCACCGAAACCACAGAAAAAAAATCAGCTTGTGCCCTATAGTGTACAATCTTGCATAGCTGACTCAATTGTGCTCAACAAATAGCCATTACTGTATGGTAGATGTGTATATGTTTGTCTGTCTTATTACATCAGTGGAGCACTAGTCTGCACCTGTTTGAAGAAAACAGCAGGAGATTGTTGAGGCTGAGATAAACTGAAAGGCTGCTGTGTTGCAGAGATGGGCAGCAGGAAGATGATGGCAGCATACTAAGCAATGAAATGGTGCATTTTAGGGTATATGCTATTTAATTGTGATCTCTTAACCAACATTTTCCTATACTTTTTTAAATAGATTTTTTTGTAACTATATTAAACTTTTATTTGATATTTTCATGTTAATTTGTTTCAATTTTAGTAATTTTATCTGTGATTGTTTTTTTAATTATTTCTAAATACATATTTTTATTTCAATTTTAGTTTTTTTTCTGCAAGTAATTTTGTTGTTCAATAGTTTGTTTTGACCAATAACATAAATAACAATAATTCATAACCAGTGGTGTAACTTTGTTTTAAAAAGTGGGTGGGAGAGGAGTGAGTGTGTATGGGTGTGGGTTAATGTATCGACATAGAACTCATTTAGCTTCATTCATACATGTACTATAATAAAAATGTATTAAGACCAAGATTCTTCACGTTAGTGATTAAATACATATGCAATAAACAGTCGTATTCCTAAACAGTCTATCAAAGATGTTCATCAGTGATCGTATATCAAGAACAGGGACACGTTTGTGCGCATTTTGTTTTGTGATTCAACTGGAATGAATAGATAGTTTCATCTGCCTTAGGTACATCCATGCCACGAGATGTTTCAAAAAAGTGATGGGGACAAAATCGACCCTGGCAAAAAGTGATGGGGACATGTCCCACCCGTAAATTATGCCTATTTTCATAACCAAGGAAACATTTTGACTTTGTGCCTCAATTACAACAAAAACAAACAAGCTAAAACTGATATCTAAAGTAAAGTGAGGTTTAAAATGACAGTGATTGTATTTAGTCTTCCAATCATCATCAAGTGTAGTTCTGAGACATCGTTCAATTCTGTTCACCAGTGTTTTATTAAGCAAAGTCCCTTTATCCAAACAAATCTAAAATGTTTTTTTTTTTATTATTTAAATTAGCATAAAAACTAAATTTCGATGTGATACAATAAAAAATCTCAAAAAGATTTTTTTTACAATGCAGTGCTACAATACAGCGACTAATGCTTTCATACAGACGAAAACAAGCACATTATAAAAAATATATCTCTACATTGTAACATAATGAACATAGTGTTTGCCATTCAGAACACAAGGACCTGAATCTATCTATATGTCACTTTACATCCACATCTTGTTCTGGGGGACCTTGATTTGAACTCGGTCATTCACGTTATGGGTTCCATGGGTGTTTACTTTTGGTAGGGAGTGTTTAAGGAAGTCCTATGAGGAAGGATCAACAGAAAAGAAAAAAAGAAAAAAAACACACATGCGTAACTATACAGTATGCTGAGAGTTTTTCTTCCTTGTTTTGTAATTACAAAAATCAAAGGGGAAAACAATGATCTCAGCTACAGAATACACAAACAAGAAACAATTGCTGCATAATTAAAAGAAATGACCTTGATTCCCTTTTCTCCCAATTTTTGAAGTATTTGTATTGGTCCTTGCAAACACCAAGCAAAGGGCCTATCCCCAGTGCCAGATACACATCATAATTTCTCCCAGCACCCACAAGATGGTGTGCAACTCCATTTTTCTACCACTCAGCACAAGCAGATGTTTTAGACTGAACCTTAGTGGAATGGAAAGCCAATAAGTGAAAGGGGGCTTAATATTTGTGAGGCTGTGTTTGAAATGACAGGGAACACAAAGGACACACAAAAGCGTATTGTATGAACTTTTGAGACTTTTGTTGGACCCTGAATAAAGGTGATGGTTACTCTTGAGCTTCTTTGCCGGTCATTTTGTAGATCTCTGTAGGTCCATCCACATGTGTGATGGTGGTGGTCAACTGTATGTCTTCACCACTGTTTCCAGCTTGATCAGCTATATGGAAAAAGAGAGCATAGGAATATGTATCAGTGACTGATCAATACTTGCACATCACATCATTATGACAGGGTATGAACAGCAGGAAACATAAGTTTCAAGGTGATCATGTCATCTTCATAAAGAATTCAGCATAACCATATCACCCAGCCACAGCCATATCACCCTGCAGCCCAAGACTGGTTGCCCACTGAAGCTAAGCAGGGTTGAGCCTGGTCAGTATCTGGATGGGAGACCTCCTGGGAAAACAAGGTTGCTGCTGGAAGAGGTGTTAGTGAGGTCAGCAGGGGGTGCTCACCTGTGGTCTGCGTGGGTCCTAACACCCCAGTATAGTGATGGGGACACTATACGATCAAAAAGCACCGTCTTTCGGATGAGACGTTAAACCGAGGTCCTGACTCTCTGTGGTCATTAAAAATCCCATGGACTTCTAGTAAAGAGTATGGGTGTAACCCCGGTGTCCTGGCCAAATTGCCGCCCTGGCCCTTGTCTATCATGGCCTCCTAATAATCCCTAACCACTTGATTGGCTCTATGACTCTCTCTCTCTCCCTGTAGCTGGTGTGTGAGTTGGCGCCAGGGCGCCGTTGTTGTGGCGTGCCGTCGACATCCAGTGGATGCTGCACACTGGTGGTGGTTCAGGAGAGACCCCCCACAAGATTGTAAAGTGCTTTGGGTGTACAACAATACACAATAAAGCGCTATATAAATGCATCATTCATTCATTCATAACAAATAAAAAATACCCCAAAATTGTTGCAGCACAAGTCTGAACAAACATGGAAAACCATACGTGATTCACTATGTTTGCAATCATGTCAAGAACAAATAACCATAGTGTATATATGCAATAACAATAAGCACCATTTGGGAAATAGCACCCATAAGAAAGTTTCAAACATGTTCTATATTAGAGGCTATGTAAAAAAAAAAAAAAAAGGAAAAAAAAAGTAAATTTTTCATGTTTTTTTTTTTTTTTTCTAAGTCTGCCCATCAACGAATCGCATTGATTTGGTCAAACAATACACTTGAAAACAACAAAATACAGTGAATTACATTTTAAAGTAATTTATATTTTTTGTAAAAATTTATAAAAATAAAGGTAATGTATGATGTGATGGAAAAGATGAATTTTTAGCAGCCATTACTCCAGTCTGTATGCCCCAAGATGCTGATAGTGGAACGACAATCTTTGAAATTTAAATGTCTATACAGTAATTTTTGATCAATTTAATACATCCTTAATGAATAAAAGTATTAATATCTTTCAAAGAAAAAAATCTTAAATTATGACCCAAAGTGTTTCATTGGGATAGTATATATTCTTCACAAGATCACAAACATATTCTACCAAACATCTAACCAGTAAAGTCATTATGAACAGATTTTCGGCTCATTTACTCAAATTATAATAACAGGAGAATTTAGGAAGGATATGACCACTGGCAATTTAAACAATTTAATACCAAATAGTCTATATGTTGTCTACAATTTCAGCCTGAGGGCTGAGAGCGACACTTAAAACATAAAACAAAGCCTGAAATATTGAGGTAATAATATTGAAAAAAAAAAGTATACTTTATTGTATTTTAAATATATTCCCTGTTTCAATAGTACATTGCAAATATACTAACAAAAAAAATTGTACTAACTAAATATATAACAAGTGTACTACCAACATGCTTTTACCTTTTTTCACAATACAACTTTTAACACACTTTAAAACCATTGTAATTTAGTATATTTTCTAAAAAATATATTTACAAAAATATACTTGAATTGGAAGTTCTGTTTATTTTTTATAAGTATATTTATTTGCACTTTACTTAAATATATTTTATGAAAATTTTTAACTGTGCTGAAAATGATCAGTTTAACAAGCATTGAAAGTATACTTTCAAAGTATATTATTAAATAACCGAAGTTAGGTATATTTTGAACGTCACATTTGTGAGTATATTTTAAATGTGCTTCTTCATGCTTGGAATTCACTTCATTACTTGGACATACATTGTTTTCAGAAAGTAATAAAACAAATAAATAAAGCGAATGCATTATAAAGTGTACAGTCAAGTAAACACTGTCTATATTGCACGGCCAAAAACTGAAGGTCACTCACTCTGCATTAATATTATATCATTGCATTATTATAACATATCATTATACATTTTATGGAGAAATAAACCTGAAAAACAACAATTGGCATTGATATCTGTATAAAGCTGCAGAAGTAGTTCCCCATAATAATCAGTTTGTTTGGAAGTGGAATGGCATACAGTTTTTCCTTAGACCTAATAATTACACATTTACATTTGAGTGATTGAGGATGGACAGCAAATACATTATGAGACACTATATAAATGTTTAGGATTTAGTTAAAAACACTAAACAGCTAAAACACAGAATCTATTTGTGGTGGATGCAAAAGATGCCCCATCCACAAACTTGAAAGCCACCAGGGTCATAATTTCACAGAATGTTCCATCACTTAACTGTACAACAGAATTGTTTCTCTTTTTGTTATGTGTTATTTCAGGAATGATAAAGAACACTGCTCACTGAAAAAAATATTTTTAATGCTGTTCACTTTATTTAAACAATTCCTTTTGATTTAACACCATTATATCAGGTTTCCCGTTCAAACACGACTGCATCATGTTGAACAGACTTGAAACAACTTTTTTCTTTTAAATAATGTTTTTGGAGAAAATATGTTTGTATAGAGTATAGGGCTATAGGTTATTATAACTAATTAAAAGCTAATCAAATAAATACAGAAAACAACTCGTAAATATATGTATATTTATATATTATGAGATTCCTGAAAAAAAATATTCATTGAATTTACTACATTTTTTAAGGAAAGTGGTTGCAACCAATTTATTTCAGCTACATTTAAAAACAACCAAATTTAGTTGAAATTTCAAATTTTTTTTTTTAAAATTTTCAGCTAAAATTAAACAATAGTTTGAACCACATACCTTAAAAAAATTATAGTTTTTTTTTCTAGTGTACATAGCCTACAATAAGCCTACATTAAGCCTTTTTAAATGTAATAACTTTTACTTATGCAAAATATATATTTTTAGTGTTTCCTAAAAAAGATTCTAAAACCGCGCCCGTTTTCTAGTCAGTCCCGTGACGTCAGCCCGTCCAATCACAGCTGAGCTGAGCTCACTCAAAGAGTCACGAAAAAGAACATTTCAAGCTTCTTTATTCCTATTTAAAGCACTTTTGAACGTTTATGATTTATTGTCGTATCTTATTATTGTTTATTACATGTATACTATATATATTATATATATATACCTACATAATTATAAATATATATTCTATATATATATATAATATATACAACTATATATTAATTATATATATATATAGTAATATATAGACACACAATATATATAGATATATATATATATTAACAACATAATAATATAACTATAATTAAGATAACACATATACTAGACAATTAATATAGATACACATATATATATATAGATCTATATTATACTACACCAATATATATATAAATAATATATATAAATGATATATATATATGTATGCCTATCTTAGCAACCGTTAAAGTCGTGGCCTAATGGTTAGAGAGTCGGATTCGTAACCCAAAGGTTGCGGATTCGAGTCTCGTACCGGCAGGGATTGTAGGTGAGGGGAGTGAATGTACAGCGCTCTCTTCCACCTTCCATACCACGACTGAGGTGCCCTTGAGCAAGGCACCAAACCCCCATCTGCTCCCCGGGCGCCGCAGCAGCACCAAAATGGCCAGGCCCACTGCTCCAGGTGGTGTTCACTTGCTGTGTGTGTGCAATTTGGAGGGATAAAGGCAGAGCACTACTTAATCGAGTATGGGTCACCATACTTGGCCACATGTCACTTCACTTAATGTATTAGCTAGCAAAGAAGAACTACCACACCATTACATCAAAGTTATCAACGGCAAGTGTTAAATATGCAGTGTTTTACACCACAGTTTGTCAGTGGGAAAATTTAAAGACAGTCGACAAGACAAACAAGTCCGGTGATTTTTGTCTTTTAAACCAGAAAGACGGCTGACAGATCTAACCGACACTCGCGCCACAGAAACTAATTGAACAGGTTGACGAACCCGCCCATTCACTATATTACAATAACTTTTAACTTTTTGTTAATCGTTATTTATGATCCGCTTCATCAGTTTCATCTAGCATATCCGTGATGCTAATTAAGTTTACTAAGTTTACAGCCGAAGCCCCGGTAAACAAATCGGCTCTAGGAGCATTTATGATGGCTGTTTTGCTAACGTTATTTACCAGTTCAGACTGATATTTGCGCCTCGTGTTTTTTTATTTGAAACTCATACATGCATATGTTATTGAAATCAATGTTTTCAGAGCAAAGGCAACGAGGAGTGCTTGGATGTCAAAGGCAACAAGATGGCTGCAATACTACGGGCCTAAAATTAAGTAAGTTAAGCTGCAGTCGTTAGTTTTGCATCTTTGTCGCCATCTCTGTTTGAATTGCAATTGCAGCTGTGTGCGGAATTATCTTCCTTGCGTGGGTTGTGCTGCGGCACGGCTCCAGCGCAGATGAATCTAATGTTTTGAGGAGTATGTGTGTGGCAGTCAGTCACGCACCGGTGTGGATACTGTCCTTTGCACTGACAGATTCTAGCCTAGGTCTTGGAATATATGACCAAAATAAGCATTTTCACCGGATATTGTCATCTGAACAAGTAAGAAACAAGTCTGCCACGTTTGTTCTGACCAACTGAGGGAAAAAAGCATTACAATAAATCAAGATACCAATGGTGATTTAATCTAAATTAAATTTAATCTCATATCACATCAAACCATGCAAATTATTATTATTGTTATACTTTATTCTCAAATTGTTAATGTTAACAACATCAGCATTGCGTGACTATGAGTATAGTGTGTATAAGCGAGTAGATTTCAATTTCTGTACAGTCTAATCTCTAATTGTCATACCACTCGAATTTAATATTAAAAAATTATGCTCCCTTCAAACTGGTTGTCTTTAAAATACAAATCTTGTTTAATCCCAGGCTAATCTGTAACCAGAAGCACATTTAAAACTGGAATATAAATTAATTTCATTCACATGTGTTTCATAAAAACATAATCCTTTATGGATTACAATCCACCATCAAAATTATAAATTTAATTATTCCAGCTGCTGTGAGAAAAGGCTATAAACGATCGGCCACCTGCAGGATCCTGACACGCGCGGTACAGTGGGGAAAAAAGTATTTAGTCAGCCACAAATTGTTCAAGTTCTCCCACTTAAAAAGATGAGGCCTGTAATTTTTATCATAGGTATACCTCAACTATGAGAAAAAATGAGAAAAAAAAATCCAGAAATCACATTGTAGGATTTTTTAAAGAATTAATTGGTAAATTCATCTGTAAAATAAGTATTTGGTCACCTACAAACAAGCAAGATTTCTGGCTCTCACAGACCTGTAACTACTTATTTAAGAGGCTCCTCTGTCCTTCACTCGTTACCTGTATTAATGGCATCGTTTGAACTTGTTATCAGTATAAAAGACACCTGTCCACAACCTCAAACAGTCCAAACTCCACCATGGCCAAGACCAAAAAGCTGTCAAAGAACACCAGAAACAAAACTGTAGACCTGCACCAGACTGGGAAGACTGAATCTGCAACAGGTAAGCAGCTTGGTGTGAAGAAATAAACTGTGGGAGCAATTATTAGAAAATAAAAGACATACAAGACCACTGATAATCTAACTCGATCTGGGGCTCCACGCAAGATCACACCCCGTGGGGTCAAAATGATCACAAAAAATCCCAGAACCACACGGGGGACCCTAGTGAATGACCTGCAGAGAGCTGAACCAAAGTAACAAAGGCTACCATCAGAAAACACACTGCGCCGCCAGGGACTCAAATCCTGCAGTGCAGACGTGTCCCCCTGCTTAAGCCAGTACACGTCCAGGCCCGTCTGAAGTTTGCTAGAGGGCATTTGGATGATCCAGAAGAGGACTGGGAGAATGCCATATGGTCAGATGAAACCAAAATAGAACTTTTTGGTAAAAACTCAACTTGCGGAGAAAGAATGCTGAGTTGCATCCAAAAAACACCATACCTACTGTAAAGCATGGGGGTGGAAACATCATGCTTTGGGGCTGTTTATCTGCAAAGGGACCAGGACGACTGATAACTGTAAACGAAAGAATGAATGGGGCCAAGTATCGTGAGATTTTGAGTGAAAACCTCCTTCCAATCAGCAAGGGCATTGAAGATGAAACGTTGGCTGGGTCTTTCAGCATGACAATGATCCCAAAAACACCACCCGGACAACGAAGGAGTGGCTTCGTAAGAAGAATTTCAAGGACCTGGAGGGGCCTAGCCAGTCTCCAGATCTCAACCCATAGAAAATCTTTGGAGGGAGTTGAAAATCAGTGTTGCCCAGTGACAGCCCCAAAACATTACTGCTGTAGAGGAGATCTGCATGGAGGAATTTGCCAAAATACCAGCAACAGTGTGTGAAAACCTTGTTGAAGACTTACAGAAAACGTTTGACCTCTGTCATTGCCAACAAAGGGTATATAACAAGTATTGAGATGAAATTTTGTTATTGACCAAATACTTATTTGCCACCATAATTTGCAAATAAATTCTTAAAAAAATCCTACAATGTGATATTCTGGATTTTCTTTTCTCATTTTGTCTCTCATAGTTGAGGTATATCTATGATGAAAATTACAGGCCTCTATCATCTTTTTAAGTGGGAGAACTTGCACAATGGTGGCTCGACTAAATACTTTTTTCCACACTGCTAGACTAGTAGCCGGGACAACTTACGCTGTTATTACACGACAAGTGAGTTAATGACGCAAGCAGCAGCGTCGAAATTTCCCCCCCGAAACCGACCCGTACCACTCAAAATAGAAAACTATATTAAGCGTACCGTTGGTGAAGAGGGCCAAAAGTAACGGCGACACTGGCTGGGTATGGACCTACAAACCACTGATTGTCAGACTCATGATGTTTAAACAAAAAAAGTTACGGACTGCAGCTTTAAGTAGATTTTACACTTGATGTAATTGTGGGTTTTAATGTTAGGCGAGATGTTAACCAATATTTGCGGACAAGGTTTTTTAAGTACATATTTATATATATAAAGAGTTATATATTGGTATATCATATTAAATATATAATATAAACGATATTTTAAAATCTGAACACGGAGTCAACTCTGCATTTACACAGCCCAAGTCAAATACTGGTTCTTTCACACCACATGAATGACATCATGATATCCAAGGATCAATGATGTTAGTGTGCCGCCATTTTTGATTCAGAAGGTCTCATTCAGACTGGCAGAATGAATAACATTAAATTTCAGTTTGCCTTTGATTCAGAGTCATTATGCTTCAGAAGAATACGAGTTGGGTCTTGAAAGTTCTAGTTATAGTAGGCTTTCTTAATAGGGATTACAAAAAATGTATTTTGTGTTATATTTCCACTTGCACGTATCTTAAAGTTGCTTTGGGTTTGTATTTGTATATTAGGTCTGTTAATAGGTCTGTTGATTTATTATTTATATTTAGTAAATTATATTTACTTGGATGTTTTATTAATAAAAATTCAATTCAAGCTCAAGAACATTCATCTGATACATCCCTGAAAGTTTTTCCCAATTAAATCCAGCTGACGAACAGCTCTGGAAGACATGTTGTGAAAATTACAAGTTCTATAAGTACTGCAGGGTTTTAAATGGGCACACGCCCTACTGAATAAACACTACTCTGATCCTTCACACCTTTATTTTAATTTATGAAAATTGAAATATGTCTTTCCACACAAGGGTTAATTTTATGATTTGTTGTGACATACAGTTGCATCTCAATAAATTAGAATGTCATGGAAAAGTTCATTATTTCAGTAATTCAACTCAAATTGTGAAACTTGGTAGAAATAAATTCAATGCACACAGAATGAGTAGTGTTAAGTCTTTGGTTACAATTTATAATCGTTGGACAATTTGGCTCACAATACCAAACAATCCACACAATTCACTAATATCATCAATTAGCATATGGTGAAGGTACATGGGCGCGGAATGCATGAGCTAATCAACTCAAAACACCTAGAAAGGTTTCCTGAGCTTTCAAAATGGAGTCTTAGTTTGGTTCACTAGGCTACACGATCATGGGGAAGGCTGCTGATCTGACCGTTGTCCAGAAGACAATCATTGACACCCCTCACAAGGAAGGTAAGCCACAAACATTCATTGCCAAAGAAAGGCTGGCTGTTCACAGAGTGCTGTATCCAAGCATGTTAACAGAAAGTTGAGTGGAAGGGAAAAGCGTGGAAGAAAAAGATGCACAACAAACCAAGAGAACCGTAGCCTTATGAGGATTGTCAAGAAAAATCAATTCAAGAATTTGAGTGAAAGGGTTCAAGGCATAAGAGCCAACCACAAAAGGTTATGTCAAGGAATTTGCACAGTGTGTATCTCTCGTGTAAGCCACTCTGACCACAGACAAAGTCCAGAGTGGTCTTACCTGGGCTAAGGAGAAGAAAAACTGTACTGTTGCCCAGTGGTCCAAAGACCTCTTTTCAGATGAAAGCAAGTTTTGTATTTAATTTGGAAAACAAGGTCCTAGAGTCTGGAGGAAGAGTGGAGAACCTCATAGCCCAAGTTGCTTGAAGTCCAAGGTTAAGGGTTCCTACAGTCGGTGTGATGGAACTTTGGGGTCTCGCAAAGAGTAGGTAAATGTCCGGGAATAGGGTGTTGGTCCATTGTGGTTTTTGAAAACCAACGTCACTGCACCCTTTTACCAAGATATTTTGGAGCACTTCATGATTCCTTCTGCTGACCAGCTTTTTGAAGATGCTAGTTTCATTTTCCAGCAAGATTTGGCACCTGACCACACTGCCAAAAGCAACAAAAGTTGGTTAAGATGACCATGGTGTTGGTGTGCTTGAATGGTCAGCAAACTCACCAGACCTGAACCTCATGGAGAATTTATGGGGTATTGTCAAGAGGAAAAATGAGAAACAAGAGAGATCCCAAAACATGCTGATGAGCTGCGGCCACTGTTCCAAAGAAAACCGGGGGGCTTACGCAATAGCCAAATCAGTGACAAGGCCACAACACACGCAATCAACACGAGTACCAGTGCAGACGCCGAAATGATGCACAGTACATTGGTAAAAGAAGAAAAAGGAGCCGCTCGTACGGGAGAGAGGTATTGAGTACATGTCCAGTAAATGAACATACTTTCCAGAAGACAAACAATTCACTAAAAATGTTTTTTTTTATTGGTCTTAAGAAGTATTCTAATTTTTTGAGATACTGAATTGGTGGGTTTTTGTTAAATGTGAGCCAAAATCATCACAATTAAAAGAACAAAAGACAAACTACTTCAGTCTGTGTGAATAGAATTAATTTAATACACGAGTTTCACAATTTCAGTTGAATTACTGAAATAAATGAACTTTCCACAACATTCTAATTTATTGAGAATGCACCTGTGTATAACCACTTTTTTTTTTTAATGCATTTAGAAAAAGGAGCCTGACCAGGTGCAGAAGGCAGCAGTCCCCATCATTGCTGTTGAGGAGGAAGAGGAAATATCATGAGGGAAGCCACTGGATGTTTTGATTGTCTTTGAAGACGGAGAGGTGATGTCAACCAAGTCTAGGGTCCGTGCACTGCTGCTGTTTTTGCACCTTATGCCCTTATTTAGAGTACACCAACTTCTCAAAGCAGCTTTACAGAAAATGCATGTCTACATTACAATTTAGCCTGATCTGTGAAGTGATAGACAGTCGGACATTGAACAGGATTTATATAAATTTACTCTGATTTACGCAGTTTCTTGCACAGGACGATCGTTTCGTGTCTTTTCACATCAATGTATCATCACAAGCCGCAGGGTTTAATTTGGTTTTGTTTGTGTATTTTTTTTGGACTCTCAAAGCCGTGAATCCCATTCACTTACATTATATGACTGACCGACTGCAACGGTTTGAGTTAAAAATCTTCGTTTGTGTTCTACTGTAGAAACAAAGTCACCTACATCTTGGATGCCCTGGGGGTAAGCAGATAAACATCAAATTTTCATTTTTGGGTGCTAACTTCTCTTTAATAATGTGTCTCTGTCTGTCATTGATGTTATGTTTTTATTGTAATGACCTTAAAAAGTGGATTCAGCATTGGGGAAAAATTAGCTAAAAAATAATACATTTATAGTATACTGCTTGTGTGTTTCAAAGACACTCATAATTAATTTGTAATATACTAGCGTTAGATTAACAAAGAAAATAGTACACTTTAATATCACGAATCAAGCATGTACCTGCATATACTGGAAAGGGTACCTAAGTATCCGTGAGTGTTCCAATTGCAATTCAAAAAGTACACCAAAACACTTAAAGGTATACTTAGCTAATTTAATTACAACTAAAATACACTTAGTACAAAAAAAGTTGTTACAAAATTTTCACTAGGGTAATCTAACATAACAATAAACATCATTCAGGGACAGAAGGTTTCAAGCATGACATCAAGATATTGATGGTTTTTATTAGACCAGCCCAAGTAGGATGCCTGGCCTAGATTAGAGACACCCACTGCCACCAAAGAGGCCCATTTCCCCAAAAGAGGAAAAAAACAAGCACCACCCTTTCCTGGCATCAAGATGTGCTTGTCTTAAAGCAAACTTAACATGAGGAGACGGTGTAACATGGTGCTAAGTGAATGTCCTTACAGTGCTGCAGGTACTAATTTCCTTGTGCTGCATACATGAATCAGCACCGTCTCACTCTTTTGAGAAATCTTTTAAGAAACACTTTCCAAGATTGATTTAGACAGCATCATTTAAAATTTGTGCATTACACATTCATTTCTCATGATTCATGGGAAAAACTGAGCAGTGTTGGGTGTGCCTCAAAATGTAGTCTCCGTTTGTCTGTAAACCAAATAATCCTAATGCTAACAATACAATGCATAGGGGCAACATATTTGCAGCACTCTTTGCCAAACCTCAAATTTGGCCTTCATTAATTTATAAGCTATTGATTAGTGATTGATATAGTGAGTTACTACTTGCATGAGGAACCAAACCTTTAATATCTCCCATAGTGCACAGCTGAATAAAACTTTTGTTTTAACTGTCAGTAACAGGTCATGGTATGTGAACTCATAACTTCTTGTAAAGTATAAATACACTCATATTTGTATGCATTTACAGCTATCTGGCAGACATAAAAATACAGACCTTTAGGGAAAGTGTACCCATTAAGCCTACCAAAAACTAAGTTTAGGAGTTTTCCATAGATATTGATATGATTTATAAGAAAAAATAATTTGTTAAAATGCAATTTCTCTCTCATTTAAAAATGTATTAAAATTAGTTGATATACATGAATAAAGTCAAAAGTCTGGCATGGGCTTAATTGGTACTTTGGCACGATTTAAGCCCGCCTGTGTTCCAAATAAGCCCATATTATGATTTATTCACAAAATATTAAAAAATATTGATTTTAAAGTAGTAAAACATCAATATATTTATTCAGCGGGAAGTATTTTTTTTTTATCCTTTTACTAATGTTTGCTAGCGCTCAAAGAAAGAAAGCACCTTGTCACCACCATTTCTAACCCATTCCATTATTTATGGTATCTAAAAATAAAAAAGTCGGTAGTGGCCCATCAAGCCCCATTTATTTGATCCTAAAAAGCACTGAAAACAATAATGAGTGAAATTACATTTTAAAAAATTTATTTTTTATTTTAAATGTAATTTATTGCTGTGATGGCAAAGATGAATTTTCAGCAGCCATTACCCCAGTCTTCAGTCAGTGTAACATGATACTTCAGAAATCATTCTAATATTGCTTTATACAATCTCTAACATTCTAAAATTTTTTGCAAAATTACAAATGTCTATACAGTAATTTTTGATCAATTTAATACATCCTTGCTAAATAAAAATATTAATTTCCAAAACTTATATAGAAATAAAAAAATATATAACTTTTTAAATGATAGTATATATTCTTCATAAGATTACAAACATATTCTACCTACTAAACAAAGTCATTATGAACAGATTTTTGGCTCATACATTTACTCAAATTATAATAACAGGAGAGTTTAGGAAGGACCACTGACAATTGAAACAAATTTAAACATTAAAAATGAAAAACATACAGTATGCAAAGCAGAAAACTTTCACTGTGCCCTCATGGTAAAGGTGACATGCCTCTATAATTTTTGGACAGGCGCTGTAGTTTCTCTTTTTTGACATTTTCTCTCTGAAAACAAACAATACACATTAGCAAACATCTATTATATAATGGCACTACACAGAAGGGCTGTCGCGATTCGTCGATTTTATTCGACTATTCGATTTTTTAAAATCCTCGACTTCATTTTGCTTCACGTGTCCGCAACCGGCAAACTACCGGAAGTGGCACTTGCACGGATGACATGTATAAACACACATTTTTAGTCGGTTTTCCAAGGCTGCATGATATAGTAAACCCATTTAAAAATGATAATTAAGCATAATTGTGAATTCACAAATGCTACGATTTAATTAAATAATTATATGCGATGCAGTTCTAGTGCAGTATATGCGCTTTAATTATTTAAATGCGTGTAGGTTAAGTACATGTGTCACACAGCGACTCCGTTCACAGTATTTCCACAGGAACTGTTATCATTTACATGTGTGGAGTGTCTCAAACTCCATCTGTGCATGTTGTGTTTGGGTTTATTATAACGTTCATCTTGGAACGCAACGTGCGCCATTTCATCAGGTTTGTAAGGTAAATAATTTATAAATCTCAGGAGAATGCATTGCGTTTTCAAAATAAAAGCTCAAACCCTCACTCTGAGTTTACACGTTTTGATATCCACATATTCAAGAAGTCACAGTAGCTGTAGCATTTCTGTCATCAAGAAATGGCCAAATATCAAAGATAAAGTAGACATTTTAATGAAATGTTGTTTAGTCAATATTAAACAAGTATTAGATCGCACAGCAATGTGTAAAAAATACACATCAGGCCGCTGGCGCCCTCTGCAGGCCTTTGTTGTAATACGTAATGTACATTAGCTCTATTGTTTATAATATATTATGTATTTTAACAGTTTTGTTCAATAAAACCATATGATTTTTCTTGTCTTTTGATACTTTATTGCCTCATTGCTAGTTATATTATGTATTTTAAAGTAATTTTAAAGGCTATTGTTCACTTACATATTTTTATTACCACAAACAAATTTATTATAATTATAGGGCACTATGAAATCCGTTTTATTTCCAAATTCATTTTTTTCCATTTTCATTTTTCTATACACCGTTTTAATGGTTAAAGGGGTCATATGATGCGATTTCAATTTTTTTCTTTCTCTTTGGAGTGTTACAAAGCTGATTGTGCATAGATAAGACCCCTCAAGTTGCAAAGACTAAAGTCTCAAAAAAAAAGATATTCTTTATCAAAGTTAAAACTCTGCCACACCCCCCTAAAACTGCTCGTTCTAACACACCCCCACATATCAACCTCACTGTGGAAATATTTGCATAATGCCACCAAAATGTTCACGCAAAGAAAGAAGACGTGGTTTCAGTAAACGCAGTTATGTTTGAAATCAGCCATGTCATGGAGACTCTGTGTGTTTCGTTGTGAAAGCAAAAGCACTTTATTTGGCGTTTCGGAAGTAGATGCATTTAGGAATCTTAAAGATTACTTACAACAGAACAGCAATGCATTTTATGGACGACCGTTTCGTGAACCTAGGAGAGGAGGTACAGTGGGTACGGAAAGTATTCAGAACCCCTTAAATTTTTCACTATTTGTTATATTGCAGCCATTTGATAAATCATTTAAGTAAAAAAAACATCGCATTAATGTACACACAGTACCCCATATTGACAGAAAAAACACAGAATTGTTGACATTTTTTTGCAGATTTATTAAAAAAGAAAAACTGAATATCACATGGTCCTAAGTATTCAGAAACTTTGCTCAGTATTTAGTAGAAGCACAATTTTGATCTAATACAGCCATGAGTCCTTTTTGGGAAAGATGCAACAAGTTCTTCACACCTGGATTTGGGGATCCTCTGCCATTCATCCTTGCAGATCATCTCCAGTTCTATCAGGTTGGATGGTAAACTTTGGTGGACAGACACTTTTAGGTCTCTCCAGAGATGCTCAAATTGGGTTTAAGTCAGGGCTCTGGCAGGGCCATTCAAGAACAGTCACAGAGTTGTTGTGAAGCACTCCTTCGTTATTTTAGCTGTGTGATAAGGGTCATTGTCTTGTTGGAAGGTAAAACCTTCGGCCCAGTCTGAGGTCCTGAGCAATCTGGAGAAGGTTTTCGTCCAGGATATTTCCCTGTACTTGGCCGCATTCATCTTCCCCCTCGATTGCAACCAGTCGTCCTGTCCCTGCAGCTGAAAAACACCTCCATAGCATGATGCTGCCACCACCATGCTTTCCTGTTGGGACTGTATTGGACAGGTGATGAGCAGTGCCTGGTTTCCTCCACACATACCGCTTAGAATTAAGACCAAAAATTTCTATCTTAGAATCTCAAAAAGATAATCTTATTTCTCACCATCTTGGAGTCCTCCATGCAGGCTTTCATGTGTCTTGCACTGAGGAGAGGTTCCGTTGGGCCACTCTGCCATAAAGCCTTGACTGGTGGAGGGCTGCAGTGATGGTGATTTCTACAACTTTCTCCCATCTCCCGACTGCATCATCTCTGGAGCTCAGCCACAGTGATCTTTGGTTCTTCTTTACCTCTCTCACCAAGTCTCTTCTCCCCTGATAGCTCAGTTTGGCCGGACGGCCATCTCTAGGAAGGGTTCTGGTCGTCCCAAACGTCTTCCTTTTAAGGATTATGGAGGCCACTGTGCTCTTAGGACCCTTAAGTGCAGCAGAAATTTTTTTTTGTAACCTTGGCCAGATCTGTGCTTGCCACAATTCTGTCTCTGAGCTCTTCAGGCAGTTCCTTTGACCTCATAATTCTCATTTGCTCTGACATGCACTGTGAGCTGTAAGTCTTATATAGACAGGTGTGTGGCTTTCCTAATCAAGTCCATCAGTATAATCAAACACAGCTGGACAAATGAAGGTGTAGAACCATCTCAGGGATGATCAGAAGAAATGGACAGCACTGGAGTTAAATATATGAGTGTCACAGCAAAAGGTCTAAATACTTAGGACCATGTGATATTCCAGTTTTTCATTTTTAATAAATCTGCAAAAACGTCAACAATTCTGTGTTTTTCTTTCAATTTGGGGTGCTGTGTGTACATTGAGGAAGAAAAATTTACTTGAATGATTTTAGCAAATGGCTGCAATATAACAAAGAGTGAAAATTAAGGGGGTCTGAATACTTTCCGTACCCACTGTACATCTCGTAAATTAATCATTAGCTGTTGAAGCCATTTTGTTGTTGTATAGAATTTTTTTTAATGTTTCAAAGTGGCTTTATGTGAAAAAAACAAGGACCTGTGAAAAGGACCTTGGGAGAAACTAGCCTAGCTAGGCTCAGTCAGGGGTCACCTATGGCTATAGAGTCTGAACTAAATGTCGATGCTAGTGTAGATTAGGCAAGTTTAGTACAGGTTAAATATTAGTTTGACAAAATAAAATAAACTAAGGATTGTGATCAAACTTTACAATTAATGATTAATTGTTCATTAAAATGTCCCTTCCATTATGAATGGTGAGGTGCCTGTAGCTGGAACAGGGGCTTAGGCAGCGGACGGCCTGACGGGCACAGGCCCGCACACTCTGATGAAAGGCCCCCCCAGTTTATTATACACATAGAATATTTGTTAAATAATTTTTGTTTAATCTATTTTAACACAATTAGAGAACTATTATAACATCTCAAATAACTAAAATAAATAAAATGTGTTTTTGCATAATTATTGAGGAGTTTAATTGACAGCAGTGTTAGCCAATTGTTATCCAGGCCATTTCGTGTCGCTCATGTAAATTCATGCGTGTTCACCCATTCAGTTGGACTGTAATTTGCAGCTGTGTTAGAAAATGTTAGAAAAACAGCAGCAATGCATAATTCAGTAAAAACTACTTATAAAAACTCGCACTGACGAGGGAGAGAGCGTGTCCATCAGCCCGCAAGTAATGGTAAGACTTTCAGTTCCACGCGCGAACCGGTTCATTCTGTGAAGCCGGGAAACACTGCCCGGCCGATTATGAATGTCATTTGAGCTCAGTCAGTGTTTTCAGCCGGTGTTCAAAGTCATTTGGTGTGCGGTGTCTAAAGAATTTAAGACCAGCTGTTGCCAGTCGTCCTCACTATTCATTTATTTTTTTCTATAATTTTTGTGACTTTCCTAATTTGCAGGCCTATTAATTTAAATAACGAATTAACATTTAAAAACACAGAGTACATTTCTGAATAAAATAATTTTATACACTTTATATCTAATTTGGCATTTTCAATTAACGTCGGCCTGCTACATTCTTATGAGCCTATTAATATTATTAAGTTACTTCTATTATTAAGCTAATATTAGGCTATACAATTAATTTGCCCCACAATAATTTCATAGCTCATCACCGCATAACTGATGCGCTGCAGGGATAATAAAGATTAGGCTAGTTTCTCATTGAAAATGTTTTTAAAAAAGGTTTTTCAAAACAGGTTTATTATACAATGAATTATAGGCCTGTAATTAAAAGTATTAACACTGCAATCATCAATGAAAAAGCTTTATTTCAAGCACTGACTTTTTTAAAAAGAAAAAAAAACATGTTTAAAACTAAATATCCTACGTTTCTTTTTTCATTTCCCATATCCTATGTTCGGGCCACAAGAGAAATATTAAGGCAGTAAATGAAAACATTTAGCTATATAAGCTACCATTATCAGCATATGTTGAAGTAGATTCGTCTCTTGTCGTCTCTGAGAAAATGTGCCGTTAATGCAGAGTCAAATATCGAAAGCGCCATCAGTTTTTACTTTCACTTTCTAGTGAATCGACTGAGATTAAGAGGTTCACCGCATAACTCTTGCGCAAAGTTTGCACGTTGCTTGTGTGATATCCATTGACTCGCCTTCCTGGTTTAAAACAAATAATTACAATATTGCGATGTATAACCACCCCCCCCAAGCCAACCCAACCCACTGACCCTTGAGTACGCGGTTGGGGGTCACTGATTTGCGCTAAGCCACTGGACTCCGTCCGTTAGTTAGCCTAGTGCCCACTCACTTTTGCCCAGGCCTGCCCAAAAATAAAATTCTGGCTACGTCACTGAGCTGGATCATCCTTGATGTTGGTTGATAAAGGCTTATAATTCTTAATGATCTGCAGCATGTCTGCGTAGACGTTTTGCCCTCAGAGTTATAAAGTAGATATTATTCAAGCTGTCAGAATGCAGGTTTACGGTCTAAGTCTCACCGCTTGATTGCTCGTCTCCATAACGCTTGTGAGATGGGGCATAGAGAAACATGAGGGCAAACACATACAGGTTCCACATGCCATAGATTCCAGTGAAGAAGGCACTGTTCACCTGAACCGTGTAGCCACCCCAGTGCCAGTGACCCTCATTCACCTGTTAACACACAATACATACACAACACTGAAAACCATATGAATGAATCAATCTACAATCTACAATGACATATCATGAAGAAACCGATTTAGCTGACAACTAATCTATACCTGGCTAATGATGAAGAAGATGACAGTCATTGCAGCACATGCTAGTGTGACCAACATCAGGAACTTGAAGCGGAAGATGAGGCCCTACATGATAGAAGAAAAAAAAAAAAAAGTAAGATAATCAAGTTATTAATTGAAACTGGTCAAATTAAACACATTGAACTTAAAACACAGAACTATTGTTCTTAACTGACATTAAATAAAGCTGAATACAAAATACCGTTCAATTTTATACTTTTTTTTTTATTTTTTTAAGTAATTTATACTTTTAATCAGTAAGGACACATTAAATTACTTTGTAAAAATGTATTAAAATAGGAAACCGTTATTTTAAATTGTAAATATATTTGACAATGCCTTGGTAAGCATAACGAAACAAAACAAAGAAAAAAAATATATACCAACCACAAATGTTTGAATGGTAGTGTATACATCTAACTATTATTATCACCAGCAGTCTGTTTATGATCATAAACTACCTTTTTTAGCTAATTTCTAAACTTGTTTGTGCAAACTTCTTTTGAGTTTTCAGAAAGCTCATTAGTCATACATATGCTAACATTATCTAGGTTACACATTACCTCATAGTGCAGTCGACGAGCCTTTGTCATAGCAGGTAAGGACGACCTTTTCCCACTGATGTTTCTGAACACTTGGAACACCATGAAGCACAGGAACAGGAAGTAGAGACATGCGCAGATCCCTGCTACAATGATGAAGGCCATCTGCACCAATCTCAGTTAAAGTGATAACTTAACACAAAGCATATGACTACACTATACCACAGAAGTATAGATATCAGCAAAAGCATGATTGAGATATCTTTGTGTGGATCATTATTTACGCTAGAAGCCTTTAGTACATGTTAGGTCTGAACATACAGTATGTGGCACATAAGAAAGATTCACGACTATAATACATGATTGAACAGAGCAGGAATTTGACCATCGGTCGCCATCCTGAAGATCTTCAATTAAGAAACATCTGTACCAACATCCCACACTGTCAAAAGGATACAGCTAACTCTGTCCCAACATCTGATGCCCAGATACTGTAGAAAGGGTTCTTCAGCTGTACTCCTCTATGAAGGAAATAAATAAAATTTATTTTTATTAAGAAGTACTAAGGACTAAAGAACTCGAGTTAGATGGAAACTAAAGTTACTTCATGCCAAGAATGCGGGGAGTTCAACATTGGCTCACCTTTCACACATATCAAAAATGAATAGGCAGAAGGAGCCAAAGACAATGGGTCCAACCTGCTTCCAGTACACAGAAAAATGGTTTCTCTCAGTCTGGTCCTTGAGAGAGAAAAAAAAATGCATTATAGTAATAAAACATGTTACATTTTAAGTATGGCAATCAATTTAGTAGCCCTTTTTACTAAAAGTTAGTTTAGTCTAACATAAAACTGCAAAGTAGTTCTGCACCAAACAAACAGTTTCTAAACGCCAGTATTCCATTGTTTGGACAAACAGGAAAGTGGCCCTTACCATGAGATGTTCTCCACAGAAGATGATCCAAAAAGAAAGCAGCATGGCGTAGAAGATGCCCTGACGTATGTCACCAAACAGCAGCATCCAGGTCCAGTTGAAACCCACTGAGAACCATTCAACTGGGATATTGATGAAGGTCATGGAGATTCCCAGAGCAAAGATAATCCTGAAAGAACACAAAGCTTATCATTATCAATATACCAGCAAATCTTGTATATAGAGAAGATAAAACCAAAACATAACAAAAAGTCCAATTTGACTCCATGTTAGCTTTAACTTTTTCTTGTGTTCAACAGCAAGCATGCTACGACATGCAAATTTGGTGAGACTGAGATGGGGTGTAGAATGTGACTTCAAACACATGAATCACATTCCAGCTTGCCCAATCAGGGCAGAAAGAGACTATATTGTGTTGGAATGCCGGGAATGTTTCATGAGTTCAACTCTGGTGAGGGTACGAAGGTGCATTTGTTTGCTGGCAATGTGAACAAAGCAGCTTTTCAGCAACCAAAAAGTAAAATTCCAGTATGAAATGACAAGAGAGTCCACAATAAAGAAAAGAAAAATTATTTTAAAACAGTAGTTTAGAACACACGTAACAAGTTCTTAGAAATATAGTCATTGTATTCATGTTGGCTTAACGTGGTTTAATAGCATTTTCAAGAAAAGGTTAAATTAATAGTTTTTAGATGCATTTTCCAGGTACTTTAAGTTTGGGGTCAATGATTTTTTATTTATTTTTTGAAAGAAAGAAAGAAATTAATACTCTTTTCAGCAGGGATACATTAAATTGGTCAAAAGTGACATCTAAAACTTTTACATTGTCTCACAAGATTTCCATTTCAAATAAATGCTGCTCTTTTGAACTTTTTATTTAAAGAATCCTGAAACAAAGGTATCAAGGTTTTCACAAAAATATTAAGCAGCACAACAATTTTCAACATAAGAAATGTTTATTGAGCACCAAATCAGCATATTATAATGATTTCTGAAGGATCATGTGATAGCAGAATTTTTTTTTTGCATCTATAACTCCAGCCTTCAGTTTTGTCTGATATTTCCCCATTTTAATTACTACATGCAATGTATTTAAGTCATTGTATGTATGAAGTGCATTTATGTATTAAAAAGTATTCAAAAAAACAAATTCTGGACAAAAATAAAATGAGAATCATGTCATTGGCTCAAGAACTAAAAGAATTAAAGAAAAAGCTAAGCTTAAACGCACAAGTGCACAAAAAGCTAGCTGTGAAGAGCAAGAATGCAAGATAGCACACATCCATGAAGTCAACTGAAATTAGCTGTTCCCTAGTGACATGTGTAACTCACACACTCAAAGCTTCTCTGCCAGTTCCACTGGCATGAAGCAGCATTCTGGCATCTTTCCAATAATAAGAAAGCCAGCGGGAGTCCATGTCACACATTTCTTAGCTCCCTCAGAAATGTAAAAAAGGATTCCAGTTCCCATCTTGACACGCTAGTAAAAAATGCATGCTATGGAAAAGCTTTTACAACATGAAAAAATAATTCTCCTGCCTGCAAGATGCAAAGTGCAACTGCTTGAGAGCTTCCGGTCTTCTGGGACCACTAGTGCAAAGGCAGTGTGTGTGAGAGATGGATGGTTGGTGCATGCAATAAGTAGCAAAGAAGAAAAGAAATGAAAATGTAAAAGAAATGAAATTATGAAAAAGATTTAAATTTTTTCATCAGGAAATACAAAATTTAATTAATATCAGATCTAGGCCATCTGACTGAAAGTGTTATATCAAACACTATTCACAATGCAATATATTTTGTATTGAGAAATTGATTGGTAAATACTTTTCTGTAGCTCAAACTGTTGAGCATGGCGTTAGCAACAACAAGATCATGGGTTCGATTCTTAGGGAATGCATGAACAAATTAACTGATAAAATGCACAGCTTAAAGGGGTCATATGATGCTGCTAAAAAGAACATTATTTTGTGTATTTGGTGTAATGAAATGTGTTCATGTGGTTCAAAAAACACATTATTTGCCACATACTGTACATTATTGTTTCTCCTCTATGCCCCGCCTTTCTGAAACGAGTCGATTTTTACAAAGCTCATCGGTCTGACAAGCGAGGTGTGCTCTGATTGGCCAGCTATCCAGTGTGTTGTGATTGGCCGAATACCTCAAGCGTGTGACGGAAATGTTATGCCCCTTACCATATTGTGATGCCCTGTCCGGCCGGAGCGTATCATAAAACCATGTCTGCATTTGTGATCGGAGAAATGACAAACAACAAGTGCTACTCTTCACTGCCCAAAAAAACTCACGTTTGAATCGTCAGTGGAAAATCCTTTAAATATAAAAAACGTACTTACAGTCTGTCAGAACAGCCGGCATTGTAGTCTACTCTACCATGATCAGGAAACAGTCCTGGACACATCTGAATATTTGGGTTGAGGTGTTCTGGAACAGTGTTGTAAATACAACTTAACCACTGATTTCTAGTCATGTCCTCGTTTGGAAGGCCAAACAAAGTAGTTCCACTTTCACAACTAAAAAGCGTCACACACCGCGGCCTTGAGTTAGCGGAGGCCGGAGGCCTAGAGTGAGCAGAGGCCAGCTTGAGTGAGCAGAGGCGGCGGGCTTGAGAACGGTGCGGCCGGCGGATTCAATGAAGGAGCAGCCGGTGGGCTTGCGGCTGCCACGTGTGACGACCCCGGGCTGGACCCCGCTTCATCCACGGTGAAAGCCGATCCGGAGATCAACAGCGCGAATTTGATGCATTTCCTCAGCAACCAGCACGGATCAGCTCCAGGCATGATGAAATGTATATCGTCCTCTAGTGGAAGGCCAAACAAAGTAGTTTCGCTTTCACAACGAAACAGCGCCTTCACGACATGGCAGCGGTGGCAACAACAATACTACAGCGAGAATAAAAGTTATGCCTTCTTTCTTTGCGTGAACATTTGGGCAGCGTTATGCAAATCTTCCCACATCGTGACATAGACATGTGGGGGCGTGTTAGAACGAGCCATTTTAGGTAGGCGTGGCTGACTCTTAACTTTTAATAAAAAGAATATCTCTTTGGATTTGAGACAGATCTTCTTTATGCACCAACAGCTTGTAACACTCCAAAGAGAAAGGAAAAATTTAAATCGCATCATATGACCCCTTTAAATGCAATTTAGGTTGCTTTGCATAAGGGAGTCTACTACATGCTTGAATGTAAAAAATTAAGATAATAAAAACATGTTTCACCATCAAAATTAAAGTGTTTAAGTCAATTTCCGTGTTCAAGGCAAACATCACTATTACTTACTCCATTCTCAGAAAAAATGTTTCTGTCATTTTTGCAATTATTTGGCATGCAACATTTCTGCGTGCTGCAGACAAAATTAATATCTAATATTGTATTCAGATTTATGATTTTCACCCAAAGACATACACTGTCCCACAGACTATCCCATAGATATCACATAGATATAAACTGAAGGAGGGTCCTGAGCAATATTTAGAGACCAGAATATCACAGAGACTTGAGGAAGGACTTATTTGACTTGGATCAGTAAGCAAGCACCTAGCTATCAACCCAGAACACCCAAGCAACCACACTGCAGTGCTGTAAAAACAACTAATAAACCCTCTTTCTTATAAGCCCTTTCTTTCAACCAAACAGCACCGCCCAAATAGCCCAACCAAATAGCAATCCCCTTGCAAGAAAATGTTATTAAAATAATGTTTCCTATGGTCACAACAGTTTGAGGATCTAAATTATCCTACATTTCTTCATTCTATTGACCAGTGTAGCGTCTGGACCACTCAAACACACAATATATATTTTGTTAGCTAGATTTAACAAATACTCTGTAACACCCCAGGGAGCCGAACAGGCCCCTGGTTCCATGGCAACCCTGACACCCGATACATTTACGACCTCCTGGAATTTAGGTGAAGAAAATCGCTTCCTTTTTTCCTCCTTTCCTTGCCCATAAGGAAAATCCACAAGGGAAGGACTTTTCTTTGCTAATTAATTAATAGGAAACCCTTTCTTTGAATGAACACACATGATCCTTCAGGTCATTGGGTATATTATTGTCATCGTGTATTTTGTCTTTGAAATCTATACTGTTATGCAGGCTTATAATCGAAAAAACACTCCTGCCAGCTTACATATAGATAACCTTACCATGTTTAGTATCTATGAATTCGTATTCGGATGATCTAATTGAGAGTGTATATTGTATGTTTACACCTACGCAACATATTAGTGTTCTAAGAGTCTTTAGTAATTTTTATCCAAGTTTCATATGCAAATTACCATGCTTTCAAACGAAGGGCCATAAAAACGCCCCAGTATCTCAGAACTCTCACTTTAGATTCCGGACTTCCTCATTGGACAAACCCATCTTGATGAGCGTGATCTTGTTCGTTGCGGGATTACGGGAGGCCGCTTCAGTGACCCGCCCAGGGTCGGTTGTGTTGTGTGAATTCTGAATATGTTAGTAAAAACGCACTATCCAGGACCATTTCTCTAAAGGTTTTTTACTTCCGGGTGCGTTCAGGCCTCGACCTTTGTCAATTTCACCCAAGATCCTCTGACATCAACTGTTCTTTTTGCCTCCACCACTCAGCAAAGAATCGTGGGCCTTCAGATTCAGCATACGGAGGATCTGATCTTTCCACAAGCAGCCGTGTCGTGCATGTATCAAGCTTTAGTCGTTAGAGATTGTTATCAAATTCTACAACATGTGGTCTTGTTATGCCCAATCAACAATAGACGTCTGCGTGGTAGAATGGCATAGTTGCTACTCATGTTGCTTATGATTGCGGCTTCCTCTGTAAAAAGTACTTGAACCCTCCTATCAAACTGTTGTGTTTGGGTGTAGAGTTATGTAGAGAACCATGTAATGTGTTTATTCTATTATGGTGTAAGCGCAAGGTGCTGCGTAGAAATCCAAGATTACATGACATCTTATAAATATAAGGGGTGTTATATATTATAAATTAATATGGCTTCTAACGAGAAAAAGGAAACCTTTAACCTTTCTTTATTTTTATATATCAGCCTTTTGACATTTGCATATGAATTACAGTTCTGGTCAGAGACTTCACGTTTGTATAGGTGTTTTAAATTGCCAAATGGTTCCTCGCAGTCAAGGAGATTCTAACCAGCCCCACTATTATCTCCCCCATCTGACTTCAAACATGGTCCAAAAAGTTGTAAATGACCCCGATGGGCCTGGCTAGCCAAGTAAACTAACACACACACACAAAAGACCGTTTACTCTATTATACTCTACAAATTTATCTGGTATATTGCATGTGTTGTTTGTTTGTTTCCCTATTAGATTAGCTGAGTTACCACCCGTTATTTGTATTAGTTAAAGCCTAAACAACCTGCTCGCAGGGTGATGTATGTAGCTTTGGTTTTAAATCTATTCCAACTGTTTGTTTCTTGAAATCACTATTATCTGCTGTTTTCATCCTCCCAACAAGGATGGTACAGATAATGTGATTGCTGACAACGCATCATATGATTTTGCACTAATATTTTGGTAAAACCTACAGAAATTCCAGACGGCACAGACGGCAGGTGGCATAAAAAAAACAGGTGCAATGAGAAGCCTGAGGGAACAAAGAAGTTATCATCCCAGCTCAAATGCCACGCTGGTATTGGCAGTCCACACAGAATATGAACCCTCAAAAGCAGGGGATTAGCAGCCGAAAGGGTAATGGACTTTGGCTCAGAAAACTACTTCTGTTTCTCGTTTGAGAGCACAAACGCTGACTTCCACAAAACTCTAGACTTTCCTCTTGAGTTTTACTTGTTCCGGCAGTGGTTGTTTTATCTTCACGGCGGTAACCTGAGTCCGCTGGTTGGACTGTAAATCCTTCTTCAGAAAACACCAAGAAGTAAAAACTTCCAGCTCACTCCTAATGAACTCATCAAAGACCTCCGTTGTTTACCGCATCAGGACTCTTGTTCAGCAATCGGAACCAATGCAAGTAACCTTTTACAATTATTTAGATGCGTGTTTAAGTTCAAGTCCCTTTTTAAGGTGATTTTTGGATTCTTTGATGATTTTTCAGAGGTTGTGGTTAAGTGATGTGAACTACTGCCATTCTTTTCTATTCTCTCTCTTTTCCTAACTTTGTTTCATTCTGTGTATATAGAAATGTTTTGCTTAGTTATATGTTAGATATATAGTTTCATTTATTAAATCCCTTACATTCACAACGGATTGTCTCTGTTTACTGCTCACAATTCGAAGTCAATGAATGTTTTGAACCCTTGCTACAAATTTTGATTGTTTCGAAATTACTTAACTGCTAGCACTGCACGAAATAATGACAAACTATGGCTTCCGTGGCCAGAAAAATAAACATTTCTTGAATTGATAAATTATTATATTGTCTGGTCGGTGGACGGAGAGATCAAATAATTGTAATATTTATTCTGCTACAGTTAATTCGAAGATGTAATCTGAATATTTATTATTGATCATAACCAGTTACGGTTAGTCATAAATATTTCCCTTTTTATAGCTAATAAAATTATTACATATGTTAGACTAGTTTAAGTGTTGTGTGGTTGTAATTTAATAACACCCTTTTACTTGTATCCACAACCACACTTGACGTGGTTCATTGTTTGCTTATAACTGGAGTCACTTAATCATGCAGATTTATGCTACAAGCTTTTGTAGAATTGTACAGTAAGAAAGTTATTTCCCTTAACCAGGAAATTAACTTTCTTAGAATTGACAAGACAGTTGACCCTGAGAGGTCAGCTAAATATCTACAGCGGATCTAAATATTCATAATTAATTATAACTAGTTATGATTAATTATTCATATTTCCTTCATGAGCTGATTTGTTACACACCAGTAAACCAATTACACCAGAAACAAATGATTACATTGGGCTACATTCACACTGTCAGTTGGAATGACAATTGGATTTACATACAGGTGTGATTCTCAAAATGTCCTATTCACACAACAGCTTACAACAGAGGCTCTGTATAAACGTGCAACTGAAGTCAAGCCCGTATTCTACTGGCGACTATTATCTGTAATCATAGCAACAGTGACTAAAGCAAATGTTAAAATATGGCGATGTCCAAAACTGCTAATTCTTATCACATTTGACACAACAAAAGTTCAACTGAGGCTCAATTTAATTAACCAACGGCAGATTTATAGCTCAGCAAAGAGCGGAGCATTTGAGACGCGCACAGACCACAAAACTGACAGGAGTAGCTCTGGTGGAGGATAGTGACTGGATCTAAAATTTCAGATGACACAGCTCATATCTGCTTTTTTTAAAGTTAAAATACATAAACCGAAACATGCAAATCTGCAACATACTAGAAGTGACAGACAACTAGTTGTCTAATATGGTTCCATTCACACAGCAGGGCTTCACCTAAAAATACAGTTCTTAGTCCTGAAAGTTTACTGATGCGAGTTTGGTTATAGAATACAGTTGACAATCCCATAAATAACTAAACTGTGTCTGAACGTAACTGTATTAACGACTCAAATACAGGACTGGCAACCATTTTCTGCTGCTTCGTGAATGTGGCCTTGATCTAGTAGACAAGTTAAGGAAGTGACAGAAGCATAATAGTCTTACTTTTCCAGCAGAACAGGTGGCCTAGTCATCTGTGTGATTCTTCTCCAGTACCAGATCATGATAATGAGGACACTGGGAGTAAGGAACGTCTTCATGGCAAACCAAACCTTGGTGAAGCCACCATTTTGATGAATGCTCTGGAAAAATGCATTGAGAGGGGCATTACAGTGACATCACAAGAAACACATAAAGAGCACTTAACTGATGGGTATGGTTGTTTGCGGAGAGCCAAATAAGAGGAGTAAGCCAAACAAAAGTGAAGATTAAGAGGTGATGTAATCCAGATATCTTCAGTCCACTGACATTTGTATAACCATTGCCCTGTCCAGAAGTGTGTGCCAATTATAACAAGTCGAGACTAGGCCAAAATCCTCCCATGCAAACAAAGCTCAAACAAAACAGCTTGCATAACTGAGTAAACATAAATCCTATGACTGTATTTATCAAAGTCACAGCACACATTCTGTATTGTCTGAAGACTCACCACCAGACGGATGTCTTTGATTTCTCCAATCCCGATGTTGACTTTTTTGCGTTCATTGACAGGTAGTCGGATGTTCAGAAGATAGTACTTATGGGCCACACTGCCAACCTCCATAAAGGGTAACAGGTCACATTCATAGTAGCGCCCCTCGTTCTCATAAGTCTGACAATAAAAAGAGTTTCATTCAACATTTTCAAAGAAAACAACCCTGCTCCTGGGGACCCACTGTCCTGCAAATATTATTTCCAACCTGCTTCAGCACACCCGCTTGTGTTTTTTCAAGTAGGGTTGGAGCTTAACTCTGCAGGACAGTGGGTCCCCGGGAGCAGGGTTGAAGACCTCTAGAATACTGAGTAGGGCTGAACGGTTAATTGCATTTGTGATAATATCGCGATATGAAAAAACTCGATTTTTCAATCGCAGAGGCTGCGATTACACGGTCACGTGACACGCGAGAGTAAAGAGGTGTGTTCGACTTGAAGATCAGATCGGTGTATGACATCAAAGTACGGCGAGCGAGAGAAAGCATAAGGAGACGTCCACGCTCTCTTATAGCTCTCACAGTACTTTGATGACACACACCCATCGGTCTAAGCAACGCTGCTTCAAGTCGAGCGTGGGCCATCAGCAGAAAAAGAAAAGAAATAAAACAGTAAACAGCCAAAGGACGTAACTTAGAATGGGAGATGGACCGGTTTGTGAAAGCGAAGAGAAAAGCCATAGATTAAGTCGCAAAGACCCAGGCAGGTGCTGGTCATTTAAAAGCTAAATGCAGAAAATATAACGAGGCATATCTTGCTCTCGGCTTCACTCACCGTGTCTATACCGTAGCCGCGCACTAGGCTCTTAACACTGACAAAGCGACCGTTGCAAATCATTTTAACTTTGGTCGGGTACGCATAATAGAACAAGGCATCAGTTTATGTTGGTTTTTGGTCTTGCCGCTCGCGTCCGGTGTACACCGCGTCACTGATTATAATGGTTCTACTGTATTTTGCCGCTCGCGTCCGGTGTAGACACGGTGTTTAATGTCGTTGGTGAGGAGGAAAGCCTGTTTGTGTCCTATGCCTTAGCGGACAGCAAGAAATCAACAAAAAATACTACATAGAGATAATAATATAATATCTATAATAAATAAAGTATTCTCTCTATTCAAATTTTTCCCCAATGTTCAAGTGAGTCAGTTGTTTTTTTTTTTTTTTTCCCTGTGTTTTTTTTTTATTAAAAAACTACATTTTTCATAAGGCAGTGAAATTATTTGGTAGTCTGAGGTGGGATGGGGATTTTTTTATAGGTTTAAAGGGGGGCTTGACCAAAATAGTTTGAGAACCACTGGTCTAAAAAGTTAACAGACAGTGTTTAAAAAGTGCAGTGCACATGTTTACATATGTTTATTACAGTGACTTTGAATTACCTAAAGTAGTGTGGTAAAGCAACAGATTTGTTTTATATTTCTGCAATCTACTTTAGTTTGTGTGATTTGTTACTGACTTTCATATTAATGTTTACACCAGGCTTATTTGTTATTGCTTTATGTTGTCTTAATTATTACATGCTTACAAGGTTGGAAGTTCAACAAATCAGTCAATATACTGTGATTGTAGTTGTTAAATAAAAATGTCATTCATATCAATTCATGCATCACCTAATTTCATCGTAACATATAGGCCTGGCCTACAGAAAAGAACATTTGTTTAATATATCTAATAGTGTGTTGGTCATACTATTCAATGATTTATAGATTGTCTTTGTTGAATAATACAGAACATAAAGAGCTTTAAAAAAAATGGCATATTAAAATTGCAATCGCAATATTGGTAAAAAAAAAAAAAAATCGTTATTAGATTATTTTCCAAAATCGTTCAGCCCTAATACTGAGCTATTTAATGTACAATGCACTCATTCCCAATATCGTGTTTAGGCATACTGAGGGTCTCTACCCTACCTTGCAAAATGGCCTTAGGGTATTTTTGGATTTGTTATGGGTCAGAAGTAACTAGTGTGTTTACCTTGGTTGCAGTGAAATTGCAGCTCAGTTTGCGATGCTCTGTTGAATGGGCCATCTCAGTCCACTCACTCAGGGTGCTGTCTCTGTAGGCCAGACCAACATCCATGGTGACCAAAGATCCATCTTCTACACGCCAACAAAGAACACACATATTTCAGTCTGATACATCAGAAAGATAATGCACAATAACCAGTAACATTTGCTGCATTATAATAACTGCTATTTTCTTATCTTAACTGCTTATCTTCTTTTAAACCTTCGTAAATTACCTTATGAATCCTGATTGCCGATTTTGTTCTGATCTTTTTTTTTTTTTTTTTTACAAGCAATTAGGTCAATTCAGATTCCCATTTTTTTCTTTAAGCATGAGGTAATAAAGAATGAAAAAGTACATAAACAAGATGTTTTTGCTCCATTACAGGCTGAACTGGCCTTACAAAAACGCTTTAGCCATTTGGACTTCATCACGATCCAAAAAAAGATGCCAGCTACATGTAGCATGAGAAGTTATTTTTTATGGAGCTCACAAGTTCATTGCAAGTTCATTCCGGTGTACAGACTTTGTTATATTTCTACACAAATTATATTTTGGGAAATGACTGTGATGCATTTTGTCTGTGAATGTAAACAGTTGGGAAGAAACTGCATGTGTATCAGTATATTAGATCTGTGAAACAGCACCTCTTGGAAATGACGATGCAACTCAACCAGGCCTCACCCCCCTTGGGCATGCCTTGGGTGGTAATTATTTAAATTCGGGGTATTTTCGGGACTATAATCAAGGCATTTGAGGGAGTTTAGAAAAAGCACTTACTGATATAGAGAATAACTCCCTCTGGAGTGGACTTTGTAATTTTGTAGAACTTGTTCATGCACAAACAGCAACATTATGTACTAAAAGTTGAAAGTGTAAAAGATATAATATGACCCCTTTAAATCCCCAAAGGTAAAACAGAAATAACCATGTAAAATACATGGCCCATGAAAATAGTATGCACTTGTTATAATTATTATGGTAATCTGCAGGCAGCACAAAAAAAAAAGACAACCTTTAAGGTGTTTTTCATGGAGTTGATCAGCAAGTCTTCAGCTAGAACCGCCATACAATCCGATAACACTGAAGCCTGTCCCTTTTTTTTTTTTTGTGAACTGTACATATAAACATTCTTACGAACTTAGAATTCATCAAGAAATTTCTGAACTTTCTGAAGATCTCTGTGAATCCACCCCCTGATTTGTGAACAAATCATACTGACTGGTTGTGTGAAGTAGATCAAATCGATTCATTGAAATGATCTACAAAGAGCATGATTCTCAGTGAATAACAAGCTAATTTCAGTCTATCACTCGCACAATCATTATCATATGAAGTCTTAGAATAAAATGCACAAGTCATACGGTTTCACTTTTTTCCTGAAATTTGGATTTTGACAACACTTTAAAAAAAAATCACCTTTTGTGTTTCACAGGGAAAAAAATGCTAAGGCTTGCAACAACACAAGGGTGAGTAAATGATCATTGCAGGTCATTTTTAAGTGAACTCTTATCTCTTCAAAACCTTGACATTTGGGGCATTAAATGAACGCATGCTGACTGAAGAACAATATTGGACTTTTATGGACAAGGCCAAACACAGGCATGTGAAATGACAGATTCATGACATCCCATACCATTCTCATGAATAACACTTTTGTCATCACAGCGTGGCTAAAAGTAGCTCAAGGTAACCTGGGAGTCATTTTATCTATGGACACCCTATTAGAGTCAATCATAACCTCACACACACCCGTTTTGTAACACATCAGCAGGTATAATTATATAGATATATATATATGTGAGATATATACTATATATATATAATATATTATATATATATATATATATATATCTATATATGGTTCACTTGACGCCTGAGGATTGTCAAAAGGTATAAAAGGGTCATGTGGTGTGATACTCCTGAGCTTTGGGAAAGCAGGAGGTAGCTGGGAAAGGGGCCGATGGTTTAGATCACACTGCACAGTCTTGTGAGTTCCACTTCACTTCTCTAAAGAGATCCTTGTTGTGTTATGAAACAAGCTGGAGAGCACTAAAGAGAATTCCTGCAGATGGAGAGCTGAGCTTTATGGGGGGGAGGGGCAGGAGGAACAGAGAGGGAGAGAGCGGCAGACATTATTAGCCCAATCCTCTCTCCTCCACTGTGTCTGCAGTGGCCCCCACCTACGAGCGCCTGTGCCAATGCGCTTGCATGTCAGACTAGCAACACAAACATTAGCCCGGGCGCAGCGCACATCACCCCGGCGACTAAGCCATTTCAACAGCTGTGTTATTGCTGGAGACTGGCCAAACTGTGCTGCTTGGGCCAGAGAGACGAGGAAGAGAGAACCAACGGCACTCCACTGAAAATGAAGCGGAGGGGCTGGTGATCCTGGTGATGGTCATATGATTCATTAGAATAGCCTGAACTTTCAGCAAAGTAAAAACGCAGGTATACAGGGATTCTATACACGTCTTGTGAGCAGAATTACACTGCATACATTACACACAAAAAGGTGATTTTTTTTCTCTTTTGCTTTTCAAAAGGAAAAGGTCAGAAAATAAGCACAAAGAGCACTAAATAAAATGAATCTAATCCAAGCTGATCAATTATAAAACAATTACTTTATATCATAAATGTATATTATTATAGAATATAACAATGGCTTTATCCGCAATCCAAATTTGCATTATATTTCCGTTTAGCTAGCTTAAAGGGGTTCAGTGCACCAAAAAAGCAAATTAGCCATAATTACTCACCCCCGATGCATTCTAGGTGTATATGACTTTCTTCTTTCAGATGAATCCTGTCGGAGTTATATTAAAAATGGTATTTGGTCTTTCAAGCTGTTTAATGGCAGTCATCGGGTGTTGCAGTTCATCAGTCCAAATGAAGTTAAATAAAATGCACCCATCCATAAAACATTTTTTTTTTTAAAGTGTCTCACATGGCTCCGGGGGATCAACAAAGGCCTCCTGTAGCGAATCGATGCGTTTTTGTAAGAAAAATATCCATATTCAAAACGTAATAATCACTTTAATGTAGCTTGCGCTCACTGTTGTAAAGGGAAGCAGCTCCGGGCGGATGACCTCTGAGGTCAGCGCTGCGCATGCGCCAGTGAGTCTCGTGAAAACCAACGTTTGTTAACAGGAGCAAAGGAAGCAAAGTTTCCTAACTTTAGCAAAAGAAAACCAGTCTCCTCTTAGCTTATATCGAAATCCTCCGACATTCTTCTTTACAAATTCTCATTATTTACTTGTAATTCGTGACCATTGTTTTGTTTTTATCTCTCCCCTGCGCTTCCGCATTCGTCACTTCTAAACGGCGCATGCGCAAAGCCGACCTCATACGTCATTCCCCGGAACTGCTTCTGTTTACAACAGTGAGCGCAAGCTAGATTAAAGTGATTATTACGTTTTGAATATGGATATTTTTCTTACAAAAACGCATCGATTCGCTACAGAAGGCCTTTGTTCACCCCCCGGAGCCGTGTGAGACACTTTTTTTTTATGGATGGGCACATTTTATTTAATGCTTTGGAATCGGCATGCATGCAACAAACACCGTGAGTGTCATAAACATCTTTGCAAGATCACAAGGACCATTTTAATATAACTCCGACTGGATTCAACTGAAAGAAGAAAGTCATATACACCCAGGATGACTTGAGGCAAAGTAACAGCATACATGGGCTAATTTGCAGTTTTGGGTGAACTAACCCTTTAAGGATTTTCTAGCCGCAGATATCTAGATGACAATTTGTTTGATAAAATAGTACAAACAACAAAATTTGTCACTGTGACACACAGTATTCTGATGATGTCACCCAACAACCAGTTGGTTGGCCAAAGTCTGCAGAATCAGTGCAGTGGTGAGAGGGGTAATGTAGTACTGACTGATTTGGATATTTATTTTATGTATTAAAAGCAAATATGGTGGCCTTAACCAGCGGAAGCAAGGTAAACAACTGTTGTTGTTAGAATACTACAAGTGAGGAAAAGTGGAGTAGAAGAATCTAACGAATTACGCAAGGGTCATGATGGGTTGATGCCAATATATATTCCAGTTGAAAAGTTTTGGGGAGGGAGGGACGGAGGCATGAGGAGGGATGTCCTATGCTGTAAATATTTTTCAAAATACTTTTGTAATATTATAAATGTCTTTACTTTCACTTTTTATCAATTTAATGCATCCTTGCGGAATAAAAAATATATATATTTATTCTTCTATTTCTTCCAAAACAACTTACGACTCCAAACCAGTAGTCAGGATATATCTTAAATAGTTTTATTTTTTTAGTCAACTATTAACTCATCAAAGGATGCACCATGAGCACAAATTATTTAAATTAAAAAAAAATAATAACTTAAAAAACATAATCAAAATTTAATCAAAAATCTTTGTAATATTCAAATGTAACCACTGGGCAAAATGAGAATGACGGATATCAATTTTTTGATGTGAGTCGCTTTCACTTTTCAAATCAGAGACCGTAAATATGCATTAGTTAATAGTGCTCACTTGGTATACACACTACTACCTCTACAAAATCTCTGTGTGTAAATACCTTTTAAGCAACTGGGTCAAAAATTAATATTACATTTTGAGCTGGCTAAAGGAAATGAGAACGGAAAAAACTTGGTAACATAACAGTGGTTCATAAAGTTGCTTTGCATTCACCAACGGGGTGTTGGGGACAGTTATTTTTAAAAGTAATGCATTGCAATATTGCATTACTCCCTAAAAAGTTACTTTTTTAGTTACTTTTTATGGAAAGTAATGTGCTACTTTATTTTTTGCACGATTTAAACATAAAAAAAAGCACTTTCACACCAAAAGTGAAATGAATAAGCCTCAGGCTGAAGGAAATGCAAATTCACGTCTGTTAAGTAGAGGGTGCAGCTCAAACAAACCTCTAAGCTATGCTGCCATTCTGGATTGCATGAAGAAAAAGATTCAACACTCTTTAGTAATTTTTTTTTTCTTTCTTTAATTGCTGAAGTAATTTTTGCTTATTAGTATGGTTGAATTGGATCATCAAAGGTCAGCAGCAAAGAATGCGTTAATAAACTGGGATGATACATAAAGGATATTGTGTTATTTACCACTTAATTATTGAAGATTTGTGTCACATTCTGAGCTTGCATTTCACGGTTTTTATTCATTTTGAGAAATACTGAATCTGTTTTTTGTGCAAGTGAGAGGAGTAAATACATGTTCACATTTACACCGTGTCTACACCAGACGTGAGCGGCGCAACAAAATACGAAAGCATTATAATCAGCAATACGGTCTACACTGGATGCGGTGCGGTGCAACACGACAAATCCCCAACAGTAAACTGCTGCCTCTTTCTATTTATGATGTACCGACACAAAATTCAAATGATTCGCAACGGTCGCTTTGTCACGTCCAGTGAGATTGTTCTTAGCGGGTTTTCAGCATGGCAACAGTCGCACCGGTGTAGACACGGTGTTACTCTAGAACTACAGTAACCATCATGTTTACACAGCACACACAACACCTCTGCACTTATTCCCGATTCTCTCAAAATGGGGACAGGAGAGCTGCCATAAATGGGGAAAAGAAAGTAACCGGTGTTATTTTCTTGATAATTAAAAAATAATGCGTAACTTTACTAGTTACTTGAAAAAAAGTAATCTGATTTTTACCATAAATTTCTGCTATATGGACATCAACTGAGTTATCACTGATAAGCTATTACTAAATATTGCAGAAACTTGTTTTTCTGTAAAGCTGCTTTGCAACGATTTGCATCGTGAAAAGCGCTATACAAATAAACTTGAATTGAATTACATAACTCATGTTACTTGTTAACCCCAACGCTGCCAACGTGAAAAAGTAGCATGAACACGCCTCTCTCTCTCACTTTGCAACTTACTTTTTCATTGTGAAATGCTGAGTGCCTAATGAATTCCTGCTAGGACCTTATTAGAAAGACTGCTGACACTCTGTGAGGTCTTGCTCAGAGAACAGGATACACCGAGAAAGAGAAACAGCTGGCAGAAGATCACACAAGGCTTACGGTAAACACATAACATCTGGCTGAGGATGATTTTCTAGGAAAGCATGTTCCAGATTGTGCTACAAAACCCTGAACTGTACAAAAATGGTTTATTCAAGAGCTGAATGCATAATTAATAATGCAAAGATCTGCAGTAATGACACTTATAGTAAGAATGCTGTGCCAAACAAGTACAAAAAAAATTTATTTTATTCCTACTTTATGCACAAGCCATAGACTGTATAAAAACATGGACGTAGTGTCCGTGACGTCACCCGTAAGTTCCTGAAGAGCGTTTTTGAAGCTCAAAGTGGGCAGAGTCGGCCATCGCCATCTTGGCAGCGTGTCACCGCGCGTCACTACAAGAACCCAGTGCGGCTAGTGGGTTTTTAAACTGTTCGATGGATTGGACCAGTAATTGTATTAGTCGGGATCCTGACGATAGTATATATTCTGCTTAACAATTTTAAAATGGTTTTTGGATGCTTTTACAGTCAGAAAACGTAAAGAAAACGACATACATACAGCAAGATATTATAATTTCACTTACCTGGCCTATCATTTGAAGCAAACATCCATCCCTTCTTAAGTTTGTGTTAAAAGAGAGCTGCCTGTTGCGCCGTTTAATTAAGCGACTGCTGTAGCCTATATCCAGCTTAGGTGTGTTTTCCCTAAATTTGTATATATATTAGCTATATTATATATACACTGTTTGAATGACAGCTTGGTAAATCTGTTGGCAATCAAATATTCAATATCGCTACTCATCATAGTACTTGGTACATTATCAGCGCAGCGGCAGACGTTCAAACTAATATAACGTAATTTACGTCTCTATGATGATTGGTTGATATCAGAAGGGAGGCTAGCCTCCTCTACTAGGGTTCTTTTCTCAACACTCCTCAGCGCTGAAAGTGAACACTCGATGCTGATTGGCTAATTGTTTTTTACCAACGGAGGCACGCGAGCTCAGCTCTCCCCCGGCCTCCACCAACCCTTCTCTATTACCTAGCGGTTGTAATTATATCAGCAGATTCGGCACATTCGCGATAGAAAAGCGGTGCTTTCACGTTATGGTATTACAACTGTGAACTTACAAAATACACATTCTGAGACATGAACTGAAATTAATTGTGAATTTTATTAACATTAAATCGTCCTCCTCCCATTTCCACCTCAAAATTATGGGGAAGCTGTGCATCCCCCGACAAGCCGCCACTGCTACCGGATCATCGAAAAATGGGCAAAAAGGCGGGAGCTGGTTTCTGAGACCACGCTCACCAAGCTCGACGGTGGTGACAGCAGCGGCAATCCACTTGTCACTCAAGTGGCCACACCCTTAATTATGCAGAACTTTAAGGCTTAATATAATTTAAACGGATGACTTCTAAAAAAGATTCACCCCCCTCACAGTTGTCATGAAGGGCAACGTTAGCTATATAGACCAAAATCTTTTTTTGAACCAGGCTGTAAACATTTTTTTCTGCTGTAAATTTGGGCATTTTAACATGGGGAGTCTATGGGACTGACTCCATTGTGCAGCCAGCCTCTAGCGGCCAGTTGACAAATTACAGTTAAGTCACTTCCGTGTTGGCTTCACCAGAGAGAGCGGGAGGTTGCCGCTTGGCACAAGCACGTGCTTCAGGGTGGGGTATATAACAAGATCATGGTAGCTTCTACACTAGCACTAGTTAATGTCGTAAGGAACCAAAAAACTCCTCCTACATTTCTCAAGACTTGAATAGCCAGCAAAGGTGCTCCTGCTGCTTGAAGGAGCAGACGTTCTGATCACTTTCCCAGACTGCTCTAACTTGAAAATGGCTCTTCATTAGTGGCCAGTGTTATCCTCTTAATTCCTGTCTTGGAGCCATTCCAGATCCCCACCCTCCCACAGCTAAATGATTTTAAATGGCAACAGTACTATGCAGGTCCACATGGCCAGAACCCATCAGGTTTCATACAAAGACGCATTAACTTGACAAATCAAGAATCTTAAGATTCTTATCTTAATTCTGAAATGGCAATCAAACCAGATGGGAGAACTACATTCCTTTTTATTATCCTCCAGTTGTCTGTGTTAAAGCTTTGAGTAGTTCCCCCTACCTGTGTGCTGCCTTAATCCTTATTGAGGTCTCTCAGGCTCCAACCACAACAGTGAGAGAACAGGCCATCCATCATTGTTAGTCCTCTCACAGCATATGAGAAATCCAATCTACTTTTAAGTGAATAGAATGGGAAATTCCTCTGGGTGTTCATGTGTCCTCTCCTACACTTTCGACACAATAGCGATGTTCGTATAAGCTTATAAACCATATAGTGAAGTTATGTTTATGTTTTTTTGGGGGGAACAGGAGGTGCACATTATAACCTCAAACACACTAAAACAAACGCATATAATCGCACATTTTTATTACTCACCAATCTGGTTTTGCATTTTGAAGGCAATGTCAAACTGAAGGATAACCAACATGAACTGGAACCAGGGACTCATCTCTCTGTTGGGCAGTGGAATGTGGACTGCAAACACAATGTTGTTGGCCTCGATTCTCTTTGCCATAGCCTCATCAAAGTCTCTGATCTTGCTGCACTGGTCAGGGCCCCATGGCATGAACCACTTGGAGCCCTTATGGTGAGTCTTCACGGTGTCCACACACTTGGTGGCCAGGTAGTGGACGGCAGTGGTGGGGCTTGGAGCTACAGAAAAATATTTGAATATCAGTTTAAGAATAGCTTGGGAATAAGGAATAATAATGTATTGATTCACATATTTTGCACATAACTATATTGGCAGGACATGAGCAAAATCTCATTTATTTTTACAGGAATAGAAGATTTTTTTCAATCACAGAGCATACATTTTTTTAATTAAAAATTAATTTTTTTTTTACATCTTTTAGCAATTAAAATATAATTATCTAAATTTTACATAAATTGGAAACAGCTTGTGTTACAAAATGAACTATACCTTAAAAACCTAAAAATGAGCAGAGGAAAGCGGAGCTTTCCAGCGTAGACATGCATAAAGTTATTAAAGTGACAGTACAGCATTCAGATAGATTAAAGAAATGGCACTCCTTAGTCATTTTTCTATTCATTTAAATAATTCTATACAAACTATATTCAACATGATACTTGTAATAATAATAATAATAATAATAATAATAATAAACATATTAGAATTATTTCTGAAGCTTCATGTAACACTGAAGACTGGAATAATGGCTGCAGAAAATTCAGCTTTGCCATCACCGGAAGTAATTACATTTTAACATACTTTAAAAAATAGAAAACAGTTATTTTAAATTATAATAATATTTCACAATATTACAGTTATACTGTATTTTGAAACACAAACGTCTAGACAATGAATAGAAGACTAGCAAAGATTCTCTGATATACCCTTATTAAGAGGGGGTCATTAGCATGAGAAAGTATGAACAGGCTTCCTCCACCATTCAGAAGGCTGGTCCTGGTAGTTTGTTATCCGAGTCAATAGAACCCTTCCTGGGTCATCGTGGACATCTAAAGCGTGCAAATGACCAGGAAGTGAGAGATAATGTGAACCAGTCTATAGCTTGAGGACACTACTCAGGTTTCGTCTCTATTTCAGGAGTGTTTATCAGTATTACGTTCAATATAACTGAGTAACAGCACCATTAAAAATGTTAATAAGATCTAAAAAGCTAATGGGTGGGCCTTTTAGTTGCTCTGCTCACGTTTTGCGTGGTAAAACCCTGTTCCTGTGAAATACACCAAGTAAACTAAATTAGCTGTACTAAACCTCTCGGAGTTCAATTATTCATTGACCCACAATCCTGGAACAAACCCTCTTGAAAATACCACCACAAAATAAGTCGCCTTTCGGCCCAGTTGACCTCATGCCGTGTTTAAGATGTCCAATAACAGGGGAAGCAGCGCGCCTTTCTACTCAATTACCCTGGTTGCCACCAGCCACCGAACAAACACAAAGGAATCCAGCTTCATTAAATCAATCACAGGCAAGAATAGCCAAAGCAGGCTAATTTATCACCATTCAGCCCACATTCTGCAGGAGACCAAGAAATCATTCCCTTCCTATCGAAAAGGCACAAAATAACACTGATGAGGTCGATGCATAGCTACCGAGGAAAGAGCTGGAAGAGCCTGTGGGCACAGAGGAGGGGTTGTCTGTTCAGATGTAAGATCAAAGAAAAGTTCTTGAGATGCACCTCGTTAACCCTTTATTGGCTGATGAGAAGTAGACAGACTTTCATTTATGGGTGAACTATCCCTTTAACAACATAATGCAAGACTGGTACAAGTTAAGTGACTAAAATTAGAAAATAAAGTTTGTAATATACAATTTACTTTGTTGACTTCGTCTATTGTTTGTCCATAACATTTCTTAATGTTGTACTAAGGTTTCCCCTAAATATTATTAGTGTCTCTGCTCTGCAATAGAAACATTAAGAAATATCTTTGAACATTAATTAAAAGTTGTTTAAAAGTTAGTAAACAAAGTAAATATGACACTTCACAATATTCAATATTATAATAAAAGCTCAAGTTGGTTTAAACAAGCCTCTCTCGTTTAGTTTCTCATGGCATTTTTCAGGGACCAGGGACAAAAAAAAAGGAGACATCAAATCCAATCTGAAAGCAGCAGCACAAAGACTGCACCAGTCGACGGGGTGAAAATAAGCGCCCATCTTTGACACTACTGTAACAAAGCCATTCCGCAACTTTTCACTCCTTCCAAGAACGCAAAAAAGACTCTTTTTTGGTTGCTAAAAACCACCTAGAGTTGCACACCAGAACGAATGGCAACATACTGTGTAGTAAAAGCCAACAAAGCCTTAAAATATCAAATCTAGGCGGATTTGTAAAAGTAGCTACTCACCAATCAGACCTCCGACCATAAAGGAGAACGCCTGGAATAAAAGGAGAATTACTCCCACAATCACCAACTTTTTGGTGCTCATATTCTCAATAATTGCTCCAGCCATTTTCAAAGTGTCTCTGTTGTTAGGATTGAATGCAAAGAAACGAAAGTCACGGCATCCAGGTGGACCAGTGCGCTGTCCGAGATTGAGAGCGCGACACAGGCAGTGTCTCAAACCCTGGTGAACTGCTTGTGTTGCGCTTTTCCTAGTGAACTATAAAGGAAAGGGGAATGACCACGTGACCCACCATGCATCAGGAACTCAGACGAGAAGAGTGCACGTGACGTTACAGCAGACTCTTGGCCAGATGCACAAAACTTCAAGCTTTTTATTGGCCACATGCAATAAAGCAGTGGTTGATTTTTATGCTTCCAACATTTTTTAATTCCAGAGCTAAGTTTAACATTAGCTCAATCTTTTAATACAAAACATATTTATAATTGTATTATAATCTGTGATATTCTCTACAAATCATTATGTCTAAAATAATAATAATAAATTATGCATTACTATTACCAAATACATTATTATTAGTAGTATTATTATTGTAAAAATTACTACCGTATTTTTCACGTTTAAAAACTGCAACGCTCATTGTGTTGCTTTTCCAAATGTAGGTATTTACTTTCTAACTCTAAGGTACCAAGCAATGATAAATACAATAATATAGCTGCAAGCAGCGATTACCCGTGGTTCAAGCACTTTAAGGGATTTATGGATGCTGACTGGGGTCTAGATTGACCCCAAATGTAGGGCTGACATCATAACACATTCATATATGGATGATATGCTTAGACACACAAGCACATGCTGAAATGAAAGGGTTAAAAATAATATTTAATGCTCTGTAAACATGCCTTACACATACATGCACACACATTTTTGTTGTAGATAAAAATATTTTAAATAAACGATATCATTTATTTAAAATATTTTATCTACAACAAAATGTGTGTGCATGTATGTGTAAGGCATGCTTAGTGCATTAAATATTATTTTAGCCCTTTCATTTCAGTATGTGCGTGTGTGTCTAAGCATGTTATAAAGAGGATACTTGCACTAAGCATATTAATAACGTATTAATATGCTTAGTGCAATTATCCTCTTTATAACAATTTTCAGGTGTCACATAAGTCATAATGTGATACAATTGAATTAAAACAGACACTTCAATAGACATGAATAAATAAATCTAATAAACTTTGATAAATCAAGCACGTCCCATTTTGCGAAAGTCACATTGCATGATTTTACTGATTTGCACGTGAAATTGGGGCTTTTGGAGGAGCGAAAAAGCACCGCTTGAAAGGGAGCGGAATGGGCCGCAATAATCGTTTTATCTCGATTATTGTATTTTCATAATCGTTGGAGGCCGAAATCGAAACTGTATTTCGATTAATTGCACAGCTATAATAAAGAATAGAAATGATGATTCCGTCTAAAGAAACAAAGTAAACACATGAAATGATATCAGCATCTGTCCAAATATGCACAGTTTTGATTAAAAGCGCTAATTAACCATGTTCAGGGAAGCTTGCACGTGACTGTCTGCCTGAGTTTTGTCGACAGTCCAGCCAGAGGATGTGAAGTGTTCAAAGGTTAACTAAGCGGCCGGTGTTCTGACGATTTTGGGTTGTTCAGCGTGAGAAAATTGACGCAATATTGATGTGCGCATGCGCAGTAAACCCTGGTAGGACAATTTGACGGGTAGGATGAAATGTCAGGTCTCTATATTGGAAAAAAACCTTGGAATCTAGTGTCGTATATTTGTTGATTTTTTATAACCCCCCCCCACACAAACACTTTTGTTTTGAATCTGGAGAAACCTGATTTGAGGTGAGATAAAGTAAAATAGTGAATGTTTTACAATGTTGTTAATGTTGTTAGGATTTGAGTAATATACTGTGCATTCTGTACATGTAGTTATTATAAGGGCTTTCTGAAAATACAATGCTGCTTGAAAGTTTGTGAACCCTTTAGAATTTTCTATATTTCTGCATAAATATGACCCAAAATATAATTTCAGATATTCAAATGCTGAAAGTAGACAAAGAGAATAAAAAAAATACTTTGTCATTTATTTATTGAGAAAAATGATCCGATGTTAAATATTTGTGAGTGGCAAAGGTATGTGAATCTTTGCTTTCAGTATCTGGTGTGACCACCTTTTGCTGCAATAACTGCAAGTAACGTTTCTTGTAACTGCTGATCAGTCCTGCACAACGGCTTGTAGGAATGTTGGCCCATTCCTCAGCAGGGGCGGACTTGGGCTTTTTGGCACAGAGCGGCCCACCAAACCCAGTCCGTAACACACCGCACCACACCATAAATGACTGGCATTCTTGTTGCATTATAATTGGTCTTTCCTGGTGTATATGGAAAATAGTAAATAATTTAAAATATTTTTTACGAGGGACAGGTTAATATCACAAAAGTTAAATACCTATATTATCAGTCCATATGACACAATGCTCTAGTATTGTCTAGAAGACTTGAATAGTGCACAATGCGGACTGTTTTTATGCTGCCTTTCTATTGGTCATCATATACAGTATTTGTCCTTTTCAGGAGCTTGACATCTATCATTTTAAGGAATAGAGCTCCAATTGTGCAAAAGAGTACAAATTTTTTTGACGATCAAAATATTAGTAAAAAAGTAGTTGTGAAATCTATAATGGGAACTCATTTAAAATAGCTGTCTTCAATGCGACCTTTATAGTAAGCCCTATTTGATTGCGGTGATCAAATTTTCAGCATTCATTACTCAGGTCCTTCAGGGCTGCATTGTCCTTTATCAGTACCCCTCATTCTAATGCGGATTGCTGCCTCAAGAAAACATGTCTTTTTTCACTGATTATTATGAATGTTGAAAACTGGTGTTGCTTGCATCATATTTGTGGAAAAGGTGGACAATTCAGTCCCCCGTTGGTAAGCATAAAACATTTAATGACTATTTTTCTTCAACAAGGTTGCATTAATGATTTAAGTGACAGTAAATATCCTTATTTATAGCCCCCATAGTGTGATAATGCTTTACAAATTCAAGATTGCAGCATAAATGCTGTTTGTAACTAAATCTGTGCGCTGAGAACCACATAGGTGTCCCGTATCATACCAATTAATTAAAAAACCGGAGTTATTTAGGTAACTAGGGATGGGTAAAAAAATATTTACACTATCTCCGATTTTAACGATTCTCATGGATTTACCCGAACGATATCGATTCTTAAAATCCCAAGAAAGCTTGATTATTCTAGCCTGTTTTCAGGTAAATTGGACGGAACGTTGAAGCGCCTTCCCATCCAATAAATAAAAAAATAAGCATTGTGCGTGGTACTTGTAATTATGAAACAAAGTCTCCGATTTCAAATTCTGTCTGTTGTATTGCAGTATTCAATCAATAAATGCCATTTTGGCGCTGTTTAATGAGGAGTGACAGATAGCTGTAGCGCCTCAGTTCAATAGACGCGGCAGCGCATGGCGCACGTGAATGATCATATCACCTCACACCGACGTATACCAGTTTCAAGCACAAATAATCATGATCCCTAAACTCATCCTGCCGACTCCCGGTAAGTTAAAAGAATGAGTACAACTTTACAATCCTTATCCTGTCTCATGTAATCGCTCAATCAGTGTTTCAGCCGCGCAAAGACGTCAATATAAGAGCTTGTAAACAATTCATGTAACCTGCCCCTTTTCCCCTTGATGCCCAAAGTGCCCTTTTGTCAAGGCATTTTTTATTTGTAATTAAACGCCATTTTGTGAAGGCCTGCCCAATTCGAAAATTGTGTGTAGTCACCAAGTATGTTTTATGAATAATAATTTAGCCGTAAATAAAATTATGTATGCATGTAACATCACATTTACCTCAGAAAGTTCAATATGTTCCCAACGACATACCTGCCAGTTGGGACCAGTAAACCCATAGTCCACGTTCCAGGAAAAAAAATAACGCTGCATAGAGGTAGCATCGTTTGCCTAAATATATATGCAGCCCTACTAACCACGCTACCATTCATATCTTTTTGTTACCTTTCTTTAAAGGGGTCATCCCCTTTTTTGCATGCTGCTAAAACCCGTACAATCACTTGGCATTTGTGCATCCAGTGGGGACTATACGTACTGATTAAAATGACTTATACTGTCTTTTACTGCGTCTGAGTTGCATCGAGAGCCTGGTTAAACATAAAACTCTGTCTGCATTTGTGATCGGAGAAATTAAAAACAACAAGCGCTACTCTTGAAATGAACAAAACCTTTCGCTGCAGAGCCCTCTGGACAATTCTTAATCAGTGGCACATCCTTTAAATGAAAACGTACTTACAGTCGGTGAGTCAGAACGACTACTTCGACACTGCCCTTAGTTTGTTCGCATCAAGAGTACTGATCCAGGATCGCTATGTAACAGGGTCCTCCATAATAAGGCTGCGCCCACCACCCCACGTATGTGTGTTGTTTTATTTGCAGGATTTTGTTTTTAAACTGTTCCGGAACCGTGTGTAAATACAATTAACCACTGATTTAAAAGCCTTAAGTATTCAAACTTTTCACACCAGTGTATATAAAAAAGGCATGTGAATTTAAAAACAAATTAATTTGTGTATTAGGCCTTATAATATAATCACTTCATCATGCACAGCTGCTACTGCTCGAAAGCAACCCCACCGAAGTACCTTCAAGATTTACAATTAACGTTTTTTTAGATAGTAAGATTGAGAGCATGTTTTACCCTAGACTTGTTTCCCCGTACATTTCTTCATGATCAATGTGCAAATCACGGAAGAAAGTCATATAAGAGATACATCACTCACTATCCACGTAAATGGCATTCACAATCAATACATTGGAATTTTTTTTGTGTTTTTGAATGGCCCAGTAGTAGTTTGCGACTTCCTGAAAATAATGTCGGTCGTTACTTTTTTTCTTTTATCTTACAGTTGGCAAACTATTGCCGAATTGTCTCGTTCAAGGTTTAGCTGTATATACTAGTATTTTCCCCCCCCCCCCCCCTCGCTTACATGCTCCAGATAAGAACAAATGCTCGCATTGACCCCGTTTAACACGTGAGAGGCGCAAGAACGCAGCGTCTTGTTGTCAATCACAGTAATCGATGCAGGTCGCCTCATTTGACGCTTTGATTGGCTATCTCAGCAACATTTGAATGACAAGCGCTTTGAGCAGCTGCACGGAGCACGTCTAAATTAATTTAAAAAATAAAATAAACAAGTGGGCCTAACTATCGTTGTTTTTGGCCGGTTGCTGGATGTCGGCCTGTTGGAACACATTCGTCTTGCCAGATGGGATATTGACAAGGATTTAAGAACGCAATGTACCCCCACAAATCCTTGTGGTTGGGTGGATGATAGAATGTCTTTATCGCGGCAAGATGAGCCCGGTTTGTAGTACTAGCCGATCATTGCGGTAGACAAGCGGGTCCCACAGGGAAGGAAAAATCATATTATCCGTGGTGCCTTCCAGATGGCCCGTCCGCGCCACTGTTACTTCAGGACAGATACCACTCAAACTCTGGTGTTGGTGGGTTTCCTCCTATGAACTACTTACTTCAGGTCCTTCCACAAAATTTCAACTGGATTAAGGTTTGGACTTTGACTCAGCCATTCCAAAACATTAACTTTGTCCTTCTTTAAAAATTCTTTGGTAGAACGACTTGTATGCTTGGGGTTGTTTGTCTTGCTGCATGACCCACTTTCTCATGAGATTCAGTTCTCGGACAGATGCCCTGACATTTTCCTTCTGAATTTGCTGGTATAATTCAGAATTCATCGTTCCATCAATGATGGCAAGCCGTCCTGGACCAGATGCAGCAAAACAGGCCAAAACCATGATACTACCACCACCATGTTTCAAAGATGGGATAAGGATCTTATGCTGGAATGCAGTGTTTTCTTTCTCCAAACATAACGCTGATCATTTAAACCAAAATGTTCTATTTTGGCCTCGTCCATCCACAAAACATTACTCCAGTATTCCTCTGGACCTTTTCTTTCTGCTTCCACACCCCCTCCCCCCCCATGACTCTGACTCTTCTACTACGCCTACAATCACTGATTTTTCCTGCTGCCGCTCCCCCCCCCCTTCCCCCTTTTTCTTTTTCCCCCCCCCCTTTTGCTCCAATCTTTTTGTTCTTTTTGTTCCCCCTGTTCCCTCCCTTTTCCCCCCCCCCCCCCCCCGCCCCCTCCCCCCTTTTTTCGCCCCCTTTGTTCCCTCTCCCCCTCTTCCTTTCCTCCCTTCCCCCCTCCTTGTTGAGTCCCGCCCCCCCTTTCCCCCCCTTTTTTTCAGCTTTCAGTGGCTTCCTATCCTTTTTGCTGTACCCCTCCCCCCCTCCAATCTGTTATGGACACCATAACATCCTCAGATGGACGCAATGTTACATCGTCCCACAAGACTCGTTTCTGTGCCAATCGTTATTTTATTGGCCATCATCATATATTTTATATATAATTTTGTTTTACGTTGCCAAATTGCTTTCTCTTTGGTAACAGATACAGGTAACAATAATGCAAACTCAAAACAAACGCATTATGTTGATGAATCGGTCATATGTTAATCTTTTTTTTTTTCATTTTTTGGACACATAACAAGTCGTAAATTTTCAAGTGTTGTGTAACTTACATATTTGGGCTTAACTGTAATTAGCAAGTAACCAACAATTTCCCATTTATCTCCCTTTGTAGGCTATGACTGAGCACATTACAGTGAGGATCACCATCCATCTTAATATTTTTTTTTAGGTAACTCAGGTTATTAAAGGGTTATGAGGCTGTTGTGTAGGAAATGTCTTTGCTTGTGTGTGTTGTTTACAAGTAAATTTAAGTTGCATAATTTTTTTTTTTTTACAGTCACATGCTTGTGAGTCTTTTTTTTATTTTTTTTTTACAGGCATTGTTTATCTGTGAGTCTGAGACTGGATGAGGGGTACGTTTTGCATTTCTGTACAAAATAAAGAGTATAAACTATATCTTAAGATAAGTCAATATTTGAACCACTTTAAAGTTGTTGTTTTTTTCCCCCTTTCATATGTTTTTCTCTTTTTATAGGCAAACATTTGACTGTGAGTCTGAGACTTGATGAAGGGTAAGTTTTGCATTTATGTACTAAATAAATAATATAAACCATATCTTAAGATAAGCCAACATCTCAACGACTTTTCCCCTACATTTCTATCATTAGATCATTAGACAGCTGAGTTGGATCGGTGTCCGGGTCATAGGGTGGAAGATGTAGGAGCGAGGAGGAAACGATTTTTTGCTGCGAGTGGAGATTGCAGATCCACCGGTCAAGTGTAGGTTTAGGCTTTTAAATGGATAGTTCACCCAAAAATGAAAATTCTGTCATTAATTACTCACTCTCATGTCGTTCCACACCTGTAAGACCTTTGTTCATCTTCAGAACACAAGCAAAAATATTTTTGATGAAATCCGAGGGCTTTCTGTTCCCCCATTGGCAGCAAAGGATTTTTTTTTTAGCCTCATGGCGTGTTCGTAGAATTGTTGCTTTATTCTAAATAAATAGATTATGATCCACAAATAAATGTAAAGAGATTAACAAAAATTAAACATATTGACGAATAAATAGAATTAGATCCACAAATAAATAAAATGATATTTGCAAATAAAAAACATATTCACAAATATCTTTTTAAGTCACAAACACAACTTTGGCTGGCATTAATTTGTGAATCGCGTCCAGTGCATTTGTAGATAGCTGCACGCATAGGTGAATCGCGTCCTGCGCATTTGTGGATTTTTTGTTGAAACATTTCTAGCATCGAGACCCACCACACCAATCAAAAATGCTCCCCGTGGGACTCCCACCCGACCGTGAAATCAAGCCAATCAGCTACCCCAGCCTCACTTCGCTTGACAATCCTAGCACCAGCCAATCCAGTTTTGCTTCAATCAGGGCGGTCTCGTTACTGAAATAACTTATCATCTCTTTGCTAAAATGTAAGAAAAGAAGGCCATATTAAAATTCTGTTTTTTTTTTTTGCCCCGCTATAGAACCTTGGGAAGACTGTTTAAAATACCCCCCCCCCCCCCCGCATCTTTGTTTAGACATTACACTTGTGTGTCAAATCCAAGCCACTCGAGGATAGAAATGTTAACGTTGCCTTTGAATATCCCAGAGAAACAGCGCTCTTTAGATCACTCGCGGGCGATGGGAACAATGCTTTTTGAGCGATACAAACACGTTAGGGAAGCGTCATGCTTATTCAAGGCGGGAAAGAAAGGCTTGCGATCCGTCAATAAGTAATCTGGCTCATTACACACTAGATGCGATTGCAAAACCCTCATGATAAACATATGAGTTTGGTAATAGGGAGAATGGCCGCTCCACACAACAGCAGTAAAGGTGTTGCCAGTTTTTCGGAAAGCCGTTAAAAGTCGAGGGAATGGATACACAGTTCAGACAGCAACGGTGGATCCCCTCTAACCAAAGGAGGGAAGACCTGAGGGGTTGCGGATAAATAAGGGGGATACACAAGGGTCACTGGCAAACAAGGAATGTGCAGAGAAAAGAAGGAAAAGCGGGGAAGAGGTGGCGAGGAAAAAAGGAGGGGAAAGAGAGGAGGGGGGAGGGAAGGGTGAGGGGGTAGAGAGGTAGGGGGGATAGAGGTCGGAAATAAGAGGAAGACGGGGAAAAGAAAAAAGGGGGTGGAGTTAGGGAGGCAAGAGGAAAGGAATTAGAGAGAAGAGGTGGATGAGAGGGGAGGAAGGTGGAGGAGAGGGGAACGGGAGGTGAAGGGGGGCGGATGAGAATCTTCTACGATGCGAAGTGTGTCGCGGCTCGGAGCAAGGGGACCACGTGAGTGCGTGACGCGAGAAAGAAGTGAAAAGGGCGACGGGCGAGGGGAATTATAACAGGATTAGACTAGTGTGTTTTGGATTTAAGGCAAAGCATCGTTGTCGTGCCCAGAAGAGTTAATGGGTTTTATCGTTTAACACAGATACGCTCCTGCTCTCCTCGCTATTTGGCAAATATTTATTATATCTATTAAAGCCGAACTTAGGATGGTCTTCTCTTTTTTCTCCTACCAGGTGAGATCGCAACCCACAAAGAATTCTTCAACGTTCCACAGGATAAATGCCACTCTTAGTTTTTCTTTCCTTTCACTCTTGTTTTGTATTTTTTGATGTCATCTCGGTGTGTCCCCCATCTCTTTTGCACACATATTTACACGTTTTACCAGTACTTTCTGCTTTTCTAGGACCACAACACTGCTTGTTAGCTTTCTAATGATTGCTGAAGCTATTTGATATTATACGTACCGCCCTTATACGGCACACCCTTTTCTATTCTGTCACCAGCAATTGTGCTTTTTAAAAAGTCCACCCATTAACCCCTCGGCCCGTGTAGACGCCGGATTGTTCCTGTTTTTTCATATTATTGTTTTATTTGCGCTCTTTCTGGATTTTCTTTCGCATTGCGTCCGCCGCCCGGATCGCGTGAATTTTTGCCATCAAGTGTGTAGAACTAATCCCGCCCAGTGATCCTTCGTTTCCACTGTGCGCCTGACTACCGTGTACGGTGTAATTGGTTGTCCCCCCACGCTAATGTCGTGAGACCTCGTTTTTTCCTTCAGTTTTTTTTTTCTTTTTTTGGCTTTGAGAAGTCGACATGCACAGAGGTGAACAGGTGTGTCCGTTTGCACTGAACCTGGTCACCCTCATATGTTTTTTTTCATATATTATCAACTCCCCACCCCCCCCCCCCCACCTATATAGCAGGAACCACTGCAAACCGGTTTTTTTAACCACAACCATTTTAACTATTACAAACAGCACTTAAGCTCAATTTGAACGAAGTGTCCATAGAATGCAGTTCCTTACAGGGGTGCCAAATTAATCTGTCCCGCCCTGATTGTAAAGCAAATCGTGATTGGCTATAGCGAGAACGTACTACGATTGGTCAGCGAAGAGTGGCTGTTATCTGATTGGCTTGAGTAGACGGTGGGTGGAGTCCACACATTTGTGGATTGGTGTGTGTCTCGATGCTAGAAATGTTTCAAAATCCACAAATGCACAGCGAGCGATCCACAAATGCATGCCAGGCAAAGTTGTGTTTGTGACAAAAATATATCTGTGAATATGTTTTTTAATTGCAAATCTCATTTTATTTTTTGTGAATTTAATTCTTGTTTGTGAAACTAAGATTTATTTGTGGATCTCATTCTATTTATTCGTCAATATGTTTAATTTTTGTTAATCTCTTTACATTTATTTGTGGATCATAATCTATTTATTTGGAATAAAGCAACAATTCTACCCCCATAGCAACGCAACTAAAGCATTCAAGGTCCAGAACGGTAGGAAAGACATCATTAAAGTAATCCATGTGACTCCTGTGGTTTAACCTCAATTTTGGAACCAACAATGCGTCATGATGCTCTTATGAGCGTTTTTTTTGTGTGGCAGATCATATTTTTTAGAAAATAACGGGTGGTAAAATGTGTTTTGTGCACAAACAAAGCACAGGCCTGTCATAAAATTGAGGGTTAACCCAGGAGGTCACATGGTTACTTAATGATGTCTTTCTACCGTTCTGGACCTTGAATGTTTTAGTTGCGTTGCTGCCAATGGAGGGTCAGAAAGCTCTCGAATGTCATAAAAAATATCCTCATTTGTGTTCTGAAGGTGAGCAAAGGTCTCATGGGTTTGAAATTATATGAGGGTGATTAATGAGGACAGAATTTTAATTTTTGGTTGAACAAACCCTTTATGACATTGTACGTGTATTTACACAGTTTTTGTTTTTTCTGTTGCCACCTCATCGCTTACATTTATTGTCATCAGAAAGCCAAACCTCTCTCACACCTCATCAAAAATCTTCCCTGCCACTGCCGTCATCGTGTTTGCTACTATTTATTAACTTGGTGAAATGTTTGCTGCTATAGTGCTTGTAAAGCACAGTCCTTGGTGTTTAAAGCGCATATCTTGATTTGTTTAACGTCTCTAAATCAACTTGCAGCACATATTTGCTTCGATTTTCAACCAACTTTGAGTACGTTGTTACTTTCCTATTACTCACAAAAGCAGCATAGAGAAAATTTAAACCAGAGGTGTCTAAACTCGGTCCTGGATGTCCACTCTTCTGCAGAATTTAGCTACAACTTACCTGGAAGTTTCTGGTATGCGTAGTAATACCTTAGTTAACTGATTCAGATGTATTTAATTAAGGATGGAGCTAAACTCTGCAGGAAAGTGACCCAACAGGAGCTGGACTGGACACCCTGCTTTAAAACAATCACTTTTTTTGTTATTCAAAACATTGGAATGTGTTTAATTTGTGTTATATATACGTCGTCAGTGTGTAGTGGATATAGAATAACAAACTGGTCGTAATTTTTACTCTGTTATTTTCTGATTTTAAAGGCTCATGGTGAGACACTTCATACACACAAGAAGGGCGTGCAAGCTGGCCTCCTAATACGAAGACTACGATGGTGCACTGCAGGACACCTTTCTCCTTTTAAATGTTCAAGAAAATAAAGGACTGTAATGGACATGTATGTGTGTTTTTTTCAAGCTTTTCTCAGTGGTTGTTTCCCATGAGGTGTGAGTGTATTTTCAGCTTTGTATGACAGTTTCTTGGCAGTTTTTTTCTACTTTTGTGCCCTTGTTGTGTACATGTAGTGGCATTCACACATTAGCATGCACAGGCAGGTTGTGTTCTGTTCTTAATATTAAAACCCTGTTTATAAGCACTGCAAGAAAAAAATACATTTTAAATGTTTCAAACAAATGTTGTAGTATATATTTTTTATCTGGATCAAAAATAAAGTTTGCATTATCATAACTAGAAAATTTATGTAAATAATTTTGAACAAGTTGAAACAGCAAATATTGTAAAGTCAAATGAACCTCAATAAAACAATTCAGCACTAGCAATATTTAAATTAGTGAGTTGAAATGACTTGTACTTTTAAGTTGATTTAACTTAATTTTAAGGCAGCCACAAAACTTACATTTTTAAGTTGAAAGGGGTGACATTTTTTTACAGTGTATGGCTTTTTGGGCAAGGGCCACCGCCATCTGCAGTCCCACCGCGTCTGACCGTCACGGGGTGGGTTCGCTCGGTCACGAATCCGGTGCATGAACTTCCCAATTCATGGACTCTCGCACTACACACTGTTGCACATCACCCCGGACTGCATTGCACTGATTGCACTCAGCACTGATTGCACACAGCTGTTTTATATCACTCACTCACTATTTAACACTAACTCTGATTCCTTCCCTCTGCCGAGTATTGTATAGTGTTTATCACTCTCCTAGCGATAGCTACTCTACCGAGCCCTAAGTCGTGCCTTAGCCTTAGCCCTAGCCTTAGCCCTAGCCCTAGCCCTAGCCCTAGCCCTAGCCTAGTTTTGCCTTGCCTTGTCTGTTTCCTTCGGTGTCGATAGTAGCCTTAGCCTTAGCCCTAGCCCTAGCCTTAGCCTTAGCCTTAGCCTTAGCTTAGTTTTGCCTTGCCTTGTCTGTCTCCTTCGGTTTTGATCTTCGCCTGTTTTCCTGGACTTCTCCCTTTAGCCTTGCCCCTGTGACTCCGTCTGCCTATCGTCGACCCACGCTAGCCCTAGGCTTATTCTTGTGTCTTGCCCGCCATATAACTGTCTGCCACTGTTTGACCCTGCCTGCTTCATGACCACGTCTCTGTCTTCTCCAAATAAAGCTTTGCATTTGGATCCACACGTCTCACGTCTCATCAGCCCCGTTCCAGAATACTAGGGACTGTTCTGTTCCGGCCAAGGAGGCCGTCTACGAACTCTCTGCCTGTTCTGTTCCGGCCAAGGAGGCCATCTATGAACTCTCTGTCTGTCCTGCTCCGGCCAAGGAGGCCACCTATGAACTCTCTGCCTGCTCTGTTCCGGCCAAGGAGGCCGTCTATGAACTACCTGCCTGTCCTGTTCCGGCCAAGGAGGCCGTCAATGAACTCTCTGTCTGTTGTGTTCCGGCCAAGGAGGCCGTCTATGAACTCTCTGCTAGTCCTGTTCCGGCCAAGGAGGCCGCCAATGAACCCATGTTCATACTGTCAAGCTTGGAGGCTGTTGCGAGCTAATGCTCGGTTCTGTAAGGGCTATGGAGGCAGTTTGTGAATTCTTTGTGTGCTTTGTGTCTGCCAAAGAGGTCGTTTGTGAATTTTTGTCCTGTCCCGACCCAGCCAAGGAGGTTGCCTCTGAACGCGCAGCCTTGTCTATCAACCCCAATGTTATGTCTGTGTTGTCTGTCTCTGCTCTCCCTAGGTTTCAGTCTCTGCCATGGTCTCCTGATCAGTGTGGTTCACCAGGGGGGTTTCCTGTTCCCTCTGCTTCGCCGTGGTGGTCCTCTGCCCCGCCGTGTTGGTCTTCTGCTCTGACTGCTCCGACCGTGGTGTTTTTTGCTCTGCCGGCTCCGCCGTGGTGTTCTGTCTGGCTCTGGTGGTCCTCTGCCTCGCCGTGGTGGTCTACTGTCTGGCTCCGGGGGTCATATGTTTTTTTTCTGTTCCTTCTACTCCGCCGTGGTGGTCTACTGTCTGGCTCTGGGGGTCCTCTGCTACGCCGTGGTGGTCTACTGTCTGGCTCGGGTGGTCCTCTGCTCCGCCGTGGTGGACAACTGTCTGGCTCTGGTGGTTCTCTGCCCCGCCGTGGTGGTCTACTGTCCGGTTCTGGTGGTCTTCTGCTCCGCCAGGGGGATCTTCGGTCCTGTCTGTTCTGCTGTGGAGGTCTTCAGCTCCACCTGTGCTCCCGGCTCCGCCCTGGCTCTCTGCTCCACCAGTCCTGCCTCAGTCCCCGGTCTCTCCACTACCACGTGGACCTGTCCCTCAGTCCCTCCCCCTGTTCTGCTCCACCGCCCTCCTGAATCGTAAAGAGTTTGGAGCGTCTGGAAGCCGCTCCTTTGGGGGGGGCTCTGTCACGAATCCGGTCCATGAACTTCCATTTCATTGACTCTCGCACTACACACTGTTGCACATCACCCGGACTACATATCCCATCATTCATAGCACTGATTGCACACAGCTGGTTCAATAATTGCACAACACTGATTGCACCCAGCTATTTCATATCACTCCCTCACTATATAACACACACTCTTATCCCTTCCCTCTGCCGAGAATTGTCTAGCGTTTATCACTCTCCAAGCGATAGCTACTCTACCGAGCCCTAAGTCGTTTCCTAGCCTTAGCCTTAGCCTTAGCCTAGTTTTGCCTTGCCTTGTCTGTTTCCTTCGGTGTCGATCTTCCTAGCCTAGCCTAGCCTAGCCTAGCCTAGTATTGCCTTGCCTGTTTTCTCGGTTTTTGATCTTCGCCTGTTTTCCTGGATTCCTCTCTTTAGCCTTGCCCCTGTGACTCTGTTTGCCTATCGTCGACCCACGCTAGCCCTAAGACTATTCTTGTGTCTTGCCCGCCATATACCTGTTTGCCTGTGTTATGACCCTGCCTGTCTTATGACCATGTCTGTGTCTTCTCCAATTAAAGCTTTGCATTTGGATCCGCACGTCTCGTCAGCCCCGTTACAGCTCCGATGGCCAGTGAAGTAATATAAGCATTTCTTTACATTTTGAACACACAAATGTTATTTTAACACACAAATAATTTGGTTTTCACCATAATTTGGATGAATATTCAACATCAAACTGTCTATATGCTAAGTTTTGATCGTGGTATCCCAAACATTGTTTTCATAATGCGAGGCGCAACGTTATGGAATCATTTTTTTGTCTTTATTATTCAATCAAACTGTAGCAAAGTCTTAAGTTCGGGAAGAAGGACGAGGAAGTCAGGGGTAGTGAGTAGACCCTTTTATTGGTCGTCACAAACAACATATAACAACGTGTGCGCTTCTGGAGTTTCCCACTCAGGTGTCGCACACTCTCCTCTCTCCCTACTCCCAGGTCGGCGGCCGCTTATCTCTCGTCAATCACTGGAATTGCAAACAGGTGTTAATCATTATTCACTTGACAACCTTATCACCGCTCGTCTCCCAACTCGCTCTCCCGCTGCAGCATTTCGCCTTCCCACGCCCCCTCGCCACATACCCCCACCGCCCGACTCAGGCGCCATCCGGCCTGCAGCCCCTCCCCCCCCATTTCTAGAGAGGAAGTCGGCCATAGCCATCTGGGCCCCCGGCCTGTGGACCATCTTGAACTTAAAAGGCTGTAAAGCCAGATACCAACGGGTGATCCGCACGTTGGTATCCTTCATACGGTGGAGCCACTGGAGGGGTGTGTGGTTCGAACAGAGGGTGAACTCCCATCCCAGGAGGTAATAACGGAGCATGAGGACGGCCCACCGGATCGCCAAACACTCCTTTTCAACGGTGCTGTATCTGGCCTCTCTCTTTGAGAGCTTCCGACTCAGATACAGCACCAGCCGCTCCTCTCCTCCGACCACCTGGGACAGGACTGCACCCAGCCCCCTGTCCGACGTGTCCGTCTGCAACAAAAAAGGGAGATCAAAGTTCGGAGAGTGTAAGAGTGGCCCGCTGCACAGGGCAGCCTTTACCTTGGTTAGGGCCTGTTGGCACAGCTCCGTCCACTGGACCGGATCTGGCGCTTCCCTTTTAGTGAGATCAGTCAGCGGGCTGGTGAGCTCCGAATAATTAGGAATAAACCTGCGATAATATCCCGCCAGCCCCAGGAACTGTCTCACCTCCTTTTTGGTCTTGGGTCTTGGGCAGCCCGCAATCGCCGCCGTCTTGTCAATTTGGGGACGCACCTGCCCATGACCCAAATGGAAGCCCAGATACCATAACTCCACCCGCCCAATTGCACACTTCCGTGGGTTCGCCGTGAGTCCAGCCACCCTCAGGGCCCTCAGGACCGCGCGCAGATGTTCCATATGCCGCTGCCAATCATTACTGTGTATAATAATGTCGTTGAGATAGGCAGCGGCATATGCTCTATGTGGCCGGAGGATCTTGTCCATGAGACGCTGGAAGGTGGAGAGAGCCTCGAACAAGCCGAACGGAAGGGTAACAAATTGGTGTAACCCGAACGGCGTGGTGAAGGCTGTTTTTTCCTTGGATAATGGCGACAAGGGGATCTGCCAATACCCTTTCGTTAAATCCAGTGTCGAATAAAAGCGAGCCGAACCTAACCGATCAAGCAGCTCGCATTGGATAAGCGTCGAATTTCGACACAGTATTCACCTTTCTGTAATCCACACAGAACCGGACGGAGCTGTCCGTTTTAGGCACTAAAACTATCGGGCTGGCCCAGTCGCTATGCGATTCTTCTATTACTCCCAGCCCTAGCATGGCCGTTAATTCCTCCTGCACCACTTTTTTCTTGTGCTCCGGTAACCGATAGGGGCGGCTGCGCGCCACCTGCCCAGGGATCGTTTCGATGTGGTGCTGTATGAGGTTCGTGCGACCGGGCAGGGGTGAAAACACGTCAGCAAAATCCGCTTGCAACTTGGCTAGCTCGGTGAGCTGCAGCGGCGAGAGGTGATCTCCCCCCGGGACCAGAGCGAGCGGATTGGTTTTGACAGCCGCTTCCGGCCCGAGATCTTCCTCCGCCGAAACGGCCGCTGCTAACCCCACCGAGGTCACCTCATTCCAACGTTTTAAAAGATTGAGATGATAAACCTGACATGAATCACCCCTGTCCGTGCGCCTAACCTCATAATCGAGATCCCCTACTCGCCGCGTAACCACAAACGGTCCTTGCCACTTCGCGAGTACTTTGGAACTAGACGTTGGAAGTAATACAAGCACTTTCTCTCCCGGTGTAAATTGCCGCGCTCGCGTACCCCTGTTGTACAGCCGACATTGTCTGTCCTGCGCCTGGAGCAAATTCTCCATTGACAGCCGCCCCAGAGTGTGGAGTTTTGCACGGAGGTCCAGGACATACTGAATTTCACTACG
>JADLZN010005722.1:0-74889 GCA_018155175.1 Sinocyclocheilus anophthalmus | reverse complement strand
TCACGAGATGTTAAGATACTTAAACAGCCTGCCCTCTAGCTTTAGTTTAAGGTACTGTGCCTTAACTCTAACCGTGCTTGAACTGAAAACGTTTAGACTATTCTCCTTTTCAAACGGAGTTTTACTGCAGTTATCACAAGAACACAAAGTCCAATCCCAACAGATTCTATCATCTGCGCAACTTAACTGCACAATGTGTGTGTAGCAGGATCTCTTCGCTGCCCGTACACACATAAATATTATGAACAACAGGGTTTCTTCGCTGTTGTTATACAAATTTCACTTGATCAATGTTTTAAACTCCCATTTACATTTCAATCAGTCTACTGGCTCGCAGTGTTCTTCTGATCAAATCTGCATTTAGGTGACACATTAGGTAGCTACTCTAACGGTTACACCTAAGGAGTTAGATCGTCTAGTTAAATTAAATTGGAACTTCGCAATGACTTTAATCTAGCGATATTATCAAAATAAGGCCTTTAAAAGATGATATGAGGAGCATCGCTCAAATCTATCTTTATTGCAATGCAGGAAGATTTCTTCGTTCCAACCAGCGATTTTTGATAATATTAAAAATGTACTGCCAAGAGATTTCTTCGTCTTTAGAGAACATTTTAATATTATAAATCTGCAGGTTTATTTAAGATGTCATCAGTGACAACTGTGACAGATAAGAGGTAAAATACAGTACTGGAGGGGCTTTACCTCCAATCCAAAAGCGTGAGTTCGCCGGGCCGGCTCACTCTGCGCGCATATAACACAACACAAATAATTGATACGTTGCGAAAAGACAACCATTGAATACGCCGCCGTATCTCCACCAAAACATGTAACGTTTATTATTATTTATTAGCTCTAAAGAGGGGAATATTTATGACGAATTATAATTGGTTATGATTCATAATAAATATTTAGTTTATATCTTCGAATTAACTGTAGCAGATTCAATATTACAATTATTTGATCTGTCCTTCCACCGAGCAGACAATATAATCATTAATCCATTCAAGGAATTTTATTTTCCTGGCCACGGAAGCAATAAATTGTCCTTCTTTGTGCAGTGCTATAGCAGTAATTTAGCAAAATGTAGCAAAGGTTAAAACATTCATTGACTTCGAACTGTGAGCAGTAAACAGAGACAAACCGTTGTGAATATAAGGGATTTAATAAAATGAAACTATAACTAACATATAACTAACTAAAACATATAAACACAGAATGAAACAAAGTAAGGAAAAAAAGGGAGAGAAAAGAAAAGAATGGCAGTATTTCACATCAAATAACCACAACCTAATAAGAATCATAAAAGAATCAAAAATCACCTTAAAAAGTGGCTCAAACTTAAACACGCATCTAAATAGTTTTAAGCGGTTACTTGCATTGGTTTTTCGATCGCTGAGGAAGAGTCCTGATGCGGTAGATAACGGAGGTCTTTTGATTAGTTCGTGAGGAGTCAGCTGGAAGTTTTTTACTTCTGGTTCTTCTGAAGGAAAAGTCCACAGCGTCTAACGTTACTTGAAAGTAAAAACTGGCGGAAAATAAAACTCAAAAGGAAGGTATTGAGAGTCCTGAAAGGTGTTGTCTCAAAACGAAGAAGAAGTTTTCTGAGCAAAAGTTATTTTGGGCTAATCGTTTTTTGAGAGTTCCTATTCTGTGTGTTCTGGCCAATGAGAGACATGGATTTTGAGTGGGAGAATCTTTCTTTGTCTCTTGTTTTGGCCTTTTGTGCTTTAAGGCCGTCGGGAACTTCCTCCATTTTAACCCAAATATCGTGCGCAGTCATCATGATGCGTTAGCACATCACATACTTACGTCATTGTCCGAGAAATAAAACGGGTGACATTGATACCAAGACAATAGATCCGGAATAATGAACAAGCTACACCCCATACACCTGAATATAGGTTTTTTAAAATAGGCTTAACAATACAAATACGATGGTAACTCATCTAATCTAACAGGGAATGTCCACACCACATGCACATACTCAGATACACCTTTCTGATTATTATAGTCTAAATAAGAAATGTGTTATGTTGTGTGGTGTTAGTTTGGGTTGTGTGTGTTGTGTGTTCGTTTGGTGCCATTTCCAGCTTTCGCGTGAATGTGTTGAACTCAGATTGCAGATGCTCTCGTGGGGCTGGTTCTAACTTTCTTTGACGGCGGAGGACCATTGGGCATGTACAACCCCCTATACAAGTAACATCCTGACAAACTGTATTTATATGCAAATGTCAAATGCTAAAAGGGTCGTTTAAGCCCATAACAGGTCCACACTCCAGCATGATCCTACGCCGACGCTACAATACAGTATATATATATTAATGATTATACTATTATATATCATTACTATATTTATTTCATACTGTTTCTCATAATCAGAATTATAACGACTAATACACAATATAAACTAAGGCAGTGGTTTTTATGGTGTGGCAGACCTGTTATGCTAGGTCACGTTACGGTGGATAATTAAAAAAAATATTGTTGTTATTATTATATTGTTTTGTATTAGTATTATAATATAATATATAAAAATACATTTAAAAGTATTCTTGAAAACATAAACTCAAGATGAAATAATAAAGAACTATCAGAAATAAAGATTATTATTTATAAATAATATTATATATAATTATATTTGAAACATAATCAAGACAGAACTAAATGAAACAAGAAACCAACAAGTCTAATTTTAACATAATAAAAATTTATAAAAATAAAAGGAGTGGAATATTGAAATACAAAACACACACAACACACACACAATGAAAACAAAAAATAAATAAATAAATAATTTAATCCACAAATGTTCCCCTGATTTCCATAGATCAAATAATAGCTGTTTAATAAATTTGTCAACCAATATCGGTAACATATTCTTTATTTCTTTTCGAGAGGCCTCAGACAGCTTGAAGAGCCAGATTAGAGTTGATAATCTCTTGAATCAGCATCGGCTGAAGTGTTTCCTCTCGCTCAAATGTCCAATGCGCTAATCTCTGGGATAAAATAGCTATGGCTAATCGTATTAGCTTAATCACACTGACCGCTTGAGGTTGCACAGCTTTGAGTGGATTTCTACATCAGCCAGTACAGAATGCCGCATTACACCCTGTAATCTTCTACTGCAGCCCAGAGTGACATAAAACACACATGCAAACACACTTACATGTGTACAAACACAAATGAGCTCCAAATAACATTTAGATGTGGCCAAGTCTATTCCTGCTCCAGAGACAAGTTAAATCTGATTGATTGTGCTTAGGCAAAAATTGTAGCCCTTCGCAATCAGACAGCAAGAGTCTGAACTCAACTGGAGATCTGAAACTCTCATTAGTTTGGCACAAGTGTTGTAGATATTTAAATGCGTTGTTCTGCTCAAGCTTCTAGAACCTGTGACTGTGACACTGGGAAGTGTGCAATTTTTCTCGCCCAAACCACTTCAGCGCTAACCCCTCCCTGTTACTAATTATAAGCATTTCATTGGTTATGTCAACAACAATTCTGATTACCTATACAATGCTACTGTCACGAATCCGGTCCATGAACTTCCATCTGCTAGCCATCAGAGGTCACCCTTTCCGATTTCATTGACTCTCGCACTACACACTGTTGCACATCACCCCGGACAACATATCCCATCATTCATTCACTGATTGCACTCACACGGATTGCACCAGCTGTTCACTGATTGCAACCCACTGTTCATATCACCCGCACGATTTAAAATACTGGGCACGTCTGGATACCCGTTCCCTCTGCGGTGTGTTTGTTAGCAATATCTCCAGAGAGCTACGCTTACAATCCCCTCATTGTTTCCTGCCTACCTTAGCCGAGCCGACTTACCTAGCCGAGCCTTTTCGATCTTCCCTTTTGCCTGTTCTTCTCCCTTAGCCGTTCCCCCTTGACTATTGTGTGTCTTGCCCGCCATATACCGGGGGGGGGCCTGTCGGCCTCTGTTTGACACCTGCCCCTTTATGACCACGTCCTGCTTCTCCACAACTTTTGAATGATCCCACGTCACGGCGGCACTCCGTACAGATAATCGCCACACAAAGATCCATGTGGCTTTTAGGATGACATTGCCATAGACACTGAGACTTGTGGAGCCCCCAGGTTCACGCTCGGGATTCCTGCAGGTATTTGGATCTTCATATTAGTCGGATCTGCCTGCCGTGGGTACTCATAACTTCTCTTGTGTGATAAAAGGCCTGCTAAGCAACATTATCCTGGCCCAGTCGTCCCTAAGGTTTGGTGAGTTTGCTCTGTTGGCTGTTGTTCAACGTTCACTGGGTATCGCAGAAGAACGGACCCACCCCGCACTCACTCGTGACTGCGGCCAGCCGCTAGAGCACCTACAAATTGCGCACTGCAGCGCCATCAAGTCACAGTTGATTGTCATGAGTCCACATCAGGTTACAATTCATTATCATGAGTTAAGTCTAGTCACAGCTGATCTTCCTGAGTCGAGTCCTATAAACCAAACACAATGATCAATCACAAGTCAATTCAATTCACAGTTGCTGAATCATGAGTCCGTCATCACAGCTGATATTCACGGTTTATCAATCACAACTGATCGTCTGAGGCAATTCAGGTCAAGTTGATCTCCTCAGTCAGGTCTAGTCCACCGTTGTCTTCCTGAGTCGATGTTTATCCTATTGATCATATGAGTCAAGGGTCAATTTCAATTCATTATTCATGGGTCAAGTCTAGTCACCGCTGATCTTCCTGTGTCAAGTCACAGCTGATCTTCATGAGCCTCGTCACGTCTCAGCTGTTCATCCAGAGCCTCGTCACGTCTTAGCTGTTCGTCCAGAGTCACGTCACGGCTGACCTTCTAGAGTCTCGCCATGTCTCAGCTATTCATCCAGAGTCAAGTCACATCTCAGCTGATCTTCCAGAGTCATGTCATGTCCTGTCTGTTTCACCCAGATTATCAAGGTCAGTCCTTCTGTATCCCAGTCTGGTATCCAGTGTGAAGGATGCACAGTTGGAGTCTGCACGCGCAGCTGGTATCCCCAAACCCACTCAGTCTAACCCTTCTGTTCATGAACTCATTACCCTGTCTGCAGCACTTCCCATATGGAGGGTTGCTTTATGGTGTATCTGGGCCACATACTCCACCGCTGATTTGCTAGAAGCACCGGCATCGGCTACGACATCTCCAGAGCTGGCGGCTTACGCTCCAGAACCTCCCGAGGTAGCGGTGTCCACCGCCGTGCTCCCAGAGGCCACGGAGGGGGAAAGCTGAGGAATGATCCAAAAGGGCAAATCAAAAGCGAGGCGTAACCTGACCAGACAGAAGGACAGACAAAGGGCGACAGAATGGCTGGGGCAGAGGACGCAAGGCTGTATAAACCTCCCCGAGATGGCGACACTGGTGTCTCAGTTCCTTGCGTGTGTGGCTGCCTCAGCACACGCGACTTCCGCCATGTTCTGTCCGGCCAAGGAGGGCCGTCTATGCTAACTTCCTGCCTTCCGTTTCGGCCAAGAGGCCGCCTCTGAACGCTCTTGCTCGTCCTGTCACACTATAGAGGGAACCGTGAGGGGTGCTGTGGACAATCCGAGGAACATCCACACACTTGCGAGCACTGGAACTAAACTCTGCTCTACGAGCATCCTGCACATCAGAGCGTACCATTGAGTCGGTGAAGGCTGCACACTGCGACAGAGAGCATCGTCCTGTCACAGCTATAGAGGCCGTTGGGGAGTCCTCATCCTGTCCTGTCCTGGCTTTGTAGGCCGTTTGTGAATTCTTTGTGTGCGTTGTGTCTGCCTGGGAGGTTGCCCCTGAATGCTCAGTCTTTTCTATCAACCCCAATGTTCTGTCTGTGTTGGCTGTCTCTGCTCTCTCGTTGTTACAGACTCCGCCATGGTCTCCTGATCGGTGTGGCTCACCAGGGGTTTTCCTGTTCTCTCTGCTCCGCCGTGGTGGTCCTCTGCTCCTGGTGGATCTCTGCTCCCGCCATGGTGGGCCCTCCGCTCCCACCGGTGTCCCTCTGCTCCGCCGTGGTGGTCTACTTTCTGGCTCCGGTGGTCTTCTGCTCTCCGGTTGTGGCTCTAGTCTCCTGTCTGCTCTGGTGTGTCTTCTGCTCCGCCGTGAGTGTCCTAGCTGTCTGCTCGGTGGTCTTCCTGCTCTGCCCGGTGTGGTCTTCAGGCTCCCGTCGTTCGCATGTGGTGGAGTCTTCAACCCGTACCCCTGCTGCTGGCTCCGCCCTGGTTCTCCTGCTCCCGCCGGTCCTGCCTCAGTGGCATGGTGCCTCACCTCATACCGCACTCAGGTGGCCCTGACGCACGATTTTCCCACAGCCCACCCACTAGTTCAGCCTCCAATCCGACCAACCACCCTCTGGACTGAATCCGTCCAAATATACCGCGACGATCAAAGGAGTGTTTGAAGAAGTCAATGTCGCAAAAAGACAAGTATGGGAAGTCACCCCGCTCCTTGGGGGGTGGGGCTTCTGTACGAATCGCGTGTCCAAGGTGGGACCTTTCCATCTGCCAGCCATTCAAGTAAATCCCTATTCCGATTTCATTGACCCTCGCAGGCTACACCTGTGGCACATCACCACGGACTACATATCCAATCATTCATTGCACTGATTGCACTCAGCACGGATTGCACACAGCTGTTTACACTGATTGCACACAGCTGTTTCATATTACTCGCTCACTATTTAACACTCACTCTGATCCATTCCCTCTGCTGAGTATTGTTTAGCGATCTTCCAATGCGACCTACAACCCGCTTCGTTGCACGGCCGTTAACATGAGGCCGTTGGCTCCGTGTTGGATCTTCCGTTTTCTGGATTTCTTTTCATCCCTTTAGCCTTCCCCTGTGACTCTGACGCCATCGCGACCCATGCTAGCGCTAGCACGATTCTTGGGCTTGGCCCGCCATAAACCGGTGTGACCCTGCCTGCTTTATATAACCACGTCGCGGTCTTCTCCCCATAAGCTTTGCGAATGGATCCGCACGTCTCACATCTCGTCAGGTCCGGAACGCTACCACATCCAACCCTAACCAGTGACATTGCTAACGAGGGAAATGCATTGTAGTGGTTGGGGAAAAAAATTCGGCATCTCATACTGATGGAAACACTTCAGCTATACTCGGATTGAAGGATAGCTCTGTAATACAGATGGATGGTAAGGCCCAGCAGGATTCTTCAAGACAGACTGTGCACACTCACATCGTATTCCACACACACAACAGCAAAACCCCTCTCTGTGATGCCTAGCAGACAAGGACTATGTCAGTTCAACACAAACGGAGTTGGTGATCCAAGCCAAGATGGTGTACCATTACTGTCGGGGGTTCGTGCAACAGGATGCAGCCCATGAATGCGTTAGAGGCCCCTAAAATCCAAGGTACCTGTCGGCAAAATTGTGCCGCTGTATGGTCTGTTCATGTTTTTTATCATAGATACTGGTTATGCCATATCACACTAGCAAGATCGGTTTTCCAGATATCGGCACGCGGGCAACTTGTGTGAGACTTGAGTTGACCACCGGTAGGAAAAAAATGAATAGGGGGTGGGAAAAAAAACAGGGCACAACTAAACACTAATTAATATTGTGTTATGTGTCTGTGCAATTGGAGGGTTTCTGTTTTGCGTTGCCGCGTCCGGTTACTTGGTCTGGTTTTTGCAACTGTAACAGAGGAAAAAAAAAGAAGCCAGTATAAATTCTTCTTGACATTGCAGATGTGTCTTGCTTTGGAAGCAAACCTTAAAATACAAATGACATACAGTAAATAATAATTAATCTTACTTCAGTTTATTTTTTAACAACCTTTAACAACAAATTAAAAACAGTTGGACTCTGGATTTGTAATTTAAGTTTTCGCATCTCCCCTTTATCTCCCTCTTGCTCTAACACGCGCACAATTGAACAAGCTCGAATCTCTCCTCAAAACAGAGTCACCCAGCAGGGCACCGCCCGACTGTCGGCTAAAGTAATTACAGGAGTAGAGGAAACGGCAGGGGTAGAGGAAGCGAAGCAGAGCGGACCCGGGGGAGCAAAAGGGAAGGCGGGAACATAAATTAAACATCATGCCGACATGAATGAATGAGAAACTGCAGCAATGTTATAATCATTTGCAATATTCGCCTTGAGAATCCTGATGATTGCATTCTTCTTAAACACATTTTGGTTATATATTAGACTATTTTGCTACAGAGCAGTTAAAAGACTAAAAGAAAAATGGTCTTTTCCAGGCCTTTTACATACTTATGTAATTAATCTTTTCATGCATACTATCACATTTCTGTATGCTACAACATTAGAGTAAGAACTGCAAGTTGTGTATCACCATATAAATAGAAGATTGACTTGCCGCTAATGAGAGTTTGATTTCTTTATGTTTGTATATAGTGCTGCTAGTGCTGCTTGTCTTTTATAATAAATTCAATTGATGGATGACATTGTTGCTGGGGAAAATCCATCATGTGACTGACAACACTGCTGTTGCTTATTTAGACTGTGGAACTGAATAAAGCGCCTATTCTGCACACGTCTCTGACGGGAGATGGTTGTGGATCATGGAGCCCAAAGCTGTCAGACTTCAGCGATTAGATGCCAAATTGTACATAATTAAAAGACACAGAGTGAATCTGAATACCTAAACGAATTAGACAACTATAGAAATAAGAATGACTGTATTAATTACTGCAAAAGGTATTATATTACATAAGAAATAGCTTGTAAAAAGTAATAAATAAATAAATACTGTGTTCTTGAGTAAACTGGCAACATTACAAATAGAACTTACTTGAAGTTGCGTTTGAGTGAAATGGGGCAATCAATGAGAAAAAATAAAATATAAAATATAGGATAAAGATGTAACAAAAAACAAACAGTATAAAAATGGATAGGATCATGGTAATTTTCTACCAGGACATTACCTGTTAAGTTTATGGATATTTATTTTCTTTGGAATACCATGAATTAAAAGAATAGTTCCCCCCAAAAAAGAAAATTTGCTGTAACTTTACTCACCCTCAAGCCATCCCAAGCGTAATGGAGGTTGTGGCGTCAGGGGACATACAAAATGAAAGATGGGGGAGAAATGGAGTCATGACATCGACTTACTCGCAATGGATCCTCTATCCTAGTAGTTATGCGGTCCGGCAAAGAGAGGCCAAACAGCTGAGAAAACACCACAAGACCCAAGGTAACCACACACCGCCATCATTTAAACTGTGAAGGCAAAACACGCATGCTTTTCCCAAGCAAAGCCTCAGAATCCTTTTGTAATTCAATCTGTGCTTGCCCTAAAATATGTGTCCTCCTCCACATTCGGGGTCTAAACCATGATCAAATGATTACACAGAAATCAAATGGTTCAAACAAATATTTGTGCGTTTGGATGGGGAGCAGGACACAACCGCACAGTTGGGCCAGAATAAGTTAAATGTTTACGTAAAAAAAAACAAAACTCGAAGAGGGAATTGTGTTCTAAAAACCTTTTCACTTCACAACATGTATTATGCAACTGGATTCAGTGGAGTTTGTTGTTTTTATAGCTGTTTGGACTCTCATTCTGACGGAACCCATTCAATACAGAGGATCAGTTGGTGAGCAAGTGACGTAATGCTACTTCAACAAAGGCTCCAAACGGATTCAATGGATGACATCACGCATCTAGAGCTGAGGCCAGAGGATAACTGTCAGCAATTTTCATTGGGTGTCGCCTATTCTTTGATGCGGGGGGGTCACTCACACAGAACCATAGGAAGTGTATTAGAAGGACACAAGGCCCAAAACTGTTTAACCCTCGATACTTTCACAGTCGCGTTCTCGCTTCAACAACTCACCACCACATACGACACCACTTCTCTTTCCACACACCATTACGCGCCCAGACCTGGGGCCCTTGCGGTCTCTTGTCGTGGAGATATTAAATCTATCTGGCAGAGAGTTGAAAATTTATCAGCAGGTAGGTGACCGCTCTCATTGCTAATGTGTTCCAGTGAACATACTCCGATGCAGCATGGGGAACCTGGGGGCCATGACGCCTCCACCGCCCTCACGAACAACCTACATCCCCATCCCACACACAAACAACATACTACCTACCTATACCACCCACAATGAAATGAGAGAGATGCTGAAACGGCCGCAGTACGCAGAGCCAACACGTCAAATATTATGATTTTACACACACATACCTAACAGCTTAGTAAAGCATGATTAGACATAAATATTTACTATGAAGTATACATATATATTCTGTTTATTTAGTTATAATTTAAAAAAGACTTCTACTGGACTGCAATTAAGGCTAACTGGGACTTGTTATAGCACTTGCATATACTCTTGTATTTGCATGTAATGTAAAACAAGTGGCAAACTTGTAAAATGTTTGTTTAAAATTTGATAAAGAAAAAAAAAAAAAAAAAAAAAAAAAAACAATCAATCTTTCTATATATCGAGTTTAGTAAAAACTGTGCCACTAACATCACTAGTAGAAACAGAAAAAGATTATTGTTTCCAAACAGGTTTCTGAAGTCATGCCATGGTTCCAACCAACAGAGATCCGCCTCAAACTAACGCCATTGGTTAATCAAATTTTCTTTGCCGGGCTGGTTGAAATTTTGAGATATTGGTAACTCTTTACAGTAAGGTTCAATTTGTGTATCATGAATTACAATGAACAACAATTTTAACAGTATTATATCGAGGTTGCTTATTTTATAATATTGTTCATTGTTATATATATATATATGAACACTAATTTATACAAATTGAAATCTTAAAAATATATTAGTATATACACTGATTAGCATTTATTAAGATGTTTTGTTATCGTTAACTAAAACTACATTTATTTACATTTATTTTTGGTAATTTAAATAAAAATTTAATAAACTAAAATACATTTTAGATGAAACTAAAAATAGAAATGTTGCTTTGGCAACTACCTGAAACTGAAACATTAGAGTAAGAACTGCAAGTTGTGTATCACCATATAAATAGAAGATTGACTTGCCGCTAATGAGAGTTTGCATTTCTTATAGTTTTGTATCATATGCTTAGCTAGGCCAGCTTGCCTTTATAATAAATCAATTGAATAAATAAAATAAAAAGCTAACTGAAATAAGTACTTAATGACAGGTTAAAACTTTTTTCACCTAAATTAAATACCGAAACAAAAATTACAAAAGCACCTAATTTGAAGTATTAATAAACACTATAATAGTATATTAAAATACTGATTAAGACCAATAACGCTGTAAAAAAATATTGTCCATTGTTATATCATGAGACCGTAATGCATTAAATAAATGTCAACAAATTGAATCATATTGTAAGGTATTGCTAAAATATTTCAACACTGAAAATTACTTTAAGAAACATGGGCATCACTTTACAATAAGGTTCCCTTTGTTAATTATATTTATTGCATTAACTAACAATAAACTACTGAACAGTACATTTGTTACAGTATTTATTAACCTTTGTTAACATATATTTATACAACGCGTTAGTCTGTATGTTAGTACGCGGCAGTATCTATAGTGCGAAAGGTACAGTCCATTATGAACCTAGAGAAACTTGGGGATTTTAATAATGTATGAATATGTTAATGTGTTGAAAATTGGACGAGAATGAATGAAGCTCTTAGCAAGGTATGCGCACGGCGGTGGGGGTAGCTAACTAATGTTAACAAATGGAACCTTATTTGTAAAGGGTCTAAGCATGGGAAGAGCAAGAATAGGTACACAAAGATATCACAACCTCCAGCATATCTGAGACAGTCGTGTGACGAGCTTTGAAGTGTTTGTTCTAATTACCAAGGTACACCTTGTTCACAAGTCCTGGGATAGCCTCCAGAAAAAAGAAAGGAATGAAGGTGCCAGTCAAAAATCTCAAGAGAAAACAGCTGCATTCGAAAGGGAACTGTATTCATAGCCTCCAAAGAACGATCAAGGGATGAAATGGAGCGCCAACCATACACCTAGCTGGATTTGAAATACAACTATTCTTTCTAACCTTGCAGAACTTTTTCTTCCCACGGCCTGTTCGAAGAGAAATGAGTGCTGGATGGCTACGAGCCTCAGCGTTTGTTGAAAGGTCATGAAAAGATAGATCGGCGGTTTGGTTTTCACCCATGACCTTTCTGATCTGTGGAGCTCACCTACTCATCAGCTTTACGCACACACCATTACTTCACAGAGAGACCTGTGGTTCTGCCACCGGCAATGTGGACACGTAGGCATCATAAGTTGTTATAATTATCTTTTCCTTGGGAACTACAACAGGGCTAAGATATCACCCAGGCCAGAAATTCAGCTGGTATATAAAAATACATACACACACCCAAAAAAAGAAAAAGAAAAAAAAGAAAGAAAGAAATAGTCAGATGAAAGAAAGAAATTAAATTAAATACAACTAAAAATAAAAATAAAATCTTAGGCTCTAAATATAATCGCAACTCCAATCATCTTTCCATGTTACCAAAAATGCACATCTGGAATTCAGAATTGTAATATGGGTTGTTCATATGACAAAAAGTCTTTTAAGATACACAAAATACATGTTGAGACACTTTGCAAAACATGGTAAAAGAAACATTAAAGTGTTACCAAAAATAGTTGAGTTAGACTTGAACTAATTTCAACCAATTACATCAAACAACTGAGAGGGAGGGACACTTCTTTAAAAAAAAATAGCTGAATTGCTAAGGAATTTAATTAAGCAAAAGAGAGGCAAATACTAAAAGAGCATTTTAAAAGAGTGCTTAAAAATGTACTTTAAAGTATATTAAAGGTGACAAAAAATGAAGATGAATACTGCTGGAACACAGAAGCAGGCAGCATGTATGATCCCCCCCCATGTCCACCCTGATTTGATTATAAATTACATCTTTGATTAAAGAGCAGTACGGCAGTCATTGATTTCCAATCCGGCTCTGTCAGTGGGAAGCAGGCAGACAGTTCGTATTCAACGGCAGCCTTACATCTCTCCAAGTGTCTGTGATTGTGTCCAAGATGTTTAATTGCACTCTAAGTGAAGAGAATTACTGTAAATCTTTAGATAACAGCACTTAGCCAGCAGACGAGCAAAGCCTCCTTTATATTTCACCGTCTATTTGAAAAGCTAAACCGGCTAATCTGCTCCGTTGTCTTTGCTAAGCAGCCGACAATGACTGTCTGGATGATTCAAATCACCCTTTCAACTGTGAATAGAGAGATGCACACTTCATTTCAATTTAAGTTCAACATAAGGATTATACTGTGAGTCAGGTCTGCACACAAAAGCAACCTGAGGCACTGTTTAACAGCTTTTCTGCTTGTTTTATAAGAGGCCACCAGGATTAGGGGTCATCACACACAGTTAAGTATAGAGATCAGGGAACATCTGTCACTAAAGTGCATGTGCGGGGTGGTGTGTTGTCGTGTGTGGTGTGTTGGTTGTGGGTGTTGGGCGTGGTTGTGGGTGTGCGCGTTTGTGGAGAAGAATGCGTTGCGTTATGTTTCAGACAGTCTGTAAAAAGGTAAAAATTTAAAAGATGTAAAAAATTAGCATCTATTTTTGGTTCCGTATCAGTAGAAAATACTTTATTCTTCTGCGTCACTTACACCCAGTGCACTAGCGCCATCAGACATATATGTACTAGTTTACACATAAACACAGTCTGGGCAGACATTACATTCACTCACGCATTCAAACGTCTGAGGTGGTAAGGTGGGGAACTATTTGGCGAAAGAAGTCTTATGCTCACCAAGGCTGCAATAAATTGATCAAAAATACAATGAAACAGTCCTAGGGGTGGAATAGCATTACAAATTTGAAAATCCTTTATCACATGGGAAGAGAATTGAAAATTGTGAGGCGAGCGGATGGTCAGCAGCACGTACTCCGGCGTCACTGGCACATGATCCGGCAAACTTAAAATAAAAAACAAACAAAACCTAATTTAAAAAAATGTGTTGTTTTATATATTTGAAAACTGATTTCAAAAACTGACGCGTGAAGGACAAGCCGGACAGACGATTGGTAATGCCAAAAGAGGTGGCGCCGGCCACAGCGCGTAGTAAATCTGCCCAAGAGCGTTAGAAAAACTAAATGGAGCGCATCCTCGGGCCACGAGAGCACTGGGGGCTCGGCCGGGCACAGCCGGCAGCATGCTGAAGGGGGGCGGCGGCCTGCTAATGACGGGAAGGGTGGGCGACATATCCCACCCAATTTATCACTCCTCTGAACATTTAATTAGCTGCAAAGCTCTCTACAATTAAGCCCGGAATTAGGACAAATTGAACTGCAAGCTTAGCAACTAGAGGGGGGACGCTATAGCGGAAATTGCAGATGATTGTCGTTATGAGAAAGCTGCAAGCTAAAGATTTTATTCTTGAGCACCAGCAACACAAGCATTTAAGGTTTTGCAATGCATTCAACAAGCAACCAAAACAGCAATTTTTCACCAAAGAGAATTTTTTCTGTGCATGTGTATAACCTTGCCAATAACAAAAATGGAAAATGAGTAAACAAGGGTAACAGTGCTAAAAGAGCTGTTAACACAGTCAAACCTCAAATCTGAGTGATTTAAACCGGAGCTAAATGCACTGGATTTCTCACGTCGCACAATAAACTCACCATTTGGTTGTTTATGGCCAACATCACATCCAAAACAAATATCCAAGGACTTTCAAGCATCACAATGTTCCATCTGGGATTCTGGAGAGAAGCACAACTGTAACTGGTTTATAAAATGTGTTTAAGTTTCATTTGAGTGCAGTGATATCCTCAACTCATGGATACAAACAGCAACCACAGAACAAAAGCAAGGTAATTCATTTCTGAGCCAAGTCTCATCAGCCAGTCAATTTTCAGCAGCGGTGTAAATGCATGCAAATCCTGAGTTTATAGGATGGGGAAAAAGAGCAGCCAACTGTCAATAGTGGAGAAAAATCTAGATTTCTTTTTTTTTCCCCCTTCATGCTTTTGCTTTCAAGCTCTCATGAAGCTCTGATATAGTCCTCTCCCATCAATTTCTATAACGCAAGTCGTTTGTTTTGTGGATTTGACATTAACAGTGCCATTTGAATTCCGCTCACGTCGAGATCCCAGCTGCCGCGCATTGTCTCATACTCTCTCGCATTGACACACATCACTCAATCCATCAATTCCCAAGACTTAAATCAAATCATGCTGTCGTTACCATCAAAAGCCGACTGAGTAGGAACAAATCAGAGATCAAACCTGCACAAGCAGATGCGAGTTGGCATTCGTGCCACACGCCTAAGCTGGCGCTGAAATAGCATTAGGCAAAAGCCTTGAGACGCAACCAGGCAAGTCTACCGTAATGATCAATTTCCTCTCAGGTTAAATGCTAGTTAGCCTCGGGTGGACCACATGGAGGTAGCCTGGAGGTGTTTTGGTTTCTACACATGGAAAAAAGACGGAGGGAAAACAGTGAAACAAAAAAAGGAAGAGTTTTTTAGGCCAATACATCTTCAATTGAAGTAACCGTAAGGACCTTGAGCTTTAACGGCCTGCTGGCTTCTTCCAGATTGAGTTGAAGAAAAAAAACACACATACTACAATTCAAGGCTTGCAGAAAAAGAAGTTAGATGTAAAAGTAAGCTTTTCATCCATGCCCTGCCTCTCTTTTTGAACCCATTGTAAAGTCTCCCAGCATTTTAGCAGGTTTAGAAAAACACACAGACAAAAAAAAACAGCACTTCAGTTTCTGTCTGCCTCAGATGTGGCGCTGTCTGCTTCTCAAAATGTGCTTTTATTGAACTTCCAGGTGTAATTCAGAGAAGTGAGAGCGAGGTAAGAATAAGTCCACCGCAGACAGAGACAGAGCATGAGGGGTTCGCCAAATTCTAGCCTAGTCCATCAATATGTGAAGGATTAAAAGGCAAATCAATGTCTGTTGGGCCGCCGCCAACATCCATGCCAGTGTCTTTATGCTGCTAAAGCCTCTTTTCATCATTCACTGTCAATTTGCAAAGAATGAAAAGATTCTAAATCAGCCTGGTGATAGAGATGCCAGTTTTGATAGCAACACTATAGAGACTTCAAAACATGTCAATTTGGATACTTAATTGCAACTCTTAACGGAGATATAATGACTTAAAATGAAGAAATCACACTATGAATACTAAGCTTGGAGATTAAATAGTTTAATCACATGCATGAGTGTGAGGTTTTCAGCAGGAAGTCGGATCTGATTGTTCCTTTCTCCCTTTCACCTTCCAGCCAACCCACAATTTCTTTCCAATTTTTCTGACCTCATTCAAGGGCCCAAGTCTTGGTGAAGAGAGTTTTTATTAGTTTTTATGAGTTTTCCCTTATGTTCGTCTATAGATCCAGTCAGTTTCATCTGTTCCTCCTTTAAATTCATAGCACATTCCTGAAGTTATGAAACAATTGCGTAGTGCCCAGCTCACCACGCAGCAAATGATGAGAGATTCTGCAAGCAGAAAGGGGGGAAAAAAGAAAGTCTGACTCATGGGGCCGTTTTTAGATTAAAAACAAAACATGTTTGGTGAAATAAAATTCTTTGTGAGAGAAACGCTCTGTGGCAGCTTCTCTAAAAAATAAGAAATCTAACTAGCATTGCTTCTTTTTTCAGCCAAGGCTCAAGTACAAACACAAAATCAACTTATTTCTCATGAGACCTTTTCTCCTTTAGTTTTTCCAATCTCACAGAAGCAGCGGCTCTTTATCAATAACAGTGTTAGTGGGAGCCGAGCTGAAATTGATCACTGCAGACAGACCGTCCAGGTCGTAAGTAACCCAGCAGAGTTCAGAGACCCAGTCAGAGGAGATCTCCTCTTATCTGGAGGGGGAAAAGCCCATTGAATCTTATGGCACCTGGCAGAAAATCAGTGCCTATTGAACACTAAAGTGTCTCTCTGCTGCCTTAAATAATAGTCAGCATAAGCCTCTAAATAAAAGCAGAATTGGGCCAATTTTTGCCTCCCTTCAATTTTTGGAAGCTTACCAGCTGGATCGACGCAGCAGGAAACTGTCGCGTATGTGCGTCTGAATGGAGAAACATCATCAGGTGAAGGCAAGATGATGAAAACAAATTGCTTTTGCTTTTTTCCTGAAAGGGGAAACTAGTTCACAAAGCATAAAACATAAGTACTCTATGGGCGCGAGAGAAAGAATAAAGACAGAAAAGAAAAGACGACTAATCTAGGCCAATCTTCCTATTCTATAAACATGTCTTTATTCATCACTACGAGTATAAAGAGGACATTTTTATAAAACATGAAGCACTCAAAAGCCTTCAGGATTTTTGGCAGCGGGACATTACAGTGATGAGCTTGTACGTTTATTTACACCATAAAGTCTTTCAGCGGGATGCGTTCATTCTCATGTAAAACAGCAAGAACGCCCTTGCTTTTCTACATTCGCTGAATATAAAATCTTTTATTAAGTTTTGATTTAAGCTGTCGGTGCATGTGTCGAATAAGAGAGCACAAAAAAATAAAAAAATTTAAATGACATTTTAACAGAAACTTGGAGAATTTTTAATAGCTCTGCTGATAAAAGGTTAATTGAAGCAAAGGCAACCGCTACGTCTCAGGTCTTTTAATTCAATGTGAGGTGCCGAAAAACATCATGAATTTGATTAGGTAGTTTAACCCGGGGCTTGACTTGGGATAAATGCATGAAGAGACCCAAACTGTGAAGTGTTTGCGAAGCTCCGGCGGGACAACGGGGGTTGAGGCCATCTTTAATAATAGCAGTGTCTTAATGTCACTGACAAAGAGCACAGAGACAGAAAAGCAATAAAACGAATGCAAAATTAGAGGTGTCTTTCACATTTTCTTGGAGAGAAGCCCACTAGGTTTTATGCATTATGCTAACACAGTAATTAAAGTCACTGGTTTGACTGGAATTGCCTCATACAAGCGTAACATATTATGACAGGAAGCTCATTCGGCAGAAAGATCGAAGGTTTAGCTGGTTTGCTAATGAATGATCAGATTTGGCTCTTTCGAACCATTTTGAACAGTCTAGTTTTTCCATGATTTCATTCAATATTCTAAACTGATTCTCAGAACATTTGGACAGATGTGATAATTTTCTATGAAAAACAGATCCATGCAGGGATAAAAATGCTTCAAGCATAAGTTGGTTTGCTCCAAAACACCTCTAAAACCAGCCAACAGATCAACTAAACCAAGCTGGGAGCCCAGCTAAGATCAGCAAACCCAGGTAAGGTAAGATGTTGCTTATTTCTACAAAAAGATCAGTCTTGCTGCTTCCAATAATAGAAGTAAAGGTTAACCCAATTAACCCAAAACCGAAAATTGTCATCATTTACTCATTAAAACATTGTATTATTTTTGGTTATTATACTGTTATATATTAACATACAGTGAAAGTCACTGTGGTCCAAAACAAAACTGACACCACTGAATATCATTATACGGACAAAAAAAAATATGGGAGCCTGTCTCTGAATAAAAAATAAAAAAGATAATTGTGAAAAGACCCTGGCATCATTGCTTCTGCTATTCTTGTCCTCAAATACAGGAATATCACAGTGGCATTTAAGCACAGGCAACAATTCTGTAATAAAAAATGAGGATTCCTGGCTGCCCGCTGTTGCTGTGTATAAACCCACTTGTCCGCCCGCACTGAACAGATCAAAGATGGGGCCGCTTTTCAAACGTTGAAGCTAAAACTGGAAACAGCTTGGCTCTATCAGGAAACACTGGATATATGACATAAACCTCAGCTCTCTGTTCATTACGCCGTGCCGGATCAGGGTGGCAGCAATATGTGCCATCTCCTCACATCTCAACATTGCCAAATTATTTACAGAAAACTCTGTGATGGTATGTTGAGAAGGAAATGCCTTTTAATGTTGATCCTCATTCAAAACATTCAGGATGAATCTGAGTGTGTTACGATAAGTTAAGTCTTTGTGGGCCATTGAACACATCTTGCAATTCTTTAAATAGTTTGAGAGCTGAGATCAGAGGCAGTCATACAAGGGTAGTCATACCACTTAGAAAACACAAAGGCAGCTGGAATGTTATAACTAACAGTTTTTTAAAGGGGTCATATGATGTTGCTAAAAAGAACATTATGTTGTGTATTTGGTGTAATGCAATGTGTTTATGCGGTTTAAGGTTAAAAAAACACATTATTTTCCATATAATGTACATTATTGCTTCTCCTCTATGCCCCGCCTTTCTGAAACGCGTCAATTTTTACAAAGCTCATCGGTCTGAAAAGCGAGGTGTGCTCTGATTGGCCAGCTATCCAGTGCGTTGTGATTGGCCGAATACCTCAAGCGTGTGACGGAAATGTTACGCCCCTTAACATACTGTGATGCCGTCTCCCAGCAGGACGAGGCTCGGTCCAGCTGCTCTGCTCGTGCACATCCCATCATCGGTTCTCTTTTAGCAGTTCAGTCAATGTACTGTTAGGAGTAACTGAATAACTCGGGATATTGGTTTATTCACGTCAGAGGGAGTGTCAGGCACGTTTACAAACCGAATAACTTAAGTAATTTGTGGATTAGTGCTTAAAGGAGATGCGAACCGTTACAAACGATTCAGTCCGATTTGGTGAACTGGTTCAACCGGTTCACTAAGAAGATGCTACAGTTAAATAGAACGATTCGGTTCGCGATCCGAGACATCACTAGACGAGACAAAACCATTAAAACCCATTACAAACGAGGCATTTGTTGCATCCAGTGGGGACATAATTACTGATTATAATGACTTATACTGTCTTTTTACGCGTTGCGCCGTGTAAACATAAAACTCTGTCTGCATTTTTGATCGGAGAATATTACAAACAACAAGTGCTACTCTACTCTGCTCAAAACTCACGTTTGAATCATTATTGGCAACTTATTTAAATATAAAAAACGTACTTACAGCCTGTGAGTCAGAACGGCCAGACTGTCCTTGCAAAGTTGGAACTGCCCCCACTTTATAGAAACAAAGGGCCTTGTGCCACAGATGCATTAGGCTACTGGTTCAGGAAACAGTCCTCATCCACCCTCCATAAAATGCGCAGCACACATCTGAAAATTTGGGTTGAACTGTTCTGGAACTGTGTTGTAAATACAACTTAACCACTGATTTCTAGTCGTGCCCTCTTTTGGAAGGCCAAACAAAGTAGTTTCACTTTCACAATGAAACACAGCGTCTCCACAACATGGCGGCGGCGTCAACAATACTACAGCGAGAATAAAAGTTACGCCTTCTTTCTTTGTGTGATCATTTGGGTGGTGTTATGCAAATCTTACCACATCGTGACGTAGACATGCGGGGGCGTGTTAGAAAGAGCCGTTTTAGGAGGGCGTGGTTGACTCTTAACTTTTATAAAGAATATCTCTTTGGATTTGAGACTTTAGTCTTTGCAACTTTAAAGATCTTCTTTATGCACCAAGAGCTTGTAACATAATTTGTAACTTGTAACTTGTAACACTCCGAAGAGAAAGGAAAAATTTTAATCGCATCATAGGACCCCTTTAAAAGCAATAACAACAGTGCAATACATAAAAAAAATTAAATAAAAAAAAATAATGAATGAATGAATGCTTAAAATTAAGGTAATTTTTAGAAACAGCAGAATGGTAATGACTATGAATACAGATCATTTTGTCTTCTAGAATGTAAATTAACAGAACATGCCTTGAATTCATATGTGACTTTTGAAAGACGAATAACAAGGTAAACAAATAATCCTTCAGGAATGTATTGGATGTATATTTACTTGCAAACTGACAAGAAATTACATAGTCCAGAAAGAACACGAAGCCTATTTATAGGACATTATTATATTAACATTTTCATAATAATTAAGCACCTTTTCACCACCAAATTCTCATTGCAGTAATATGTCTAGGCCTATGTTTCTATATCAGTAAAATTTCAATAATTATCAATGATTGCTCTCACTGCACATTTTTTTACTGTATTACAATGTTAATTTTATTTAAAGAAGCAAAAAAAGCATGTTGTATACTGTAAATTAAAATATATCATTGCTTTACAGTAAGAATGACATTTTGCATTACAGTAAATGTGCTTAACTTTAAAATAATAAAATAAAAATAAACTGAAAATATTAAATACAAAAAGAAAAAAAAACTACTTTTTGTATTATGAGTATGGTAAAATACAACCCAGACTTGACAGATTTCATGAGATTCACTGATTAGTGGGCAAAACCTGTTTAACTATTTAAAGAAATCTTTCCCTGCAAGAGGCATCAATTGCCCTGGCTGCTGCTGCTGCTGTGACGATCACTAATCACTGTTAAAGTGAATAAGTGCACTTAAATCTATTTGAGAATTCATAACGATGCTTCTTATAATGAGTTGAAAAGTCAAACTGCTGAAAACACATGTCTTCCAGAGCTCTTGCAAATGAGCGGCACACAAGAGAGAATGCATTTAATAACAAAAGTTATCTGCACACACACTTCTGAAATTAGGAGAAGCCGCATAATTAGCAGACAATTGATGCTTTACGCCCACTTCCAAAATGATGATGAATGTCTATGACAAAATGAAAATAATCATCAGTCTGGGACGAAGGGGATTAAAATCAAGATAAACTCTTTCAAACAAACAGCTGTGCCGTAAAACCCCTGCTAAATCGGATAAACATTCAGCGCTCTTGAACATGTTAATTTCCTCAGAGGCCATATTTCAATTTAAGAGTCTCACTTCATTTGCTTTTAAATTGACGCTTTTTTCTTTTCGTGTTTTTCGACCTCTCATTCTTTCTCTCCAAATACACACAAAAACTCACTCATAAACCCTCAACAGGGTGTTGACTATCATTACGATGGAGTGTCTCGATACCTGTGGAAATCAGTTTCACAGCAGTGGGCTTACAGGCAGAGCTAATTGAACTCGTTGTTGTATTTATAGAATTAGAGAGGAATTAATTGGCCCAGAACAAATGGAGCAAATGTAACAGAAGCAGATGTTACATAGAGAGGAAGCAAGCCACATGGGGCATTTACAAACACGTTTTATCGGCTTTTACAGCCGCTCAGCTCTTCAGTTCACTTGGAGGATGCTCCAGTAGAGATAATAACACTGGCTAATCCAACACATCTCACATTAGTTTTACACAGCAGAAAAATACATAAATAAACACTAGAGCTGTCATTTTAACATGTAGTTTATTTTAAAGGTTAAAAATATTATTTGTTAACTATTAAAAAATACTATTAATAAAGAACCACCAAATTAAGTTAACGATATGGAAATCCATCTATCTATATTCATTTATCTATCTAGCCATTATCTATATCTATCTATATCTATGCATCCATGTATATTGAACTATCTATCTAAATCTATCTATCCATCCATATCTACATGATGTATATCCATCTAATTATCTAAATCTGTCTATCTGTCCATATATCTGATGTATATCCATCTACCTTATCTATCTATGTCTACACATCCATCTACGGATAGATTCATTTACCTATCTATCTATCTATCTATCTATCTATCTATATCTATACATCCATATAGATATATCCATCTACATATCTATATCTATCCATCCGCCCATCCATATCTACCTATATCATCTAATAGATAGATATACATAGATGATGTATAGATATAGACGACTACCTACAGTCTCTATCTACATCCATCTATGTATATCTATCTATGTATCTTTATCCATCCGCCCATGCATATCTACTGATGTACATCCATCTACCTATCTACAGGTATATCCATCCATGTATATCCATCTACCTATCTATATCTATTCATTCATCTAGATCTACCTGATGTACATCCATTTACCTACAGTATCTATATTCATCCATGTATATCCATCTACCTATCTATATATGAATCCAACTATATCTACCTAATGTATTCATACATATCCATCTATATCTACCTATGTATATCCATCTATGTATATCCATTTACCTATCATGTATCAATTCATCCATATCTACCTGATGTACATCCATCTACCTATCTATATCTATCCATCCATCTGTACATCATCAACCTATCTATATCGATCCATCCATCTATATCTACCTGTGTATATCCATCTACCTATATCTATTTCTATCCATCCATCCATCTTGTCAGTAAATATGAATTTTGTGTGAGTAATTAGTTTTATTAATCAACATATTACTTAATTAATTTGTTAAACTCTTGAAATCAATTGACAGCCCTAATAAAAGCATGAATAAATACAATTTTATCTGTCTCTGCTTCAACATGGCGTAACACAACACAGAAGATTTTACAGGTCAGTGTTCGCAGCCCAGCCAAGGTAGATTCACTCATTAAACAGAAATGCAAACATATTAAAGGCTCCTCAAGTTTAAATTGCATTCGGTGCCAACAAAAGCCCAAATAAGCGGTAATTACTTAACTGCACACTGTGAACACAGTAGAGAGTGATTGGATTGCGCATTTTCACACAGCAGGTGTGTGTTTGCATGTGAGTGAGAGAGAGAGAGAGAGAAGACTAGAATGCTGCTGCTTTTTACGAGCACCACTGACTGAATTGATTTTACAGTCTAGGGTAGTTTATGTCTTCAGGAAGTTATGGGCCGACAGACAATAGAGCTTTAACAGTGCCTGTCTGGCTCAAAGCACATTTGTGACTGCTGGCACTCACGTCTATACTGTAGCAGGAGGTAGTAAATTCACTCCCTACCTGTTTTAACAACTGCTGCTCTGGATTGACAGTTCTGTCAATATGAGAGACAAAGTTACTTATTATGCATGACTTCAGACTCGCATTTTAAATAAGATCACTGATGACAGAGAGAGAGAGACAGAGAGAAAAAAAAGGGGATGAAAGGAAAGCGATAAGCTAGGGAAGAAAGCAATACATGACACAACAGAAGAAACTGGTGAAAATCCAGTTTTTCACAATTTTTACTGTATTTTTGATCAAATTAATATATATATGCAGCCTTGGTGAGTATGAGAGACTTCTTTCAAAAACATTTTTAAAAAACTTATTGGGCCCAAATGTTTAAACAGAAAGGTATATAAACATTATTTTCCAAAATATATCAAATTAATTTTATAATAATTTGTGCTGGGAACTGTAAAGTGTTTGGTAGTGCAAGTTTAAATTGGAAAAAAAAAGCAACAAATCGAGTCAAAACCATACCAAAACATTCCCTGTGCAGAGGCTAAACCTACACAAAACACTGAGTGTGCAGCGTAGCCGGAGATTTTAGAAGCATGATAACAGAGTCCATGGGCTATAATAACCTCCATCTGGGTCAGACCCAGAGAAAATAATGTGCCCTTTGTTTGCTGAGGAGCTGTCCTAATGTGTTAGCTACAACAGACTGAGCAGAAGTTCAATACTCTCCACACACTGGCACACACATAAACTAAAGTAATAACCTCAGCTTATTATTGCATCTTGATAAGGTCAACCAAGCCACTGAAACTGTACAGAAGTCATTTAACCATATAAACAGAACAAAAGAGAGGGGAAGAGAGTATGAGAAGGAAAATGAGAGAAAATACAGAACAAACAAAGCATGCAAACACATACTATGCATATTGTAAGAACCTTTCCCACTTGCATTTCCTAATTGCTCCTCTACATATAATGAAGCTTACAAACATCAAAAAGGATACAAAAATCATTAGTTATACTACTTGTGTATTACATGCCAACTGTTCAAAACCCAGAGGATAGCTTTGTAAACTCTTAAAGAAACAGTTCACTCAAAGTCATCATTCACTGACCCTCATGTCATTACAAACCTGTATGACTTAGCTTTGTCTGTGAAACACAAACAGATATTAAGACTATTTTAACTGTTTCTGTTCATACAATGAAAGTCAGTGGAGTCTAAAAAATTGGACACCACTTTCATTCATTGCAGGGCAAAAAAATGTATATATTTTTTCAAAATACCTTTTGCCTATGGAGAAATAATGTGGGGGCTATTAATTTTAATATTAGCACAACCAGTTTGTTCAATCAGTGTGTTCAGTCCAGTTCATGAGCATGAATGAATCATTTTTTATTTAATTTAAATATTTTTTTTTAATACTTGTACTCAGCAAAAACCATAGACATTTATAATGTTATAAAAGATTATTATTTCAAATAAATGCTGTCCTTTTGAACTTCATATTCATCAAAAAATCCTGAAAAAAAAACAGTTTACACAAAAATATTAAGCAGTACAACCGCACAAATTGATAAGAAATGTTTCTTTAGAAAATCAAATTAAAATTATTTCTGAATGATTCAGCTTTGCTATCACAGGAATAAACCTTTTAAAATACATTAAAACAGAAAAAAAAGTTTTAAAATAGTTTTAATATTTCACAATATCGTTTTTAATGAGCATAAGATTTTCAAAAACATTTTACCTACTGTAAACCTTTGAACGTTAGTGTATATCTAATCAACAAATATTTACACAGGAAAGATCAAATTAAAAAGAAAGATTGGTTTATAAATCACAAAACCATCACTTTAAAATGACATTAAGCCACAATGATACCCAATAAGTTGCAGTTTTGTGCAACTTTGAACACAAGATATACTTCTGATCCAGTAAAATAGTGCAGATAGTGCTTGGCAGAGGCAATTTTTCTTGGCTACTTATCTGGAGAGTCTAAACGGAGCATCATGTAAGGGGATTCAAGGTTAAGCTGCCCTCTTGTGGACTCGGCATCGCTCGGCACAGACGCTATCTGAGAATCTGCTCAGCTCTTTTCCCTGAGCCCTCGACACGGTCACTGGCGATGGAGAAACAGCGTATAGATGAGCAGGGCTTTAACCTGGCCTGTGACTCCGCGCCAGTAGATTTCCCTTGTGTCTCTGTCCTTGATTTGTTCGCTCGGCTATTCGTGCATCTTCACTTGTGTGATATATGGCTGGTAGTGGTACACAGACACAGAGGGACAGCCATGTTATGTCACCTTTATAACGAGAGCAGTATATTCTCCTTGGCCTGACTTGTCCTCTCCCTGAGGATCTCATCTTAGTTCATTTGAAAGGCAAAATCAGACATGAATATTTCAGTTTTATTTTGCACCTCTCTATTATACTGTACCTATCTAACCATTTCATAATGTCTCAGGAATACTTTAGGAGATTCAGTATCTGAGTAAATGGGAGAACGCAGGCTGATGATAAAAGAAATTACATTTAGCAGGTCACATTATCACATCCAATCAGATCCACTATAATGATGCAAAGTTATTCTCAACTTCTTTCATTGCATATTAATCTATACAAAAAAAACAGGCTCAAACACATAGAAAGTGCAGAGGTATAAAGTACAAAAAGTGCAAAAGATAGAATGCATATATAGAGCCATATATAGAAGATTTAATTCCACATAAATTAATGTACAACACATCACCATGGAAACATTATAGAGAAAAAGTCCCTGATATCCATGAGATCTTTCATGATTTACTCTCAATATCTGCTTGAAAAAACATTGGGATGGACCTTCAAGGGATAGTTCACCCAAAAATGAAAATTCTGTCATCATTTACTCACCCTCATGTCGTTCCAAACCTGTATGAGTTGCTTTCTTATGTTGAACATAAAAGAAGATATTTTGAAGATTGCTGGTAATCAAACAGTTGGTGGTTGCCATTGACTTCCATAGTAGGAAAAAAAAATACTATGGAAATCAATGGCAACCACCAACTCTTTGAGCATTTTACAGGACTAAAACTCTCAAATAACTAATCAGGGTAATTATACCCATCTTCATTTTCTTTAACTGTTCAAAGACACTGATGAGAAATGCCTCAGCCTGTTTCTATTGTAAGTGAGGACTATAGCCTGTTCTCTCTTTGTGTCTCATCAGTAGGGGAGGACAGGCGCTGTTAAAGGCCACATCTTTAATTACACCCTGCCCACAGCAGTTAAATGTCAGGCCATTTGCATTACATACAGAGTGCACTGGCATTCAGCGGGCATTAGCCTCTGCTGGCGCCATCGGTCACAGCCCAGTGAAGGCTTTAGCCGACCAACCTCTACCACACTGAAAGTACCAACTTCAATCAACAACTCCTGAGTGGGTGTTATGCCATCCGAAGATGATGAATTACACTGAAAATAAGCCCCAGGTCAGAAGCGTACACACAATGTTGTTGTTTAATTTACTGGTTTGTTTGCTTGTTCACATACATACATACACTCTTAAGAAAAATGGTACCAGATTACATGTTATGTTAAAAAAACTAAAAAGAGAAACAGACATGATTGGTAGGTAGCCAGTTACAATTTGAAGTTAAAGAAAAATAACTCATTTACCCGTTGAAAGCGTGTTGACAGTCTGTGTAGTTGGATGGTGGGGTTCCAGTAAATCAGTGAGGAGATTGCTTTGACAGTTACAGATTTGAAAAACAAAAAGGCGGGAAAAAAGAACCCTAAACTCTTAACACAAAGAACTAATTCAGCATAAAACGGTTCTTCAGGACAATATGTTATTAAATAGAACTGTTACTACATGTAAAGAACCATTAAAAGACCATCTTTATTGAAGTATATGCTTACATGCGCTTGATTTTTAAAGTCCCCTTGTAGTGAAAATCAAGTTTTTTATGTTGTTTATTTGTTTATGTGATGTTTTAATGAGCTTTTAGACAAACAAGGTGCAACCATAATCAACCCATTGATGAGATTTTCTCCTTAAAGTGTAGTTTCCAATGGCAATCCCAGAAAAGAAATGTGGTTTGAAGCAAGCCGAGGGTTGGCTATGTCACAACCAAAAACCAATCAGTCAAGGGAGCGATTACTATTTAACAAGCATGCAAAATACCATACCAGCACACAACCAAAAATAAATTAGACCAAAAAACCCACGAGGCCGTGGTTTAATGTGAATTTAGAACCGCTAACTTGCATTATAACCCGCGGCAAGTGTAAAAGTAGCCCGGAGTCCGACCCACCTCTCCCACATCGGCTGTCTGCACTTCAACGGTATGTCTGCTCGCCGGGCGCGAATTAAGAACATAAACGGCTGTATTCGAGTCTCACGACATTTTGAGGACACAACAGCGTAAGTAAGTAACGGTACTTGAATATTACAGAGTCACTGTAGTGGTTCCGCTTTTTGTAAAAAACATAGTTTATCAGCATTACCCTGTATCCATTGCTTGCGTTTGGTTTCAACTACTACATTTCAGTGAATCAGGAGGCGCAGGCTGGTGTGAGTGAGTGGAGGCGGGGCTAATTTGCATATTCATAGCTCAGCATATAGTAAATGAGGCAAGGGTGTTGAATTACATTCAAGCTATTTTAAGGCATGAGAAAAAAATTTTCACAAGAAAAACATTTAAATATGTAATTTTGATAATCAAAGATAAGTTTTAAGGGATAAAATATATTTGACTACAGGGGGACTTGGATACCCCCCCAGTGATGTTACCTGGATGATCCACAGCTGTTTTTTTTTGTTTAGGGATTGTTGTTCATGAGTCCCTTGTTTGTCCTAACAGCTAAACTGCCTGCTGTTCTTCGGAAAAATCCTTCAGGTCCGAAGAATTCTTTGGTTTTCCAGAATCTTTTGCATATTTGAACCATTTCCTACAATGACTGTATGATTTTGAGATCCATCTTTTCACACTAAGGACAACTGATGCCCCAGAAGGAAGAACGAGCATTAAAGTGCCACTATTATGGGTAATGAATGAAAGGTTCATATTTTGGTTTCGGGAGTCCCCAACAACAGGTTTAAATGCATGCAAGGTCAAAAAACACTTTCATTTGTCTTATAATATGCATTTATTTTTTCATTTTTTGCTCAACGACTCCCAAACGGTTCGCTCAACGATTAATTTTTCCAAACCCCTCCTTTGTGTGACGCTAATCTGCGGTGATTGGTCCGATTGGTCTAATTTCCATAGCATCATGCCTGTAATGCCTGATAAAATAGCGTTTGTGTACAGCGTTACCGGGGAAACAGCTATTTTACCGCTCCAAAAGCGGCACCTAGTGGCAAAGAATGAATTTGCATTTTCATTCAGACCAACGGGAGGGGTATAACTGTAGCCTGGAGATCTTCAAATGGGGGCGGGAACTCCAAAACGGGGCGGGAGCTCCAAAATAGGGCGTGAGTTCCTTTCATTGACAGACAGGCACATGACACGCATGCACAATTTTTCCCCCAATCCACTTCAGTGCAAACTCCGCCCCACAGCTGATTCTAAAGTTTTTATTGGTTGTGTCAAATAAAGTGTTGATTTACTACACTATGCTACAAAAAATGCTAACGCCTAAACCTACCCCACACCTGACCCTAACCTTAACCAGTGAAACTGACTGCACGGCGGGATTGGCACTGAATAGCGTGGTAAAGAAAGTTGCAGTTCAGGAGAAAACAGTTAATAAGATTATGCGATATAAGATCGCCGGGCCGTTCCGTAACTCCCCAACCGGACCTCACCGGACAATGGCACCTTTTTAGTTACACCCAGCGTCACTACCCTCTCCTACCCTGTGAATTTCGTGCCCCGGTACGCCCCCGTTGCTTGGAACAAAGCGATAGAGTAAAATATTTCCCCTGCACTGGGACGGCTCGCGGGAGAGCTCGTGGGTGATTCCCGTTTACATCATGAAGCAGAGGTTCAAACTCCATTCCGAACAGCACTGGCCACGAGCTTTGGGCTCCGCTCTCACGGAGAATGTTTATTTACATAGCATATTTTAATTTAGATCAACTAGAAACAATGTTTAATTTATAAAGTTTTATTTTTAAATGTAAGTCAATAACAACTGGCCGAAGTCAGAGCCAATGGTGAAAGTCTTTGCGCGAAGAGACCCCGCCCCATTTTGGAGGTTCTGCCCACTTTTGGAGTTCACGCCCCATTTTGGAGATCTCCGGTCTTATACCTACTTGGAGAAATGCGAAGACCAACACGTGGGCGGGCAATATGCTAATGTTTCATGTGACATCAATGTGAAACGGCTTGGGATTCGTTTTAAAAACAACTTTTTTTTTTTTAGAGACAATAACTTTATACACGGTGCACTTTCAGATTTAAAACTTTGCAGGATGTTTTCATTCACATAGAGCTGTTACACACTGCATGAAAGGTAATTTTCAAAAACCCATAATAGGGGCAACTTTAAGAGCCAGGGGTGTAAGCTTCAGAACAGAAAGATTGCCTTGATTTGCCCACTTTTTTTTTTATTTAGTACTGCTCTTCAGAAGCTACACTTGTTGTTTCCCAGAAGTCAAAATAAGTTCAGTTTAACCTGATCTTCAAATTCAAAAAGTTTTCAACTCCAGGCTCTCAATGCATTGTTTCTGGAGCATTAGTGACTGTTTGAACATTTTGTAACAGTTGCGTATGACTAATATTTTGTCTTGTGGACTATATGTAAACATTTTATGTGAAATATCTTATTCAGGTAAGTACTAAATAAACAATATGCATTTTGTTTGATCCCTCTTATTTTGATAAAATAATAAACATTTTGCAGATGCTGCAAAGTGTATGTAAAATTTTAACCATAATTGTATTGCTTAGTACAGTGGGGAAAAAAAGTATTTAGTCAGCCACCAATTGTGCAAGTTCTCCCACTTAAAAAGATGAGAGAGGCCTGTAATTTTCATCATAGGTATACCTCAACTATGAGAGACAAAATGAGAAAAAAAATATAGAAAATCACATTGTAGGATTTTTAACGAATTTATTTGCAAATTATGGTGGAAAATAAGTATTGTCAATAACAAAATTTCATCTCAATACTTTGTTATATACCTTTGTTGGCAATGACAGAGGTCAAACGTTTTCTGTAAGTCTTCACAAGGTTTTCACACACTGTTGCTGGTATTTTGGCCCATTCCTCCATGCAGATCTCCTCTAGAGCAGTAATGTTTTGGGGCTGTCGCTTGGCAACACAAATTTTCAACTCCCTCCAAAGATTTTCAATGAGGTTGAGATCTGGAGACTGGCTAAGCCACTCCAGGACCTTGAAATGCTTCATACGAAGCCACTCCTTCGTTGCCCGGACGGTATGTTTGGGATCATTGTCATGCTGAAAAACCCAGCAACGTTTCATCTTCAATGCCCTTGCTGATGGAAGGAGGTTTTCACTCAATTTCACGATACATGGCCCCATTCATTCTTTCGTTTACACAGATCAGTCGTCCTGGTCCCTTTGCAGAAAAAAAAACCCCAAAAGCATGATGTTTCCACCCCCATGCTTCACAGTAGGTATGTGTTCTTTGGATGCAACTCAGCATTCTCAAAAAGTTGAGTTTTTACCAAAAAGTTCTATTTTGGTTGCATCTGACCATATGACATTCTCCCAAACCTCTTCTGGATCATCCAAATGCTCTATAGCAAACTTCAGACGGGCCTGGACAAGTACTGGCTTAAGCAGGGGGACACGTATGGCACTGCAGGATTTGAGTCCCTGGCGAGCAGTGTGTCTCTGATGGTAGCCTTTGTTACTTTGGTCCCAGCTCGCTGCAGGTCATTCACTAGGTCCCCCGTGTGGTTCTGGGATTTTTGCTCACAGGTCTTGTGATCATTTTGACCCCACGGGGTGACATCTTGCGTGGAGCCCCAGATCGAGGAGATTATCAGTGGTCTTGTATGTCTTCCATTTTCTAATAAGTGCTCCCACAGTTGATTTCTTCACACCAAGCTGCCTACCTATTGCAGATTCAGTCTTCCCAGCGTGGTGCAGGTCTACAATTTTGTTTCTGGTGTCCTTTGACAGCTCTTTGGTCTGGGCCATGGTGGAGTTTGGAGTGTGACTGAGGTTGTGGACAGGTGTCTTTTATACTGATAACAAGTTCAAACAGATGCCATTAATACAGGTAACGAGTGGAGGACAGAGGAGCCTCTTAAGAAGAAGTTACAGGTCTGTGAGAGACAGAAAACTAGCTTGTTTGTAGGTGACCAAATACTTATTTTACGAGGAATTTACCAATTAATTCTTTAAAAATCATACAATGGGATTTTCTGGATTTTTTTTCTCATTTTGTCTTTCATAGTTGATGTATACCTATGATGAAATTTACAGGCCTCTCTCAGCTTTTTAAAGTGGGAGAACTTGCACAATTGGTGGCTGACTAAAATACTTTTTGCCCCACTGTAGCTGTTTCAATAAAATAAATTATATATTACTAAATTATTATTCTATTAATTTATTGTTGTAAATTATAAAAAAATATATATGGTAAAAAAAAATTATATACATTCAAATATTTGGGGTTGGCAAGATTTAGCTGTTTTTAAAATAAGTCTCTTATCCTCCCCACGGATGTTTTTAAAAAAAAAGAAAATACAGCAAATTAGGAAATATTACCACTTAAAAGAACTGTTTTTATTTTTATATATTTTAAAACACAATTTATTCGTGTGACAGCAAAGCTGAATTTTCAGCAGTCATTATTCCCGTCTTTGGTGATCCTTCAGAAATCATTCAATATGCTGATTTGAGTCAAGAATCATTATTATCAATGTTGAAAACAGTTGTATGTACTGCTTAATATTTTTGAAAATTATTTTTTAGGATTCTTGATTCACGTTCAACGTTCAATAGGTCATTTAATATGTGAAATATTTTTTTTTAACAGTGATAGTCTTTGCTGTTTCAAACAATTGTATGTATCCTTGCTGAAGTAAAACATTTTGTACTGGGAAAAAAAACACACTGATCCCAAACTTTTGAACAGTTTTGACTCAGAATATTCTGCCATGCAAAACTGTTTTTATGTTCTTTGTTGGAGATCTATAGAGACTTTGATCCAAAAGACATAAAAAAGATGTCTCAAAAAGTCATATGCCATGTGCCAGGGCAGGAAACAAGTTAGTTAGGCTTGTTCATGAGCAGGAACGAGAGGCTGTAAGAATGTGCCTTGAACTATCACCACCCAGGGCCTCCTCATCCACCTCCATTACAGACCACACAGGGCTGTTGATTGAGCTTGTTTCTTGTCTCATCTGCCTTCTATTCCCCATACTAATTAAAACCTTGATTGCAAAGGCCTTTTAGAGCTTCACGGTGGAGGTGTGGATGAGGGTGGAAGCAGAGACATGAGGACAGAGGGGAGGAAAGATGTGTTATTGGAGACCACAGGTGGTGCCGCTTCCAAGGGTCTGCCACTTCCGAGCAATCAAAACATGGGCAATGAGAAAGGAGGACAATATGGCAAGCAAAAGAGAAGAAGTGGATTAAAAAGAACTGATCTTAATGGCTTCAACTGTAAGTAAATATCTTATGAATTACTAAAACACTGCTCTGTTATATATTCTGCATTTCCACAAATTCGGATGGATATATTTTAACGCGATATACAGTATTACTTTTAAAGGTGTACGTGTATAAAATTTTTATAATAATATTAATTATTTTTGGCACTGATCTTATTGGTTCTGAAACAATGTTCTGTAATATATTATTTCCACAAATTCACTTGGCTAAACTAAATAAATAAATTAGGGCTGTCAGTTTAACTTAATTAGTTATGAAAAAATAACAAAATATTTTAATGCAGTTAACGCACTGGCCCCGCCCCCAGACCTGTGCATCATCTTACATTTCATATAGTTGACTGTTGGCAAATATGATGCAGGGCAACAACTCCATAAATGCAGTTATGATCTAAAATTCAAGATATTGGGGGCAAAAAATGCCCCTGTATGAGTTTTTGTTTATTTATATCATACGATATCACACGAGCAGGGAGAGCAGTACACGAGTGCTGATTTTGTCCTGAATATTACGAGTTTAAATGTGATTTTATACAACATTTCAGTAAATAAGAAGTTAATATTGTGCGTTTTGTTCAATTTTGCCAACAAAAATATTACATACAGCATAACAGAATTGTTGTGTGTCTGCGAGCAACACAGCGGTGCTTAGTTTCTGAATTAATCCGCATTTTGTACGAATCGTGTGAACAAATGATTCAAAGACCCATTCATAAAGAGAGCTGTTTACTTAATTCCTGAATGAATCAGCTGTTCGAATGAATGACTGACTCATAAAGACATTTACCGCCACTTGCGGGCAGATTTAGTTTCTTATTTACAGTATAATTTCTAAAAATAAAAAATAAAAAAAACAGTAAAGGGTAGTCCCCCCCCTCCCCCCCCCCCAAAAAAAATACAATTCTTTCATCATTTACTCACCCTCATGTCATTTCAAACCTTTCTTTTGTGGAACATAAAAAGTATTTTGAAGACTGTTGGTAACAAAGCTACCAGTAACTTTCATTGCATGAACAAAAAATACTGAGATGTTTCTCAAATTATCTTCTATTATGTGCCATAGTTTAGGCTATGTTAGGCCGTTGTAACTTAAATGTTTATGTGTAATACAAATAAAATAGCCTACAATTTGATCTAATAAAAAAGTACAAGTTGTAAGTTACTTGAAAACTTTTCATTTAACCCAAAAATAGCTTTAAATAATCTTTTGGGGTATTTTCACAGCCAAATTAGTTTTGCGATGAATTAGATTAATATTAGTTGTTCAGTGTTGCAACTGTTTCCATTGTGTTGTGGCCGTTCTGTTGTGTTGCGGATTGTTTCAGTGTGTTGTGCTAAAAAATTTTCATTGTGGTTGTGGACTTGTTGCCATTGTGCTATGCTTAATTCCTGTGTTGCGGCTTGTTGTTTCATTCCATTTGTTGTGTTAATTCGTGGTGATGGGGCTTGGTTTCGTTATGTGTGCAAATTTTAATAGTTTTGCAGCTTTGTGACCATTGTGTTGTGTTAATTTCATTTTGTTGCGACTTGTTTCTGTTGTGTTGAGGACTACTGGGCCACCGTAGATATTTCCTTTAAAAGCATATATACAATATATGGTATATGTTAATAATTAATATTAAAAACAATAAAATGAAATAGCAATATAATATAATGGCGATAAGATATTAGTGAATTAATCTACTATATATGTGGGTCAATGACTTAAATGGGTCATATGATGCGATTTCATTTTTCCTTTCTCTTTGAAATGTTACAAGCTCTTGGTCCATAAAGAAGATCTGTAAAGTTGCAAAGACTAAAGTCTCAAATCTAAGGAGATATTCTTTATAAAAGTTAAGATCAGCCACGCCTACCTAAAACGGCTCATTCAAACACGACCCCACATGTCTACGTCACAATGTAGGAAGATTTGCATAACACCGCCCAAAATTCACGCAAAGAAAGAAGGCGTAACTATTATTCTCGCTGTAGTATTGTTGCCGCCGCCATGTCGTGAAGCGCTGTGTGCTTCGTTGTGAAAGCGAAAAAACTTTGTTTGGCCTTCCAAAAGATGGACGATATACGCTTCGTTATGCCTAGAGCTGATCCATGCTGGTCAATGAGGAAATACATCAACTTCGCCGTGGTGGTTCGCCGGGGAGCGATTTCACCGGTGGACGCGCGGAGTCCGCCTCGGGGTCGTCACAGGTGGTTTGGCCGCTAAGCCCTCCGGGACGTTCCGTCGTCGGAATCCGCCGGCAGGCGCGTTCTCAAGCCGCCTCTTCTCACTCTAGCCCTCCGTCCGTTCCTCACTCTAGCCCCGGCCTCTGCTCACTCTAGCCTCCGGCCTCCGCTCACTCTAACCCTCCGGCCTCTGCTCACTCTAGGCCACAGTTTGTGTGCTGCCTCTTGTGTTTCGTGTGAAGTGAAAATGAACTACTTTGTTTGGCTTTCCAAAAAGGGACACGACTAGAAATCAGTGGTTAAAATGTATTTACAACACTGATCCAGAACACTTCAAATCAAATATTCAGATGTGCAGCACATTTTATGGAAGACTGTTTCCTGATCCTGGTAGAGTAGACTATAACGCCGGCTGTTCTGACCCACAGACTGTAAGTATGTTTTTTATATTAAAGAAAAAAAAACAAAAGTGAGTTTTTTGGGCATTGTAGAGTAGGGCTTGTTGTTTGTCATCTCTCAGATCACAAATGCAGACATGGTATTATGTTTACGCGGCGCGATGCAATGCAACTCGTAAAAAGACAGTATAAGTCATTATAATCCATAATTATGTCCCCACTGGATGCAACAAATGCCTCGGTTTTTAATGGGTTTTCATGTTTTTGTCTCGTGGCTCCCGTCTGACAGGGCATCATCACAATATGGTAGGGGCGTAACATTTCCGTCACACGCTTGAGGTATTCGGCCAATCATAACGCCCTGGATAGCTGGCCAATCACAGCACAAACCTCGCTTTTTCAGACCGATGAGCTTCGTAAAAAGCGAGCGTTTCAGAAAGGCGGGGCATAGAGGAGAAGAAATAATGTACAGTATGTGGAAAATAATGTGTTATTTGAACCTTAAACCGCATAAACATTTCATTACACCAAATACACAAAATACTGTTCTTTTTAGCAACATCATATGACCCCTTTAAAGGTATAGGGTAGGTGATTTCGGAGAGGTTAGCAATAGCAAGCTAGCTTTGAAAGCATAAGATCCCATCCACCCTGCAAATCACTCTCCAAAGCCACGTCTACTCCAAAAAACATGAAACCAAACAGTTGCTGGTCCCCACTGGCTACCACTTTATGGAAAAAATACAATGGCAGTCAATGGGGATCAGAAACTGTTTGATTAAGCACACTCTTCAAAGCATCTTTTGGTTGAACTATCCCTTTAACTCACAAAGATCTGTCTTTTTGGTCTTTGCATCTTATATAAATATTTGAAAGAGATCCTAACTTAAGGGGAAGAAGTGTCTACCATATCTCTGTGCATTTCAGCAATAGCCAGGAGAGGTGCTGCTCTCTCCCTAACCAGGTACCTCCAATCCAAGTTCTTTTCTAAAACCTCTTATGGTGCACCTGGCAGAGAGCAAAGTGTGTATTAAAAGAAGAACAGGTGTTTTCTTTTACTCTCTGGTTTAAAGCAGCACCATTAACCACTACTGAAATAGGTCAAAAGGATCCAGGTCAATCAAGTTCTCACCCTTCCCAACCCTCCCTCTCTATCGCTTCCACTTTCTTTCTCCGATTTCACTCTCCAACACTATTGGAGTGCGTGCCTAATCGTGAATGAGCCTCCCTACATTGTACCACTCTGGCTTTTAAAGGTGATACAGAACATAAAAGAAAAAAAAGCAATCAAAATGTCAAAATAGCTGAAATCGCAACGAAGCCCTGATGTAGCTTTGTCCATTGTGTGACACAATAGTGCAGCAACAGCATTCAGACAGCCCCTCGGCGACGCGGACATTGTTCATTTCGCTATTCACATGACAGCCTATATTCAGGCAGTGCTATTCATCCTGTCTGCCTGCATCTCCTGATTTATTTCACAAGGTTAATACTCTGATGGATTTTTACTCGGGCAAGGACGAAGACGCCAGCTGCACATCCTCAATCACAGCAGAAGGCCCCCTCCCCTCACTCCATCACAGCAGCTCCTGGGTTCTGAGATGGGAACAGGGAGGGATGCCACATGACTGTCTTCTAGTTAAGGTGAAATGAAAAAGGGAGGATTAACCCATCGGGACTGGTGGAATGTACACATTAAGATTTTTTTCTGCAGCATCATGCTAGGTAGTCTTGCCTACTTGCCTTAAAATATATTCTGTTTGACTGAGACTGTGTTGTGCTGTACAGCATTTTAACTTTCAATGTAGAAACACTTATCTTGTTGTTTAGGAAAGTGTGTTAACCTCAGGTTTCTCTGGAAGAATTGTCAATGCAATAACTTTAATGTAATGCTGCTAAATGACAACTTACTAATGCACCTGTTGATCCAAGCACTTAAACATACACCACCATTCAAAAGTTTAGGCTTTCACAAGATTTTTTTATTTTTTCAGTAAAGATGCATTAAATTGATGAAAAGTGACAGTAAAGACATTTATAATACGGCAAAATATTTATATTTCAAATGAATGCTGTTCTTTTGAACTTTCTATTCATCAAAGAGTCCTGAAAAAAATGTATCATGGTTTCCAAAAATATAAGCAGCACAACATTGATAATAATAAGAAATGCATCTTGAGATCTTGACATGTGAATTAAGTACATTTTAAAATATATTAAAATAGAAAACAGTTATGTTACTATTATTTGAATAGTAATAACTTCACACAATATAATAGTTTTACTGTTTGTTTGTTTTTGATTTTTTAAAAAGCTACCTTTGGACAGTAGTGTATTTACATTAAGGATGAATTGATATTCTAATTGATATTTATAATATTTTTTTTTTTAGGGGTTCAGCTTTCAAAATGTACAAAGTGATTAGGTATCACAGCGTTATACAAAAACCAATTATTTATTTTGATATTGGCTAAATCAGTGGTTCCCAACCCTGGTCCCTGAGGCACCCCAACACTGCATGTTTTGCATGTCTCTCTAATCAAACACACCTGATTCAACTCAAAAAAGAAAGTCCAGGACCTGAAATGGGTGTGTCAGAAAAAGGAGACAAACAAAATGTGCAGTGTTGGGGTGCCTCCAGGCCCAGGGTTGGGAACCACTGCTCTAGAAGATATTTATACTGTAGATATAAAATTACAATTAAAGACTAGGGTCCAAATGTAAAAACAGAAGAAAGAGCATTAAATACCCTTTCAAATATAATAAAAAAAAAAAAAAAAAAAAATTGGGGAAAAATGTGGTGTGGTATATATGGTACCAATATATCATGCATCGCTATAGCATTTATGGTTACACAACATATGCACACATATAAGTATTCATATACAGCTTACATCCGTGAGTGTTAAACACCGAGTTACGAAGCAGTGAATTCATTTGTCTTGACCTGTATCATCATATCATAATCCACCCTCAACATATTACTCCAGTAATATGCATTGAGTGTTGTAAGAGCAATTACAGAGGTAATCTCCATATTAGCATAAAACACATGCTTAAGACAGAGCTCATTCAACCATATCCACACCGAAATTATAGACACTTTACTCCACATAATGTCATTTTCCACAAGGTTACTCTTCCTGCTGTGTTCTTCTGGAGACATGGAGAGAAAGAGGCATTAAGAGAGAGATTAGGGAGGATGTGAGTCATGTGACGGGTATAGAAGTAGGGATAAATATTATTGATTAATGTGTATAAATTTCCATTGCAAAAATTAGGTTAAAAGGCCCTCAAGTCTCTAAACTTTACATGCTGTTCACCTTGTTTGTGCATCAGTACTTTTTTTTTTGTTAAGTCTGTGAATAAATGCAAATGATGCCCTTCATACAAAAAAGGAGTAAACAAGACTGTTTGTGGTTTTAAGACCCTGGCAAGAGAATCAAATAGACTTTACATCTAGTTTATTACTTTTTGAAGAGCCCTGCAGCTGATGCCAGATTTCTCCAGAATGACATTTGGTGTAGGGGCAATTAAGGAAACACTGAAACAATGGAGTTTCATTTCATTTAAAGCTGTATCGCCCCATAACTCAGCAGTAATCGAGAGAAAGAAGATGAAAGGAAAGCCGGGAAACAGCTGGAGAAGATGAAGAGATTTTGGAATGATCCATATGGATCCCCACTTTATCACATTGTGTTTAGTGTTGTTAAATCTAAAACTTAACTGTTTTATATATATATATAATAGGATATATATTATATATAGTAACGACGAAAAAAATACATATTATAATGCTGCCTTCGCAACTAAATGAAATAAAATGAGTTTGAGTTGAAGTATTAAAATGACTAAAACTGAAATAAAGCTAAATAGAAATATTCAAAAAATAAAAATAACAAAAAGCACATAAAAATTACTAAAACTATAATGAAAACTAAAAATATAAAAAACAAATTCAAAATATTATTAAATACTACAATAGTATATAAATAATGATAACACTGTTACAGGTAGGAAATAGACTACAGAAAGCTGTGCCATAGAGCTCAAATAGTCACTGTATAAGCATTTAGATTAAAAAGAATTAAACTGAAAGTCAAAGACAAACTTGACGTCTAAATAAATCTGTATTTTATCATCATATTCATAACTATATGAATCCATCCACCCTAATCCAAACACTAAAACCGCTCTCAGTCTGCCTGACAGAGATACCCTCTCTTCCCCACGTCTCACAGAGACAGGAGTTTCTCTCGGGATGTGGGTGAGAAGATTGCGAATCCCTTGAAGTGTCAGCTGGTGAGAGAATCTCTCCCCGCAGAGAGCGAGAGACCCCACAGGAGAGCTTTGCCCCTCACCTACATCTTATCTAACAAACCACCAGAGAGACACGGCTAAAGCACAGCACACTCTGGGGGCTGGAAAACAAAAGAGATGGCTGTTAAATTAGCACAGTCACGGAGCTAAAAATCATATGCATGCATGATGAGATATGAATTATGAACAATCAATCACAATTCATTTGAAATAAAAATGGTGGTATCTATATAAAACTGTCATTAAAAGTCTGCTTACGGTAAAAACTATCAGTTAAGTTTAGAGTTAAACAGCAGCTGTAGACCAAAAATTCACCATAAAAAAATACTGTGACAATGTTTTAATTGTATAATAATCAATTTTTACCCAAAAATGTACCGATAAGTACCAGAATAATACAGGTAGGCAATATTTACACAGCATTACACAAAGACAAAACGCCATCAGGGTAAAACATGACGCTAAAATAATGCAATAAGCATTAACTAAATAAAAAATGTAACACAAAATACCCTAACGTACATAACTGATGACAAAAATAAGAAGAAAAAACGTTTTAAATAAAATATACATGCATATGACGTGTCATGCAAGGACTTACAGAAATGTCATTTTTCTGTTTTCCAATGTACGTTGCTTTACTTACCATATACAAATATGCTACACTTTAGTATAGGGGCCAGTTCTCACTGTTAATTAGTTGCTTATTAGCATGTCTAACATATTGGCTGTTTATTAGTACTTATAAAGCAGATATTCAACATCCCTAATCCTACCCAACACCTAAACTTAACAACCATCTTACTATTAATAAACAGCTAATTAGGAGTTTATTGAGACAAAATTCATAGTTAATGGTTTGTTAATAGCAAGATTTGAACCTTAAAGTAAAGTGCGACCATGCAAATAGTATATAAAATGTACAATTAATTTAGAATTTACCAATGCATGGAAAAAATGGTGCAAAGCAAGAATTTATACAGGTAATTTTGCGACTTACTTGCTTACTGGAAACCAAAAGATATTTAGTAGACAAAGGAGCAGCTTGGACATCTTGCTAAACATCTCCTTTTGAGTTACTTGCTAGAAATAAAGTTAAAATAAAGGAGAAAACGTATTCTACATTTCTCAATCCTGCACGTGTATGAGCGTATTCCAGGTGTGCACACATGCAAGAAGTCTTTTCACTCCAGACTGACTAGTTTGCTATCACAAACTGCGCTGATGCAATATGAGGCAACATGTCTGTCAGACAAAAGAATTTGGTAAGCTGAAACTGGAAGTAACAATGAAGAGATGCTTAAACTCACTAAAACCACACAATAATCTGAAGCAACAGGTGGGAGAATCGCAAACCTGAATTGCAAGAGAAGAAAACACGGAGCTCTGTGTCTTAAGGTGATGATACACAGGGCAACTTTTTGGGCAAGGTTGCTAGGCAACACAAAAGGTAGGTTTTGCAGTACTGTGCCTGTTACAGCCACTGCCCGGTGTACAAACCCAATGACCTGTGTTTCATCCAATAGACTATTTTTGCAAACCAGCTTTAGGATACGAGTCTGAGCTCAAAGTGCGAGCTCTGATTGAAAGCACCATTCACCGGTTCAAATATAGTCATTACCCGTGGCACTCTAACCAGACACACACAAATACACACATTCCCAAAATGAGCTACAAGGCTAAAAAGCTTTGTTTAAGATATTACTCATAGGTATTAGACCACCCACAAATCCAGTTAATGGAACAGCTAGGCTTGATTTAGTACCACACAGACCAACAAATACTGGCCTCTTTTGCAGAGAGGAGTGCGAGAGGAGGACCAGAGGGGATGTGAGTAACAGCAGCATCATCCATTAACATGTACAGGGCCACACAGACCCACCAGGTTCCTGCACACAGACAACATAATGATGCAGCACTGGGGAGATTCTCTCTTCCATCACTCCCTACCAGTTATTTAGTAGTAGTAATAGTTTTTGCCTTTTAACAAAAATATCTATAGAAAGGAATATTCTGGGTTCAATATCATTTGTTAACATTGCTAACCTAGCTATATCGTATCGCTATATTGTTAACTTTGTCACAACTCAATGCAACAAATCCTAAAACCCTGTGAAACTCATTTATGCAGCTTTATAGTAAATGCTTTTATAAATGTCAAGCTGCTGCTTGTAAATTCTCGAAAAAATGTGACTCGGAACACAAAAGATATTTTGAAGAATGTTTAAAAAATAAGAAAGGGGTAAATAAAAAAAAAAAAAAAATAGTATACATTTTTTACTTGATTTGTATTTTACAGTGAAATATTACAACATTATTACCATTATACAGTCAAACTGACATATAAATCAAAATGTCTGGGCCAACTTGTCAGACTACAAAAAAGCCCCAAAAAATAAAAAGCTTAACTTAGATTTAGTAAATAGTCAGGGATGCAACATACGTTTTTAAGTTCACTACACAATAGTTGTGTGACCCATTAAACTATAATTATAAAAAAATTATAATAATAATAGTAATGAGTATTATTGCACTTAATTTGGTTTTTTAAACTAAAATAAAATAAATTGAAATACTGTATTTTTAAAATAAAAAACGTGTATTAAATAAAAATACACATATTTTAAAAGCACACTAAAATTTACAATGCTAATATTTATTATTTATTATTATTATTATTTTTTTAATATGAATTATCAAAATTTTTAAACCTAAAATTAGCAAGCTTTTATTTTGGCAGGTTGCCGGAGCTGCCGGTTTTAGCGCCGAGTGAATTTTGCTGTGAAACAGCAACGCACAGCCTAGATTTATGCATTCAGTTCGAATGGAAATCCTATATTACAATTAGTCGATCTAAAACAGTGATTGTGCATTAACAGCCATGAACCATGTCAGTGCGCAAATGAGCGATCTGAACGTATTTACCCAGCACATTTTTTATTTTGGTCGCGTATGCGCACCACTTATGTGCACCCCTGTAAATATTCCTTGTCATATTCATTAATTTCAGTCAGTTTTACTGAAATGGCATCTAATTTCATTCGACAAAAACAACCGTTAGTTGACGAGCAAGTGCAAAATCAACCAAACATTCAGTCATATATTAAAGATCAATATCATCATTTAACAAAAAGATGATGTCAAAGAAATCAAAAAAGCCTTTTGATGAATATTTTTTTCATTTAGGAGATTAACACCACTGCTTACCCAGGGTGAGCACACTGAAAATGTAGGATGAGATGCTGTGAAAGAAACAATGCTAGTCAGAGACACCAAGCCTAGTCCATCCCCTGGAGGATGTGTGTCTAAAACAGTGAGTGTGACAGAGATTGGGGAGCTCAGGGGTTCCTGGAAACCATCTAAAGCCTCATTCCTCCGCTCAATATCTCTCGCTTCTCCTCCTGATTCCCCTTCAGCGCTTCTGTCCCCCAGGGTCCATCGCTATTCACAAAACTCAGTCTCTCATTGGCTCCTGCTTGGTCACGGCCTGGATTTACCTGATTTAACTTTAATCTGCTTTCTTTAACCTAGAACGCTGAGGCTAGCTTCATTCCTGAAACATGCACTTAGTTTTCCGCTCTGTGATATTAAGAAATGAATAGAGGGCAAAATGTGGAATAAATTTACAAGCATTAAAGCAAAGGATAAGCCAAAACGTGATCCAAAATGTTTCCATCATACCTCCAAGACATATGAGGCCAGTATTCGAGACATTTAAAGGGGTCATATGATGTTGCTAAAAAGAACATTATGTTGTGTATTTGGTGTAATGCAATGTGTTTATGCGGTTTTAAGGTTCAAAAAACACATTATTTTCCACATACTGTACATAATTGTTGATCTTCGATGCCCCGCCTTTCTGAAACGTGTTGATTTTTACAAAGCTCATCAGTCTGAAAACCGAGGTGTACGCAAGGATTGGGGGGGGGCCCGCTATCAAGGGCGTTGTGAATGGCCCCAGGGCACAGAAACCGAATACCTCAAGTGTGTGACGGAAATGTTACGCACCTTACCATACTGTGACGCTGTCTCCCGGCACGGTGAGACAAAACCAATAAAACCCATTACAAACGAGGCATTTGTTGCATCCAGTGGGGACATTAATTGTTAGTTTTTCTGATTATAATGACTCCCTTAAGCCGATTCGGTTTCGGTTTATTATTTGATTTCTCAGTCCCTCGTGGACGTCTGTAAAATAAATTTACATATCACCTCAGTGTTAAAACTCATGGATTCGGATGGCGATCTATTCACAGAGGAGGAGTGATTTCTGGGATCCTACGAACCCGGGAACGCGCTGCTCGCCTGACCAGTCACATAATTGTCTGCTATAAATAAAATTCATTTTATTTACAAAATGTATTCTTATTATTGTGTAAAATGCATTTAAAAATACTTATGTAAAGTGTATTCTTATTATTCCAAGCATATTTTATAATATATAATCCTATTTATTATTTGATTATTTAAATCTCCTGTTTAAAAATAGGAAAATAGATGCGCTATAGTTGTATATAATTATACACGATATAGTTATGTATATATCCGTTTATAATACACATTTTAAAATTGTATTGGATACCTGCTGCGCCATAATAAAGACCCATTTGAATGGTGTGCATGCTTTTCTTCTCTTTCTGCTCCAGTCGCTGTGAGCATTATGAAGTATTGTTCTTTTAAATACTTTACAGCATTTCAGAAATAAATAAGTATGCAAATTACACCGAAGTACAACAGTTAACCTACCTTACGGTGTTCGGGAGTGCTCAAAAAGGGTTTAAGCACTGAATTTTGAATCGATTTCTTCTCATAAACTCAGAATTGTGGATTCGGACGGCAACTAAATTACCACACGACCTTGGTGTTTGTCAATAAACAGTAGGTAATTTGGCCAGATTTTACGGGGGGTTGGGAGTTGGAAAAAACACCGACATCTGGATTCGGAACGGCAGCTCACAGTACAAACACCAAATACCCCTTGTAAATGGGTGAAAACGCAAATGTCCCCCTGAGAAACCAAACATTATCCGTATCCGAATAGGGCTTTACTGTTACCACGGGTTGCTTGAGTATGTGCTACCGTAAACACATAAAACCAGTTCTGCAGTTTGTGATGGAGAAGAGAAAGGGACAGGGACAGAAACGACACAATCAGGCAAGCGCTACTCTACACTGCTTAAAACTCGCGTTTGAATCGTCAGTGGTAAATTATTTAAATATAAAAAACGTACTTTCAGGCTGTGAGTCATGAAGTGCCAGACTGTCCTTGCAGAGTTGGAATTGCCACACTTTATAGAAACAGACTTTGTGCACAGAAGCATTGTAGGCTACTCTGCAGGTTCAGGAAACAGTCCTCCATAAAATGCGTCACACACTGTATGCTAGAGTGAGCGGCGTCTGGCGGATTCGACGAAGGAGCGGCCGGAGGGCTTGCGGCAACCACATGTGACGACCCCGGGCTGGACTCCGCTTCATCCACGGTGAAAGCCGATCCGGCGAACCACTGCGCGAAGTTGGTATATTTCCTCAGCGACCAGCACGGATCAGCTCCAGGCATGACGAAGCAGATATCGTCCTCTTTTGGAAGGCCAAACAAAGTAGTTTCGCTTTCACAACGAAACACACAGCCATCTCCACAACACGGCAACAACAATACTACAGCGAGAATCAAAGTTATGCCTTCTTTCTTTGCATGAACATTTGGGCGGCATTATGCAAATCTTCCCACACAGTGACGTAGACATGTGGGGGCGTGTTAGAATGAGCCATTTTAGGATGGCGTGGACAAGTCTTAACTTTTATAAAGAATATCTCTTTGGATTTGAGACTTTAGTCTTTGCAACTTTACAGATCTTCTTTATGCACCAAGAGCTTGTAACACCCCAAAGAGAAAGGAAAAATTGAAATTGCATCATATGACCCCTTTAATCAGTCTGATGATAGATCAAACTTTACTAGAAAGACCTTATTGCCACAGAATCAAGTAGATGGTAAATCTGTTTGTTCAGTAAAATACAACGGAAATGGCCTTTTTTGAATATGGTACCATTATGGTAAATGAAAAGATATGAAATAGCCTACACCAGCAAAAAATTTCATAAGACTATATGATAAAACAGAGTTAAAATGGCCGATGAAGCTGTGTAGGCCTGTTTTCTATTGTACCTACACTGGGTGCATAACTGTAGTATTGGCTGTTCCTTTCTCTGCATTGGAGCCAGAATCCACCTACAACATTATCTGATTCACTCCATCTGTTCTATCCCAGCAGCCCTCACTGCAGAGGCCCTCAGCTCAGTGGGTGGAGTCAGATCAGTGTCAATCAAAGTGCTTTTAGAGGTAAAAGATAATGGTGTGACTGTTCATTGGTCCTCCATTTAAAAATGTTTGTGATTCAAAGCTTTGAACTTTTTGTAACGAGATATGATGCATAAGAGGAAGTATTTGTCAGTCTTGTCTGGAAGGCATCCTTCATTTACATGCAAAACGAATTTAGTAAACAAATCCACCAAAATAATCAAGTTATCTCTAAGATGCAACAGCATACTTTCTCTCCTCTACTACATCATATTTTTTGCTTCTCCTGCTTTCTCGTCTCGCCTGCCGTCAGTCTTCCCATGCCATTTAATAGCAGAACAGTCATTAACCAAACAGCAGGGTTGCTATGGGAACATCACACTGCCACTCATGACCAGCCGGCTGAGAGGAAAAAATATGGATGCCAACTGGGTTGCAAAAGTGTGTACCTGCAAATATTTATAAAAGTAATACAAACAGAGGGCAAAACACTTATTTTCATAGATGCACATCTCTCCAAGCCCTCTGTCATATCTGCTTTCTGTGAAGTGAATCCACCGTTTTTGCATCATTAATGCCAGGAGGAGCAGTGATGCAAATGACATAAACTATGTCTGTGGGGAGCAGGAAAGTGGAAGGTGTGTTTAAATACTTCATTATCTTGTATACCTGCATTAAAACATCTGGTTGGTTTGTTGATGTTTATAACTTTTATAATCAAATACAAGTCAATTATAATGACCCCTTACAGGCAACTTTATATTTATGAAAGAAATACATTTAATCTAAGGAAAAACATTATGACAATAAATTCTTTCGTTTCCATAATTAAATAGTTAGCTTTTATATTGTCACTGTACTGAAGCCAAAACAAATTTTATAATAAATTACATCATTATTATAATACATTACAGAATAGTGTACATATGTACACTTCCATTCAAAAGTTTATAGTCAGAAAGTTTTTTAAATACTTTTCTTCAGAAAGGATGCATTAAATTCATCAAAAGAGACAGTAAATACTTTTACTTTGTTAAAAAACAAAATAGAAAATTATTTCTATTTAAAGAACCCTGAAAAAAGTCTTGCTTCCACAAAAATATATTTATCAGCACAACCACTGTCAACAACATTAACAAAGAATAATTAGAAAAGAAAATCTTTCTTGAGCATCAAATAAGCATATTAGAATGTTTTATGAAGGCTTCTGAAAATTAAATAACATTTTAAAACATTGCAATTAAAATAATTATTCAACTTTAAATTGTAATATTATTTCACAATATTACAGTTTTACTGTATTTTTTATCAAATAAAGGCAGCCATTGTGAGCATAAGAAATTATATCAAAAAAATTAAACCATACTGATCACAAAGTTTTGAACAGAATTTAAGATAAACTTAGTCATATAACAGAAACTAGGCCTATAGTTTCAATTTCCATATCAATAAAAAAAAAATGTGCTAAACATTGAGAATAAATTGTTAAACATATATACAGTATTTGTTAAACATAGGCAATGTGTTACACATTTAAACGAGAATAAAAAAAATCCACCAATAAAAATTCTTATTTTCATTTCATCAGAAGTGGGGCATTAAAATCTGCCCTGCAATACAGATTTACTTGCCATCAACATTATCAAGCATTACCACCACACACGCGCACTAGTGAATGAATAAAGTGCTTACACACCACCATTTGCTCTTTCACAGGGATTCAACTAGTAAACAAGCTGAAACATCAGCCTCAGGCCCTCTCCAGTGGAGAGAGACCAAACATAATCCCCCCACAATCCCCTTGGGCTGACTGGTAAAGCAGAATTCAGTCGTGTGGCAACCTAACAGTAGGAGGAAAGTGAAGGAATATTTTATAATGGAGCCCCACTGGTTACTAAGAAGAACATCTAATAGTTGGGCTCAAAAGACTGCCAGAGCACAATGTTAAAATTGTAGAGGATTATACTGTACAGTAGATGAAATACTGGCAGCCCACTTCAGCACGAATGAAAGAGAAAGAGCAAGAGCACTTATGCACTTCAGCAAAGAGTTTAAAGCAAGTAACTAGTCACATTTTGTGCAAGTGCACCGCACAGTTTTCAACAAAACCCAAAGGGCCCTCGCCACCATTATGATTTAAATACAGAAGAGACAACATGATTGACAAGTTCTCAGAAGTGCGCTCAGGCAAACTGCACAGCACCGGCCGTTTGATGCGAAAAATACAAGTCAGTCACAAGCACTTTAGCACCTGGAGAGAATCCACTTAAAGACGCTAAACACCACTCGTTCAGAGCAGACTGTCAATTCATATCAAGAGCACACAAAAGCAATTATACTGTTGTGGAAATTACAACATGTGAGGCTCTAAATAAAATGATAAATCAACACAGCTGTTGCTGTCGAGCCGCAGAGATGCTGTTATAACCGCAGCACTAGTGATTCACCTGCTGGCACGTTTTGTTATCTGAGGTTGTGTTGATCAAAACAAATGTGTTTTAGCCTACATTTATACCATCACCTTTACTACACACTGGTTAATGGGACTAAGGGAAATAATTATAGAGAACAATTCATTGGTTTTTGTTGAAATGAGCCGTACTCAGGAGAGACTCGTCGTTTTTCACCTCTAGGCTTTTTTTAACCAGTTGAATCAATCCAAGGAAATGGATAGAATGTGACAGTTTGAGGTCCTCAGTAGCATTACCCCCAAATTAATGGCAGACGTGATCTGAAGTCAGAGCAAATAGTGTCCCAAATATAATTCAGAGTCATACAAGCCACAGATCTGAATTAAGGTCAAGGACAATCAAGGGCGAGTTGCACAAGGCTCAGGGCTCCTGTGATGTCAAGCTTAACAACAAAACAAAAAGTGACGTGACATGTCGCCAAGTAAGACCCATACTCAGAATTAGTGCTCTGCGTTTATCCCATCCAAAGTGCACACACACAGCAGTGAACACACACACCGTGAACACACACCCGGAGCAGTGGGCAGCCATTTATACTGCGGCGCCCGGGGAGCAGTTGGGGGTTCGGTGCCTTGCTCAAGGACACCTCAGTCGTGGTATTGAAGGTGGGAGAGAGTGCTGTACATTCACTCCCCCCACCTACAATCCCTGCCGGTACGAGACTCAAACCCACAACCTTTGGGTTATGAGTCCGACTCTCTAACCATTAGGCCACGACTTCCCCTAAGCTGGTAGCTACAGAACAAAGATGCTGGTTATTGGCTGGTCAACCAGCCAGCATGTTCCAAAAAACAGCTTGACCACTTTGAGCTGGCATGATCACAGATGATGACAAAAGAAATCCTCAAAAATCTAGGTTAAACCAAATAAAAAGGTTTCGTAATTAAATGTATGCTCTGTAACCAGGTTGGTTCACTGGTTTTGTGCTTTTATACAATTGAGAGAAAAAAAACAATTAAAATTTAATGCATTGAGGTTTAACCAAGCAAAATCAAACTGTTTGAACATACACTATAATTCAAAATTTTGTTTTGTTTTGAACGCAAGCTCTGGCGCGCTCACCAAGGCTGCATTTATTTGATCAAAAATAAATAGTAATAATGTGAAATATTATTACAATTAAAATGAACTGTTTTCTATTTGAATATACTGTAAAATGTAATTTATTCCTTTGATGGCATCGCTGAATTTTTAGCATCATTACTCCAGTCCTTTAGAAATCATTCTAATATGCTGTTTTTGGTGCTCAAAAAGCATTTCTTATTTTTATCAATTTTGAAAACGGGTGATGCCTAATATTTTCATAGAAACCATGCTACACTTTTTTTCTTCAGGATTCTTTAATAAAAGAGAGAGCTTAGTGAAAAGAAAAGCATTGTGTGGAAATATAATTTTGTAAAAACGTTAAAATCTTTACTGTCTATTTGATTATTTATACAACCCGGCTGAATAATATATATATATATATATAGATATATATATATATTATTAGTAATCTAAAAATCTTACTAACCCACTTAAGGTATAAAAGGTATATAAATTAAATGTCATTTAAATGGTCACTAAAGGATTAGTTCACTTCCAGAAAAAAAATTCATTATATTAATAACCCCAATGTCATCCAAGATGTTCATGTCTTTTTTTCTTCAGTCCAAAAGAAATTAAGGTTTTTAAGGGGAAACATTACTGGATTTTCCTCAATATAGTGGATTTCAATGGGAGCCAACAGGTTGAAGATTCAAACTGCAGTTTCAATGTAGCTTCACAGGACTCTACACGGTCCCAGCCGAGGAATAAGGGTCTTATCTAGAAAAAACATCAGTCATTTTCAAAAAAAAAAAAAAGTACAACTTTTTAACCACAAATGCTTGTCTTGCGCTAGCTCTGCCATGCGCGTCCGCAGCTTCACGCATTACGTAATCACGTTGGAAAGGTCACGTGTGGTTAGTTCTTCGTCTGTGTACTTCGGTTAAAAAAGGTAGGGTAGGGCAAAAAACGCCATCTCATTTTCTCCTCCAATGTCAAAACCATCTGACATCTGCGGTTTGACTTTCTTTGCACGTTCGCTTTGTAAACACTGGGTTGGGACCTCCACCTACGTCACTCGTGACCTTTCAAACGTTACTACGTAATGGTCGAGCTACTGTAGTGCAAGACGAGTATTTGTGATTAAAAAGTTACATACTATGTCTCACTCTATATTATGTGGCCCTAATACCTGTGTACTTAAATAGTAACTAGATGTGTACATAGTATGTAACCACAGTGTAAATACAAGTGTACATAGTAGCTGCAGCTGTAATGTTTGTGTAACTACATGGCATGTGTAAATACAAATGTGTAACAGGACATTGGTCACAACACTTTTTGGTAATGAAAGTACAAATGTGTAACAGGACTATTTACCATTTATGCTGCGGACCGGGGAGCAGTTGGGGGTTCGGTGCCTTGCTCAAGGGCACCTCAGTCGTGGTATTAAAGGTGGAGAGAGCGTACATTCACTCCCCCCACCTACAATCCCTGCCGGGTACGAGACTCGAACCCGCAAACCTTTGGGTTACAAGTCCGACTCTCTAACCATTAGGCCACGACTTCCCGTATTGCAGTGGTGCATCAACTCCACCAACTTGAAATCCAACTCCTTCCACTTTACATATCCCTAAACCTAGCCATCTCCACCTCCTGGATCAAATTGTCCCAATTACTCTTATACATATTGTTGTTACAAAATTTAGTTATATATGTCCTGTTACACATTTGTACTTACACAAACCATTCGGAGGGTTGTTACATGTGTGTAGTTACAGAAATATTACAGCTCTAGATACTATGTACCAATGTGTACTTACACTGTGGTTACATACTACGTACACATCTAGTTACTATGTAAGTACACAGGTATTAGGGCCACAATATAAAGTGGGACCGAAAGTTCTTTTTATATTTTTTTAGAAAATTAATGATTGTTTTGCTACACAAGACCTTTATTCTTTGGCTGGGATCGTGTAGAGCCCTTTGAAACTGCACTGAAACCGCAATTTGGACCTTCAACCCATTGGCTCCCATTGAAGTCTAATATATGGAGAAAAATCCTGGAACGTTTTCCTCAAAAACCTTAATTTCTTTTCAACTGAAGAAAGATAGACATGAACATCTTGGATGGCATAGGGGTAAGCAAATTATCAGGAAATTTTTATACTGGAAATGAGCTAATCCTTTAAGTTGCTGAGTAGTTGCACCACATGACATTGCCAACCTCAACCAACCTTGCCTTGGCATAAAAAGGTTAAATGACCTAATATTTGTTGTGTCATAAGGTCTGCAGGGGTCCTCTCTGATATCATTTCCATCAGCAAGTAGCTGGTCCAACACAGTCTACCAGCACTGCAAAACAGACAATAAATAATGTGCCACGAGTAATATGCAAACACATCTCTCCATTCAAAGCACTGACCCAAAGTGAAACCACATGAAGTCAAAGCTGACGTTTCCTTTCCCATAATCAGTGACTGTGATTTTACAGGCTTAAAATCTTTTCCTTTAAGCGAGACACAAACTTGCTTTAACAAAACACGCTCCATTCAGAATAACCGTTCTATCTGCCCACACAGAATGGAGGTCTTTTTTTGTTGTATTGAACTGTGGGAGTAGGTAGTCTTGCATACCTGTGATCGCTTCTTTCAGAGGTACTAATGCCTGCAAATAATACCTTGAGGACATTTCTCCCAGGGTGAGGACCTCAAACCAAACAGACTTGTATTGAACCTTGATTGAACCAACAACGACAACTTGATCCAAGGAAAAGGGAGGGGGTTGAAATCAAAAGGAAGCTGGTCGAATTACATGGCCTCTGGTACACATAACCATGTCCATGTGTGTTTGTCTGGAGTGTGTTTTCTACAGGGGTAGCACAGGGAAATAAAAAGAGCAAGGAGTGACTTATCACTACAGGAATGTATAAGGAGACCCAAGGGGATGGATGGAGGGCTGCTGAGAGGCACAGACACAACCAGAACATACTGCTGAGAGAAAAGACAGGAAAAGAGGGGGAAAAGGTGTGGAGAGCTTAAGTAAGAGAACAACAGAAGTGTCACTTAATGTTTTTGTTCACACCTTCACTTACAAGTTATTTTCTTCTAGACAGCGCTGATGCCAGATGTGGAAGTCATGTGTGACCATTTTATGGAATACCACTTTATAACAGTATCAAATTTCAGACTTAATGACTGGAGCACAAATAATGAGAAAGTTCAAATTTTCTAAATACACTGTTCAAATGTGTGAGGTCGATAAGATTTTTTAAAAATGTCTCATGCTCACCCAGGCTGCAAATATTACATCCAAATACTGTAAAAACAGTAATACTGTGAAAAATATAAAAAATTAACCATTTTCTACTTTCATATATTTTAAAATGTAAGGGTATTCCTGTGATGTTCAAAACCTTGCTATTCTCTCATAATTACTGCCAATTCTTCAGCGTTACATGATCCTTCAGAAATCATTCTAATATTCTGATTTGCTGCTCAAGAAACATTACTTATCATTATTATTATCAGTGTTGAAAAAAGTTGTTGCTTAATATTTTAAAACATGTAACTTTTTTTCAGAATTCTTTAAGAGAAATTTCAGAACATTTGAAACATTCGTTTTTTTGTTCAAATGTTTTCAAACATTTTAACAAATGTTTTTAAAAGCAATTTAACACATCCTTGCTTAATAAAAATATTAACTTAAATCTTTCTGACCACAAACTTTTTTAACAGTGTTGTATGGGTTTAAAAATCTTCTCAGAACCAGATGTTAAAGTTGAAATGTCATTCTTCACCCTTCAAGTCATTATTCACTTATTTTGCCTTCTATAAGCTGTTTTCAACCAAAGATTGCTTTAGAAGACTTGGACATTTGCACACTTTTATATTCGTGTCATTTTTTTTCCAAACTTCAGTGCCAATTAATTGTAATTACATGGAAAACAGTAACCAGAACATCTTGTGTTCTAAGAAAGGTTTGAAATAAAAGGAGGCTAGAGTAAATGTTATCAGAATTTTCATTTTTCGGTTGATCCGTTTCCCTAACAGCTTATTTAACCTCAAAATGCATGATTTTTGACAGACAGCATCTGTACACATGTTCTCTTCTTCCCGAGTTGACAGCAGAAACAAAGCAGTCGAGGAACATGTCGATCAAACATCCTTCATTCAGCAGAAGCAGCACAGAGCTAATGTACGCGAGTCAGTGTGCCTTCAGCTTGAGAAAGAGTGCTAATTATCACTGAATAGATGATGTAAGAGCATTAAAGATTAATAAGACTTTATCAAACTTTAAATAAATGTAATATTCGGTTTAATCATGCAAGGTTTTTTTCCTCAGTGAGGCCGAACCCCATCACTTCTCCTCTCAGGGGAAGGTTGAACAGCTGTCTGCATCCTTAAGAAACATCCTCCGGCTGCAAGTTCACTGTTAATCAGACCGATAACCGTACTCCATTCCCTAGAGAACTGCGGTTACACTGCTTCTTTTACAATCTGCTCCTGTAGAATGAGTTTGCAAAAATACAGCTTTCCTGGATCAATTTTACTGAGGTGCTGAATACACTGAGGCCCAAAAGAGCGTGAAAAGAAGAAAAATCAATGGATCAGGGATCAGCTAGGAAGTAATACACTGCAAAAAATACATTTTATTAAATAATTTTTTGTCATTCTTAAAGCAAGATAAATCTACCTACCTGGGAAGCTAACTTGTGTAAGAAAATAAGACTTTTCCACAGAATATGTCTTAAGTTCAGTTTAATTTTCTTACCGCATTGTTCAAAAATGATGAAATAGCTTTCCAGCAGCTCAAACGGTAGAGCATGATGCCAAGGAATCAAGGAACTGAAAAATGCAATCCAAGTAACTTTGGATAAATGTGTCTGCCAAATGTAATGTACTGTAAATAGTTTTTTTTTTCCTTTTAAACCAAGAAATAAAGAAAACTATCTGGCAATGTGTTAAAGAAAACAATTTAATTCCAGTCTGAGTGTAAGACCTGACATAAGTGTATTTTTCTTAACACATTAGTTGTTTTCTTGTTTGTACACAATTAGTTGAAATGGATTTTAAGGATATTAACATAAAACAAAAAACTGATACTGATAGATTGATAGATATAAAAAAAACAAAAGAAAAACTTTTCCATACATTATATAAAGGGCATCAAAAAAGGTACAAAAGCTGTCACTGGGACAGTATCCTTTCAAAGGGGTGCCAATATGTACAATTTAGGAACTACTATGTACTATTTATTTACTAATATGTATCTTATTAATATGCACCCTTTAGGTGTAAATAAGGTACAAAAGTGCACCTCTTAAAAGTATACCACCCCAGTTTAGGGTTTTTGTACCTTTTATTTTTAAAGCGTGTATGTGAGTTTTTGGGAGGGAGCAGGTGTTTGGGAGAGGAGTGGGGGGGGGAGAAAAGAAAAAGAAACACACACACAAAATAAGAGAGACACCCATTCTAATGACTAAGGCATGTAAGGTGAACATTTATCCAGCCTCACAGCCTTGATGGTGTACAGAGGTCAACCGAAATGCAAAGGAGAAAGTAAAATGAGAGGAAAAACGGTTCCTTCTGATCCTGCAGAGTAACAGCGCCCTCCCCTGTAAGCATGGAAGAGAACACACAAAATTCTTAACAAATTTATCCCAGACAAATATTTGAAGTACACATTCTCCACCCAAAAATGTTACGTTTTAAAATCAAGATTTAAACAAAATTTTAGTTTTTCCCTCATTTGGTCCTTTTCTCAAATCGATAAATCGATTAATTAATTAATAAAACAGGAGCATGCTGCCCCAGCGGAGCATTTACGGTAACTCTAATGTAAAAATATTTCATGGAATATAAACAAAGCTTTAATATACAAACAATAAATCATGCACAATTCCCTTGTCGTATATTTATATAGTAATACGATGGCATACCAACACAATTTCATTATGCAAATAACATATCACTGTGCAAACAGTGTTATTTCACACAGAAGATAGGCTATTATGTATAAATAAAATATTAGCATAAAAACCAAATTATGGTGAGGTGCATTATTACAATACTTTTAAAGAAAAATGCTGAGGCAAAAAAGCAGTGTGCTATTGTCTGAGAGCCTAAATGCACAGAGTGAATTTTTCACAGGCCTGCGATTACACTTCCACCCAGAAAGTCTGAGCCTTTGTCGATAAATTATTGAGAGTAACAAAGATGTTTTTAAAAACCCTCTGCTGTTGAGTGCCATTTAGTGTGATTTACAACCATCCACATCTGCTCAAAGAGTGAAGCTAACGGTGGTCTGTTTGTGGTGTGCACTTGACCTGCTGTGTCTGTGCTGCAGGGACATGCTATCTGTTTTAACTACCCACGGAGGGAGACATGAGGTGAGACAGGGCGCTGGGGGGTCCATCTCCCTCATGGCTGCTTTAACTATCCCTGTGTATCACACATATTAAAACATGAAATAAACAAAAAACGTGGCAAATAAACACTTCAAGATGGACGTGACTCATATATAATAACATGAGAGTCAAATGTTTGCCATGTCTTCAATGTTATTCTGAGATCACTGACCTTTCATCTGACATGTTTGGGTGCCATTTTGAAAAGGGCAGATGTGACGGTGAGATCTTTGTGCATACACAAAAACTCAAGTATTTAGCAGCAGTTCTGTCATGTTTTTAAACAGTCCTTGTGCTCATTGGTTTAAAAAGACACATGTGGATTCACCTGGCTTTAAAAAGATAGTTCACCCGCCCCCAAAATAGGCCACAATGCAAGGTTGTGGGTTCATGCATATTTATGAACTGATTAAATGAATACCATTGAATGCACAATGCAAAAGTCACAGGTGAGTGTACACATAATACTACGTATGACTATCATCAATATCCCATGAATTATTGGGCCCATATCTTAACTCCCTTTATGTTTGCTCCAACCTGTCTAACTTCTTCTTCTGCAAACACAAAGATACATTTTGTAAAATGTTGGTAACCCAACACATTTGGTGACCCGGAGGTTCCACTGAATGGAAAATACAAAACAACACAATTTAACAGAATCCACAAAGAAAGAAGGTACACCGGTTAAAACGACATGATGTACTTACAGTGCTCAGAATTCAAAACTTTTGAGTTGAACTATCCCTCTAAGGTTTCCTAAGAGTGGTTAATATTCTCTAAAGGGGTCATGAACTGCCAAACAAGTTGTGGATGTTGTGACCAGCCCAACGTCCTTCATAGATTGAATGCATAACGCATAATACTCAATACATATCAACTGACAGAACAGAAAAAGCAATAGTGAACCACGTAAGTACAACACGTTTAACTCACCTTGTGTGTGCATATTACTGTATGGCTCCAATTGATAGTTTTCACGTGACGTCACAGCCTTATGGGAATGCCCACCTGGAGGGCAAAACAAAGCTTTGCTGCACTGACTGCCAGTTATTTTTACGCAGTTTGCATCAAGTAATAATGTAGTAAAACGCATATATTAAAAGGCGAAATTCAGTAAACACCTTATTATGTATATTTTGTACAGGCAAGCAAATGAACCCAGGATATAAAGCAATGTGAAAAGTTTCACGTTAAATCTTTTCCCATAGAAAACCTTGTACTCATGGAAAACAGCCTGAATGCAGTAATCAGATCGTGCGTTCACTATTGATACAACGTCGGCTTGCATGCTGCTTTGCCTATGTAAACTAGCACTCAGTACGTCAATAGCGGATGACTTATGGTTGTTTCAAATAGTAAGGCACTTTAGTCTTTTTTACAAACGTTGTGGGTCGCACTGGTTTAATGATTGTTGAAATTTGCCGAGGTGCGTACTTCGAAATGCTGTTGCAAATGCCAAAACTTGCAGTTGTTTCCCATACTTTGTTTTATTTCTTTTTGAGAGGTGAGTTCTAAATTATTTGCGGCTAGAGTGAAACAATGGAAAATTGACTACGCTTGTCTGTGACTGCATTTTCCTATGGATGTTTTGTCTTCGCCCGGTTATGTGACTGAAAGCTTGAATAGTCGACACAGCACTCTGTCTTATACTTTTTTCACACTCGTTCTGAAATCCCTTGCGTCTATTGGTTGTCCTTTGTGCAACAACATAAAATAAGAGTCGACCAAGGCACAAGTTCGCTTACTGGTCTTGCACTCTCATTACAACTCATTCATCAAGTATAAAGTTTATCGTTTGGTTTCTTTTCGATTTGCGTGACCTGAGTTTGTCCTCCATCATTTACCCACTGCATGCAAACAGAATCATTGCGGCGGGGCTAAACAGGCAGTGATGTAGAAGTAGGTGTTGATCTTCTTCTGCAGAGGCGGTGTTTAGTCACACTATTAAAAAGTGTGAATAAAGTGGCACATTTCCACAACCTGTCGTATTGGCAGTTGCTTCAATTAACTGTTTTTAGACTAACAAGAAAAGTTTTGAGTTTCTGGGAAACTTACTGTTAATATGTACAAATGATCTCTTATATGTCACAAGAGTCAAGGGAATTTTTCTTTCGTATAATTTCATGACCCCCTGTAAGTGGTGATATTGGTTAGATATTTTGTATGTTCAATGTTTCATTTTGTCTTGTTTTGCATGGTTTGATTTGCTTCACATGACTGCATTGTATGGTAATTAGGACCTTCTCAGCTTAACATTTTAATGCCTAAGACAACTGTTAAATTACCACCCAGGAGCCACACACTGTCGTGGTACAACATTACTGTGAGCAGTGCCTCATAGCACTGAGCCTAATTTTAAAAGTATAAACGACACCCAAAATGAAAATAAAAAAAAAATTTCGCCGGTGGGGGGGGTGTTCACACAGACTCCTCGTCATTCTCCTTCTAACTTCACTGTAAACACTCAAAGAGTGTGTCATTAAAAATGTATGACTGTATGTGGTTGCTGTGACCGTGCTCACCAGTGCCGCCATTTTTCCAAGCAAATGCGATTGTATTTGCATTGTACTGAATTACTAACTGAATATTTAATTAAATTGTCCCTTTGTAATTCTGCAGAAAATTAGTTTGGAGTGACATTGGCAGGGGGTGCAGCAGAATATATGTATTGCGGCGCTTTAAAGAGGATTTGCGCGGTGGGGTGTTAACACGTTTACTACAAAAACACTTTATGAAGAATTAATCATTTAACCATTGACTAGCCCTAATTTATACTAGCAGCAGCAACTCAATTGTAATAGTAGCCAAGGGCATCAAGATAATACAAAGCAAAGCCGGTTTCGTCTAATGCAAGAAACCTTAATGAAGTTTCTGAGATAGGAGGTTGTAATCTGACGCACACACTCAAGCCTGATTGGTGTGCAGGGACCAAGTCATCCTATCCCCCTTGGAGCTGTTGCTAAACAACCAACTAGCGCCGGTCACGAGAACATACATCTCCGCCTATTAGCGTGGCAAACCATCAGTCCCGCTGTCACTGACAGCGCTGCGATAAGCTCTTCCCCCATCATTACACACCTAAAAACACAGCTATGGTACAACTGCTGTAACTACTGCGGTACAAGCCATCCCTCTGTGCCAAAATCACACGGCCTAACCTTTTCGTGACCATACGGAAGGTCAGTTCTTCTGAACACAGTGCTTCCAGTACTCGGCAAGAGTGATGAGCTGTTTCAGCAATACGAATGCACAATCCTGCCGCAGCATCCATGACCCGCCACTAAACGCCCTTTTAAATGGTTCATAATGACAGAATATTATCACAACAGTAGTCGTGCGCCTATGATCAATAGTGAGAGTGTAACAGTGCTGTGGAACATGCCTTCGGGAAAGACTACGGAGTCAAAAGTGCAAGGTCAAAAATCACATGACAATTTAATTTTTTTTTTATTTAAGCATTTGGTAGATAGTTTTATCCAAAGCTGTACATTTCAGAGTTGTGAAACACTTTTTATCAATACGACAAATAGAATATACTATTCTGGCAAAGATAAACAATAGGCCCGGGCGATAAAACGGTATCGACTTCTACGCCGCTGCTGTGTTATGCATTCAAAATATTAGAGAAATATAGAAGCCAACGTGAGGTGTTAGTGACATGTGGTCAAGTATGGTGACACATACTCGTAATTAGTGCTCTGCTTTTATCCCATCCTAAGTGTGCACACACACAGCATCACACGACCTTGAATCACACACCCGGGAGCAGTGGGCACCATTGGTGTCGGCGGCAGTGCCCGGGGAGCTTATCGGGGTGTGCGTCCCTTCGCAAGGACACCTCAGTCCACTTGTGTACTTGAAGGTGGGGAGCTGTGGCGCGGACCTTCACTTCCCTCCCCACTACCATCTCCTGCACGAGTACCAGCTCTCGAAGGCCCCATACTACCTTTGGGGTTACCGCCTTGGACTCGTCGCGTTACTCCATGAGGCCACATTCTGATCTACTCACAGACGCATATTCAGTCAGCCATTTATTTTTAGACGTGACAAATATGACGGGGGTGCTGACACTCACGGCTCACAGCAAGAAATGGGTAGCCTGGCAAAGTCTAATATAGGTGATGCTTTGAGCGAACACACGTACGAATTTGTGGAGGTTTATTCCGGGCACGGCGGTCGCGCGTAATGTTTTAATGCAATATCTGCGTGAGGTGGCGATTTCGCTCTTTTTATTAAGCAATGCATAAATACATGATACTATTTTGTTCATAATCGTTTATGCAATTTACAAAATTATATTAGATTTATATGAATTAATTTAGACGTAATGCACGTTTGTTTGTATAGACGCGATTTCCATGCGTGTGTCACATTCACATGCTGTCTGCATTATTTTGCTCCTGTGGCCTCGGGAGACAAGACAAAATTTTCCTTAAAACCTATTTAATCTGCAAATAAAACATAAAAGTCGCTAGCACGTTAATGTTTAGTGGGTGGAGCTGCTCACAACAAAAAAAGATTAGTTGGGTCTGGTACGCAAGAATGGGGTGGGAAGGTAAAAGACAGGGGTTTGAAAGAAAAAAAACAAGTCTAGTTGCGGGGTAAAAAAAAGAGTTACCAAAGATTAATCACATGAGTAGCGATAGCCGCAGAACGATAGGAACATCTAGACATTGGGGAGAAGTGTCAGGTGAGCTGATAGCAACCCAGCCCGCTGGGGGGCATAATGTTAAATGATCGGGGCAGTCAAGCCGGGACACCACAAAATGTGCACAATACGCTGTTTACTAGGAGTTTATTTTATAAAAAAAACTCCACCTAAGCAGGGTTTGTGTGAAGTTCTATGTAATTGCTTGTGAGGGCGGAAATGACAATGCGATGTTGACCAAGAAGCAAATATAACTTTTTTTACTATAAGCTTAAGATTTCTCCATAAAATTAGCATAATTTACTTCCATTGAAAGTGTCTCACAAACACTAGCTATAAAGCACTTGTATCAAACTATCATGTTTAGGAATAAATTCAAGCAGCAAAATGCAGGGTTTATGACAAACGGTCGTGCCGAAGCAGCCAAAACCTTTCCTTTTCTTTAGCCAATTTGCGTGATTTCTCTAAACCTGTCGCTAAGAAACAAGAGAAGAAAGAAAATAGCCTCATTTAGCAATAAAGCCAATCTCCTTCCCTGGCTGCTAAATTAGCTTTGGGTGAAATAGAGCCAGAGCTATTAATCTTGTGCAGAATTAATCATTTCCGATGAGTAATTTGCACGCTGCACCCCTCTGCAGGCTAATAGAAAGCAGGGCGGGGAATTAGAACAGACAGGCGAATATTAGCTGACGCCTCTAACGTGCATCCCATTTGGAAAAAGGCACTGACAAGTGACAAGGTGGCCATTAGTTTACGTCTTTAAAACAAACAAGGAAAATCATTAGAGAATTAACAGTAATTCCATGTTAGATATGAAAAGGTTGCATTTACTAAAAACTATCAGTGGGTCCTGAGGCGCAAATTCACACTGCTGAGATTTAGACACTTGGGATGAACACCCAATGGATTTAATTAAGTATAAAATAAATCTACAGCAACAAAAAACAATAGACAGTACTTCTGTACATAAAATAGAAATATAGAGGGAACGGAAATTAGGAGTATGATCTATTATATTTGTCCTTCATAGTCCCTAAACTCTCATTCTATCATTCTTCATCCCCAAATGAGAATCGTACTAACCCAGATTAGTTCAGTCTCTATGGTCTTACAAATTCACCACGTAACTAGGCCCAACTGAGCTAAGCAAAGAACCTCTACATCACTACACACAAGCTTAGAGTATGCATTTCAATTGGTGATTATAAAAGTGAGGATAAATATGTTGTAGATCATAGAACTACAAAGGATGAAAGAGACATTACATTTCCTCAGCATCTACTCTAACAAAAATGTCATTTGAATCTTATATGACCTCCCGATCGTCCCAGAGTCAATGGGTTTTTTGAATGGGAGTTTGGTTACATCCCTAAAATACGGTCCGTGTTATTCTACGACATTAAACACACCAGTTACACCCCACTCGTGCTTTTTTAAAACTGTTACATTTCTTGAAAAAGACGGTTGCTAGCAAGTTGCTAAATGGAACTGCAGGCGCTGTAAACTCATATGATTATTCCATGTGAACACCACATTTATCCGATTGAGGATGGGTACACAAAATGTTATTTTATCCTTGCTTCTAAAAAATCCTCAATCTAGGAGTTCTGCTCTGACTCTGCTGGGCTGCAGGCCATCAGCACGAAAAAGCCTAGGTCGCTACCAGAAAAGACTCCAATTATTAACAAAGAGCAGTTTCTGTTCTTTACACCATGACAATAACCGTTTGTTTAAAGCAAAAAGTCTTCTGACCGTTCGGTCCGCGTCGATACGTGGGAAGCGGTCCTGACACAATAAATAAATAATGATAGTGATATAATAATAATGATAATGATAATGATAGTGAATAAATGAAATAATCATAACTAAAGGACATATGAAAGCACGTATTTCTGTACATTTCAACGTAAGGTGCATTAAAAGTGAATAAATCTTTGATTAATATGAATATTTTGATTAAAAATGTTTCTCCACGTACTATTCAATAAAATTCATAACAGAGTTTTTGGATATGGTAAGATTAAACTTATTTTAGTGAATAAAGTACCACATTTCAGCTATCGTTTTGTTAGGATGGCAGACCCCTACGTGAGCATCCTGATGATTAAAGGCCTTAAAGGGGAGCTGGTTTGCCCCCATCAAATTGAAAAAGGTTAGCGAAAAACGTACTGCGCCATGGTACAAAAGTAATACAAATTTAGATTCTACAAGCGTCAAGTACTTCATTCTTCATTCATCACAACAAAAGATAAACTGCAGTGCTTTACAGCTATAGGACGGAAGAGCTAAATAAACTTATCACTGCATCTAAACCATCAACATGCCTGTTAGATCCTGTACCCTCTAAATTACTGAAAGAGTTGTTACCTACTGCAGAAGAACAGCTTCTCAATATTATTAACTTATCTTTAGGTCACGTCCCAAAACCATTCAAGCTGGCGGATATTAAGCCTCTTATTAAGAAACCACAAGTAGATCCTAATGAACTGGCAAATTACAGACCCATTTCAAATCTTCCGTTTATGTCTAAAGTTTTAGAAAAAGTTGTCTGCTCAATTGTGTTCCTTCCTGGAAAAAAAATGATCTCTATGAATAATTTCAGTTTTCAGGCCCCACCATAGCACAGAAACTGCACTTATTAAAATTACAAATGACTTGCTTCTTGCTTCAGACCAAGGCGGCATCTCATTGCTAGTTTTACTTGATCTTATGCTGCGTTTTCAACACTAAGATCAGGCACGGTGCCAGAATTTTTCTCTACCGGTGCTAAGGGGGGGGGCTAGACCAATATGTGGGTGTGCTAAGAAAATAAATGATATTGATGACGTCAGAGTAAACTGGGGCTAAACCGGGGCTATTCAAAATTCTGACGGGGCTATAGCCCCCCCCCCCGGCCCCGTGTAGCGCCGTCCTGCTCTCGATCCTGACATACTCATAGATCGATTACAAAACTATACAGGTATTCAAGGGCAGGTTTTAAGATTGTTTAGATCCTACCTGTCCGATTGCTACCACTTTGTTTATTTAAATGGGGAGTCATCTCAATTATAACCAGTAAAGTATGGAGTGCCACAAGCTTCTGTCCTAGGTCTTCTGCTATTTTCAGTATACATGTTGTTATTAGAAAATATGGGATTATTTTCCATTGTTATGCTGATGATACTCAACTATATATCTCAACAAGATCAGACGAAACTTCTAAATTATTTAAGCTAACAGAGTGTGTTAAAAATGTAAAAGATTGGATGACCAATAATTTTCTTTTATTAAATTCGGATAAGACAGAGATTTTTTTATTTTTTTACTTATTGGACCAAAAAACAGTACGCAGAATCTCTTAGATTACAATTTTCATCTAGATGGGTGTACTGTTACTTCCTCTACGGTCAAAAATCTTGGTGTTATATTAGATAGCAATTTGTCTTTTGAAAATCATAGTTCCCATGTTACAAAAACGGCATTCTTCCATCTTAGAAACATTGCCAAGCTATGAAGCATGTTATCTGTTTCTGATGCAGAAAAGCTAGTTGCTTTGCATTCATGACCTCTAGACTGGACTCTTGTAATGCACTGCTAGGTGGTTGTCCTGTATCCTGAATAAACAAGCTACAGGTAGTCCAAAAAAAGTCCTTACCAGGTCAAGAAAATACGACCATATTACCCCAATTTTACAGTCTCTACACTGGCTACCTATTAAGTTCTGTATCGGTTACAAAATATTATTACTTACCTACAAGGCCCTTAATGGTTTAGCTATGCTATTGTCTCTTAAATCCTTCTCTTGCTGCTTAGCTATTTTCTGCCTAGCTCCTGCGTACGTAACTAGTCTTCTACCACGATAAAATCCATCCCGCTCCCTAATGTCGCAAAACTCTGGACTTTTGGTAGTACCTAGTATAGCAAAGTCCACTAAAGGAGGTAGAGCGTTTTTGCATTTGGCTCCCAAACTCTGGAATAGGCTTCCTGATCACGTTCGGGGTTCAGACACACTCTCTCTGTTTAAATCTAGATTAAAAGACACATCTCTTTGGTCAAGCATTCAAATAATGCATCTCATAAGCTTGTACTGCAGTTATATATGATCAAATGCACATTATTATTCTTTAGTTTGGGTCAAACAAATAAATTTTATTTTGTTGGAACAGCAGCTACACTAATTATGTCTCTTTTTGTTTCTCTGTTTCTGCCATGGGATTAACATCTAGAATTACACACGCTCAGTCTGGATCCAGCCCTACCGAAACTGAGATGACGATAACATCTGAGAAGAGATGATGCCAACCCTGAAACAACATAAGCTACCAAATTTTGCTACAACTTTGATTGCAACATATAATCTTTGCTGTTAATAGTGTTCATCGTCTGTTTGTTTACGTCATTAAATTAATTTTACCGTACATTTCTGCCATATTTACATCAACTTGACATAGTCACCACTGATAAGCTACAACTAAATATAATGTTGAAACTTTAATTTTCTGTAAAGCTGCTTTGAATTATTTCGTGTACGTGCAAAGCGCTATACAGTCATAAACTACTAGAATAATACTGACTACACACACTACCGGTTCAAAAGTTTGGGTTCAGTAAGACTTGTAATGTTTTTTTAAGAAGTCTCTTATGCTCAAGGCTGCATTCATTTGATAAAAAAAATACAGAAAAAAACAGTAATACTGTGAAATATTACTAAATATAAAATATCTGTTTTCTATTTGAATATATTTAAAAAATTATAAAACAAACTTCCTGATCCCCAACTTCTACATATATATATATATATATTTGTATATATATATATATATATATATATATTCATATACACACAGTGGATAAAATAAGTTTAATGGTAAAGATAACCAGATTAAAGGCCAGATCTTTAATGATGATAGGGAACGCCAAGGGGAAAAAAATATTTCATTTGAGAGTAAAACCACACTGTCAGTTTCCCAGCACTGTAAACACAGACACAGTGGCTCTTAGTGAAGCAAAACTGTTTCTCTGTAATAAGAGATCAGAAGAAATGCAGGTCTCCTGTGATATGAGCAAGCATTCAGTTACTCTAATTATAGCTGAGTTTTACCAGTCTTTTTTCACTTTGGCACTGATGGGAACAATAATCAAAGAGTAACATTCAATTAGCAGAGAAGATTAAAAACTTTATCTGTCATAATAGATTTAGCACAAAACACAAATTACATTTTTGATTAGCTCAAATCAGATGGTCGATTACATATGTCTCATGGTGGATAAGGTCGCATGACCGCGAATGATATTAGGAGATTATAATCATACCTATATGAGTATGTGATCCTGCATGTCATTACAGTCAGCAATGTGGGGAAGTCAAGCGAAAAATTTATACTCTCATGGTGGTTTAAGAAGTTTAGAAAGCAAGTAATGAAAGCAATCACACAGTACTTTAGGAGTAAATATTACAGCAATAAAGATAATGAACACTACAGACTTTATATTGCAGCTGTGTAGTGTATATTCACAGCCAGTAATTGTATTTACACAGGGATGTGATGTAATTTCCGCATTTACATGTGCGTAGTTGATTTTATAGCCAAACGGCCTGTTGTTTTATGACAAATACAAGGTTGTGTGATTTTAATTTCCATCCAAATCTCATCTCTGCAGTAGAGCTGCAATTTGGCATCTCAATAGTGATTATTTTTATTAGTATATTCAGTTCACTAAACAAACCAAGCATGTCGCACTTTGTAAAGTAGCAGTCATTCTAAGATCAGTGTACCAGCTCTGAATCAATATAATCTCATCCAACCGGACATGATAGGCACAATATTCATGAAGTTAATTAATTCAGTTTCATTGTTTTTCTGATGTTTTCATGTGCAGTCGAACCTGTTATTATGCTAATTCAGCTAATTAAACATTTTGCAAATCGCAAGAGTGTTTCCCAACAGTAAATTGCATGCAAAGGGAAAAATATGTAAAAAACAGTTTTCAAATGGTCACCAAAATCCTAGCATGACTAATATCACGATTTGCATGGTCAGTGAAAAGATCAAATGTATCTGAATAAAAATGTGGGTGGCTTAGTGGTTAATACCTGAGATAGGACTCAAAAGGTTGCATGATTGAACCCACAAAAAGGGTACAAAGCTTTCACTGAGGTGGTAACCGTAGGGTAAAAAGGATAAAAGGTACATCTTTGAACCTAATTTACCCCCAAAATGGTACATATTAGCACTGCTACTTGTATGCATGCAGTGTGAAACAAGCCTAAAATATAATATTCAGAACAAGGTGTCAGATACGCCTGTGGAAATTCATAGCACTGCAAACCAAGAAATCCCACACTTTATTTTGTAAATGAATACTAATCTAGTGTCAATTAGTCCACCAGCATCAAATATTTGCAGAGCTTCACTAGAAGTGTATTCTCAGTCTTTTCGGAAAAGCTAAGGTCTGACTTCCCAATCTCTCTCTCTGATGAAAAGCAGAGAGCATGTGAATAGAGCTTAGGTTGAGGAAGAAAGAGGGCAGGAAATACCACTCATTGGGTTCTCTGCGAGACGACGGCTGCACAGAATGTGCTGGAAGAGCTCTTCTCTCAGCTGGAGTCTGCCAGAGAAAGCGAAGACTCCCATGGAAACGGAGTTGATCAAGACCCCACGCAAGGCTGGAACCCTCCAGAATTCTAATGGAACACGATGGAGTGGAATGTGAATGAGAATGGAATGCCACTGATGGAACAGAACCGGAATAAATATTTCACACACTGCCTCTCTGCCCGGGAACAAATATTGATGAGGAAACGCTGGAGCCATCAATAACCACTTTCCCTCAGCGGAGTCATTTAGCTTGACCCTGCGAATCAAAGCCATTTCATCCTCTGTAATAACTAGATTATGTCTCAAAGCACAAACCCTATAATCAAATTTTTTTCCATGAATTTTAAGTGTGAGAATGATAAGAAGAATGATTTGTTTTGAAATTGTTTGTTGAATCTCCTGCTCTTGGCTGCACCATTACATGAAAAATAATCACGGGCAGGTCTGACCTCTTATTCTTTCAAAGCTCTGACAGGAAAAACATCATTACCGCCACCTTCAAGGCCAATTGATGTCTCGCTCCTCAAGCGACATTATACACCACACGAGAGCTCGGAATTGAATTCTCACTGTCAAACTGCACAATACTCTCGTTTTAAAGCAGCCAGGCTGAATCAACTCAGAGTTGCTTTTCATAATGGCACCATCTATTTATGTCAGGATTAATTATTTACATTTTGCATGAACCTGATGATTTCCTTCATTTACACTCAGTCAGCTGTGTTAGCTGGGTGAAGGAAACAGGGGCCGTGTAAACAGTGCTAATAAATTAAGCTCAATTCCTCTGCCACATCGCATTTGCACCCATTTGCCTCTGATTGTGTTTGTTTACGTTCCATCTGGATGAAAAGGAGTAAGCGGGAAATGGAGGAAACTCTTTCACTGGCGGATCGTTAGAACTAATGAATTCTATTTCAGCGCCCTCTTCATGCACCCCCTTCCACCTCCCTCTCCTTTTTCCAAAATCTAGCCTGCTGAAAGAGAAACCGCTTTTATGACTACATCTATAGTACACTGGGAAAACATCCCATTAAATTTATATATTTTAAACACTGGCAGCTGTGGTTGCCAGAAATTCACTGTTAAAATTCACTGTGACAATATTTTTGGTATTACATTGGTGCCTGTACATTTTACAGCTTATAACCGTATTCGTATATACATGGCACACAGGGTCATGCAAATAAAAGACGAAATCAGGGTAACACAAAACACTAAAATAATGTAATAAACAATAACTACAATAAAACAAACATACAATATAAATCAAATATATAATAAAAAACGAAACAATTTAAATAAAATATAACCATATGTAATGTCACGTTACTTCCAAATACCACAAATTTGTATTTTTACAGTAAAATTACATATAATGCAATGTTGAACCATTTCATTGTTATTATACTGTTTTTTTTTGTCTGTGGATATACAATCTTTAAGTGGAAAGAATTTATTCTGCATGATAAATTGCAGATATTGCATATTCTATACTATTTTGTCTAAATAAATTAAAAATAAAACACTAAAATGATAAAGTATGAAAATGTATTTTAGAATGATTGAGATTTACTAAAGATAATGTTTTTAAGATTAACGAAGTGAGTGCATAATGACAATAACAATGATTTAAATGTAAATGTAAAAATAGAGGAAATTAGCATAAACAATAAAAAATAGTCCAAATAAAAAAAAAACATAATATTGGCCGATAACCAATATGGTATGGATATATCCCTGAATCATGTACCCCTACCTTATATTTCACTATGACTGTCTGTCACTAGAGAACATCTCACCATTTACAGATGCCCGCACAGCTCATTTTCACCTACATGCAAACACACAAACACACTCACATACCATTCTCAGAATATTCACACATTAAACAAACAAATACATTGGCAGAAACTGCACTCGCACACACATGCTATCAGTGGAATAACCATAATTAGCTTTCAAAAGCAACTGATTAGCGTCATGATACTGAAAAGGCCTGGAGTAGCAAAAAAAGCAATCTCCTAATCAAGCATGAAAACCGAGCCTTTCAACCTCGGTTTAAGCTTATCTGATTTTTCAAACCCAGGCAAAATGGCTCATTTCACCTGAACAGAAGAATCTATAGGTGGGCCGGCACTTGAGATGTCAGTGTGAGTTTCTGAGAAGCGGACATAAGGACATTGATTGGCAGCAGACAACACACAGGAGCAGCCTGTGCATTTAAACCCAGACAGGAGGCCTTTAAACAAGAGCAGAACAGCACGAAGAGTTCACTTGTTACACAGGAAGGTCAATACCGAAGCCGACTAGAAAGGAAAAGGAAAGAGGAGACAAAGAGAGGGCCATAAATGAAACACAAAGATGTTTTGAAAGGGCTAATCAGCACAAAGTCAAGAGTTCACATTTGTCACAAAGATGGACTCCTCAGACTGTTTTACACAGGAAACCTAGGAGTAGTGAAGAGCTCTCTTGGATAGAGACTGCTCTAAATCTTTCAACACATTTACTTTTGCCAAGAGTGAAATGCAATCCTCTGTTGTCTAGCCATGGAAACAGTGTGACCTGGGCTGTCTGTGTAGTGCATTTACCTTCCCGTTTGTAGAATTGTAATTACAGCGAGACTTAGAGAACTTCTGTAAAAACTTTTATTTACCAAACTTCGTTCATTGTAATCTTAGGACATACCATAATTAAAATGATCCAACTATAATTATTCATTATTTACGTCATTTCAAACCTGTATGACTTTCTTTCTCCTATAGAACAAAGTAAGATATTTTGAAGAATGTTTCAACAGCACAATAAAAGTCACTGGGGTCCAAACCAACGCTGGACCTCACTGACTTTTACCTTGCCATACTGAAACCCAAATATTGGAAAACAGTCCATTTTTATTTGGCCGAAAAATAAAAAAATAAAAAAAAATGACTTTTCAGCTTTGACTAAAAGTAAAGACTAGAACATGACACCAGTGAAAGTCAGGTTCAGTGTTGTTTTGGACAGCCCTCTAGGAACAGAGTAAATAAATAATGTTGGAAATATTATTTAAAAAGCATAACTGTAAAGAAAATGTTAGGTACAGACTATCATCATGTACACTGACATACACATGAACCTGAGCTTTGATCCAAAGCCAATGTACAGCCAGACTGAATCCTATATATAATTCATCACAGAACCGAGAGGTGAAACACACAGCGAGAAACAATGAGAAACAGAGAGAGAAGCGCACTTGAGACCAATCCTACCCCTGCCTACAGCTCCATTATTACCTGATACCTGTCAGGTCATCTGATGCTGCCGCAGCACTCCACGAGCATCAAAGCATGGCTCGAAACAGCCATCATTCAAACAAGCTCAGTATCACAGCAGTCATCAGGAGTGATGTATGGGTGTTCAAAATACAAAATACAACAGCGACTAAGTGCAAACTGGATGGGGCTACTCTGGTTTCAAATGACTAAATTGTCTTCCTTTTCATCTAACCGACCAAAGAACAAAATATAATGGCTATATCAGAATGATCCAAACAAGGTCTTTCTTTCAAATCATATGATTAGTAGTTAACTAATATTGGTTTTCAAAGGCCGATATTGATGCTCACATCAAGTGAATACAGATACATCAATAACTTATATAATTCCATCTAATGAAAAACTTACTGGTAATTTTCTACCAGAACATTGTCTGTTAAGTTTACCTACAAGTCCTTAAAGCCTTAAACATAGCACAGTGCAATTCAAAACATGGGTAAAACACCTGTGAATATCAATATGGAAAACTACTTCATATTAATAAAGGTATATCTGGACATATTTTTACAGACTTTTGCACATACTTAAAATTTGAATTGCTTAATTACAAATTAAAACAATATAAACTTAAAATGAATTACTACATTTTGACAATTTGAAGGCTATCACTTCGGTTAGTCCAAGGGGTCACAGTTATTATCAAATATCACTAACAATAAAATTCACCAAAATATTGACAGACACTATAAAAAAATCTAATAAATGACAAATGGAAAAGTATTCTGGATAATAGGGAAAAGTAGAAATTAACTGGTAATAAATGGAAAAAAATATGTAATATTTAGCAAAATGATGCCATATAGCTAACATAATGACATGGAACAGAAATGACTTCAAATGAAAAAAAAAAAAAAAGCAGAATCGGCACTCACTTATAAATGTATCATGTTTTTTCGCATTTTTCTTTTCAAACTTTAAGACTAGTGCCGAAATGTTTACAGATCCTACTGATCCATTTGTGCTTTTTGTACAATAAAAATCTAAATTGAGATGCGGATCCTGCTTTTTTCATTTGAAGTAATTACGAATTAAACTGCTCTTTATATTTATGAACATATATTGTACTTCACTTTTAAACACAGTGGCCCAAAAAGCATTTGGACAAGCTGATGAGTATGAATTTCATTGCATTAAATAAATCTTTATTTAATTTAAAGAAAGACACAAGCAACCTTCCAAGCATAACATCTATTTCAATGAAATTCACTGTCCAGCTGCTTTTTGAGGCCCCTGTATACATCGTGTGATATTCCATTTAGTCTATATACACTCTTTGGAGATTGCTTTCATAGGGAACAAACAGAAGGTTTTCACTGACAGGGCTAGAACTATGCCAAGACTGCCTTGCTTTATAAAGATTCACTAGAGATTCTCTCCTGAGAAAATCACTGGGAAAAACAAACGACCAACATTTTGCTTCAACCCTAGACATGCAGTATCTATCCGTGTGGTGAAAGAAATAGGAACGTTCAAGAGAAGATGAAGACACAGACACTCAAACACAAACAGCCCCTCAGAGCAACAGAGAGCTTCTTTACACAGCATTGACATAGCACGTTAAAAAGAGGAAACATGAGACACAGAGACAAGACAGAGAGCAGCAAACAGAGGAAAGGGAGGATGGAGAGATAAAGGGAAGCGATATGCTGTATTTAATGAGGTGGAGGAAGGCAGAGAAAGGAAGCCTACGGACAAATACACCTTCATCTGTCTGCCTGTCCATCTGGGTTTCAGAAAGAGCCCAGAGAATGCTGAATGAGAAGAGGAGATGTGGCCATACTGGATGGGAATTTAAACAACCTGCTGTGATATAGAATTTACAGCTGTGGAAATCCGAAGCAGCCTATTTCATCTCCTCCGTCCCTGCTGTGAGGAACCAGAAGTTGATTTATCTAAGCTTATTATTATTGATTATGTAGCAGGGAGCAGGGATGATTGTAACACTTGTGGTTTTTGTTAATTTATTCAGAAAACGCTTAGCCTAAAGCTTTGAAACTTTGCCTGAAACACTGTTGACACACCAAATTAATTAAATTACAGTACATGCACAAGTACACGTGGGCGAATGTTACCGTCAATGTCAGTAAATAATAAAAATACTTACATTTAGTAATGTTAACCAAAACAAAACATCCGAAAAACGTTAATAAAAAGTTTTATAGTCTTTCATACAAATGGCATCAGACTATATGTTAACACAACAAGGAAGATGAGTAAGTACTGAAATTGTATATTTTAACAATAGTGACATCTGTGAAATATAGCATAAAATCAACTGATAAATCTACAGCCTCTTTTACCTGAGGCTGGCGTCATAATGTGATAGATGGAAAAACAGTTTAGCAAGAAACAGAAGGAAAAAAAGCAGTTTGAATCAATGTGATACCTTAAATATCCTGAATCTGCAAAGCTAGTTACCAATTCAACGTGAAGATGACATAACTACTTGTGGGTGGAGTATATTAATATATTTCAGGAAGTATGGATGGAATATTTTGTGCATACAGATACTGAATCGAGTGCTTGTGAATCAGACTTGAGTCAGAGATGTGTATAGATGTGTATCACTAATTAATTCATTAAAGTTAAAGAGTTCATGTTTTTAAATAAATACATATTAGTATATTCAAGTTGAAATAGAATTAAACGTGCTCCAAACACAGTGAGAGGAGACAGAGAGCACATGGTGTGACTGAAGAGGGTCCACAGATTGCTGGGATTCGCACTGAATTTGGGCAGGATTATCGAATGCTGTTTGTTGAGACCCATTTAAATTGAGAATTAAAAATGCGGGGTGAATATGTGTGTGTACACAAGGAAATGAGAGTGAGAGAGAGAAAGAGAAAGTGTGAGGGCCACAAAATCCTTCTGCATCCCCCATTAAAAGCCTGTGTGTGATTATGGAAATGAACACTACTTCTAGATCGCAAGTACGGTTCATTGATTTTCTGATGGTCGACTCCTCAATCCAAGACAAACTCCATCTGTGCCAAGACAAGCAGGCTGGCAGAACCCCTGCTTTCAGCTCGAAACCCAAAGCTACTGCACTCTAGAGTGGCAATAAAGTGCTGCTCTAATTCTATTCATGGTTAGAGATATTTGTGCCATACTGTATAATCCAATCACACCGCCTAATTACATTAGCATTTATTTTCTTGGCAGGCGATTACCAAAGCAACCTGTATATGTTATGTTGCGGAAAGTGCATATGTTATCATAATTGATATAAATGAAGACAAACAAAATATAGCACCAGAGGATGTAAGAATAAAACAATAAAAATGTAAATAACTTCTGTGAACTACAACATATTGTTCATTACAGTTAGTCCAACCTGATATGTAAAGGCGAACCACTACAACACGTTGTTTTAGCCTGTGTTGTAGGTGTATTTGAACAGACAGGATACCTCTGCACAATTAATTTTCTGGAAATTTACTCACCCTCAGGCCACCCTAGATGTAGATGAGTTATTTCATCATCAGAACAGATTTGCAGGAGAAATGTATCATTTCATCACTTTCTCACCAATGGATCCTCTGCAAGTGAATGGGTGCCATCAGAACGAGACTTCGAACAGCTGATAAAAACAGAACAATAATCCACAACTAATCCCCCTGTTCAGTCCATCCATTAACACTTGCAAAGCACATAACTGCGTGTTTGGCCGTTATTTGCTTAAATTCATCCTTAAGATGTTTTTTTTTTTTACTTCAAACCGTTGCTTCCGACCTAAATATGAGCCCTTAATCCACAATATTGCTTTCTCCAAATGAAATGACAGACTTTTATTTTTGGGGTGAACTAATAAGCTACAACAGACACTGAGAGGAATCAAATTCAGAAAAATATGGTTTTTAATAGCTCATTCCTGAATATGATTGCATCCATTACAGCACAAACTCAGATGTCACCAACCTGTATGAAATGGTCTTCAGCAGGTGGTCTGCAACAGTAAGGTATCCTCCAATTATTGTTTCTTCAAAATGTGATTTTTTTTAAATGTATTAAACAAAAACAACCAGGTAGGTAGGTAGTAGGTCAATATGAAGACGGTACTATA
>JADLZN010005721.1:0-184009 GCA_018155175.1 Sinocyclocheilus anophthalmus | reverse complement strand
TTAAAACTATAGCCTATAATGTTGAAAATGTACGAGGAAAGTCCTCTGATGAATTACCAGGGTAAGCCTATGTGCCGCGGGCTCAGCCCATTTTTTTCTATCTTTGATAATATCTGAACATTGGTGGAAATACAGAATGCAGCAAGGCGTTTAGTGAACCTGCTGAGAGATACCCTGAATGCAGGTCCTTCCAACGGAAATGCAGAAGGGAACCTCAGGATTTCACAAAATGGTAAGTGTAGAGACAGCTAGTGATATAGTTAAAGAGCATGTTATTGTGGTAGTGCAATGGCCAACCACTACTCATCAACCTGTACATTAATTCATTATGTAGATGAAATGCAGGCTCAGAGAGGAAGCCTTTCGGGCCCCGGGAGCTTTGGGGCTGGGAAAGCACAGCAGGTTCAACAGAATATGGCAAGGTTAGGAAGTATTTTGAGGAAATGAACTGTGCATTAAAAACTATTATATGGTTCGCTGAAATGCCTGATTCTGTCTGTCGCGATGTTGCATGGTCAATTATTCCCCCATAATGACAATCCTCAATAGAAACTCTATATAATGACCACTCATCCAGCATTTCTTTAAAGGGATAGTTCACCCAAAAAGGAAAATTCTGTCATTTAATTACTCACCCTCGTGTCGTTTCCAAACCTGGAAGACCTTCGTTCATCTTCGGAACACAAATTAAGATATTTTTGATGAAATCCGAGGCTTTAGTTCCCTCCCTCGACAGCAAGGTTCCGACCACGATCAAGTAACGACACTAGCAAGGACATCGTTAAAACAGTCCATGTGACATCAGTGGTTCAACTGTAATTTAATAAAGCTAAGAGAATACTTTTTGTGCACAAAACTAACAAACTTTATTCACAAATTCTTTCCGCGTCACCCTAGTGTCTTTGGGAGATACCACAACAGAATACAAAAATATTCTTGTAGATTCATAAAATTAACTGTGGAACCAGCTGATGTCACATGGACTATTTGTCAAGGTTCTGATACCATTTCTCCCTCCTGTTTGAATTGTTAATTCATCTTGGCTCAAAGAGCTTGCTAGGAACGGTTTTTCTTCACGGATGGCTTTGCGTTTATCCCCCAGCTGATACATATTTTACTCAAATTAGCATTTTTTGTCTACATGAGATATTATGTGGCAACTCAGCCGTTTTGTAATAAGGCAGAGATAATGTACATCCAGCCGGTTATTAATAACTGGTTGGATGTACATTACTCCTTACATATTGACTGACTCTTGGTCTTAATATTATCATACACACTATTTTGTGTAAATGATCTTTTCTTAAAAGTTCTTCCATGTCTTGTTCATTTTACACAGAGCATTTCCTGGCCTTTTTAAATCTAAAGTGGCAGGAAAACTGGCCAGAAAAAGATGTCGAAAATGCACTGCTGTGCAGTTCTTCCTTCTTGATAAATCCAGAGATAGAACACCAAAAGGAAATGAGGATGTGATCCTCCTCCAGGCAGGATTGGGCCGAAGGACCATAAGTGTGACTGAGGAAGTTGACCATTCAGAGGTATGCTAATTCTTAAAAAACTGAAAAATCTGTCATCCCTTTCTCTACCTCATGCTTTCGCAGATGTATATGATTTTCTTGTTTCAAACACTATTAATATACTACTCATACTAATGCAAAGTTCTGTCATGAAACTTTAAATGGCGCAGGCTGATAGGTTGTAACTCAATCTGATGTAATTATATCATTATTCACATGGCACAGCTGATTGGTTCTCACCTGTATCGGTAGCCAATGAGCTCGCTGATCAACATTATCCTACTTGGCAGGCGTGTGTCGGAGGTTCCAGAACTAGGGATGTTAACGGGATGGGGGGAAAAGGGATCCGGTTATCGTATTTTAACGGGTATTGGTTAAAAGGCTGGAGATGTTAAAACAATGACATTACTAATGATGTTCGGATTTTAAATGACAACAGTTTAATAGCATGTTGAAATATTGCATGTAAATGTTCAAATAAACTTTGAAAAAGTTTCATAAAATGGTAAACCTCACATTTCGGCCTTTAAATAAAGAAAAAAAAGCAGCTGGTAAGAAAAGAAAAATCACACCCAAGTTTGTTAATATGCAGTCTTTACTAATAAGCTGATGACCTGGTGTGTTTAATTAAGGACACACGCAAAGTGTGCAGTGTTGGGGGGCAATAATGTATTTTGTGCTCTATATCTAATGTGGTCTTCAATATCAAGAATACAACTGACAAAATGTTTATTTTGTTCAAACAGGGGGATCTGGGCAACGATCATTGACGGTGGTGGCACCTGATGCAGAGGGCTATAATGGTCTATATGTAATGAAGGCAGCAGGAGGAAAGGCATGCCTTTACATAATGCCAATTCAACACATATTAGACACCTCCCCATTACCTTTGACGGCGAAAGAATTTGAGAAAATGCCTAAAGCCGAATGCATTAACTGTCAGGTTTATGTGCCTATTGACAAATGTGAGCAAAATAGCTCCACAGAATGTAAGGTAAGGTATATTATAAACAGACTTACTTCCTGGTTCATTCTTCAAAACTTCTCTACAGTATTTCTTGGACATTACATTTTACAGGTAATCTCTGATGATGAGTCCAGTTTGGACGAATTGGACAGCTCCATAAATGTAAGCTCCATAATGTGCCTCCTAAATCTATGTTTTCTTTTTCAGCCTTTGCAAATACCATTGTAGGTTATTGTTTTTGAAAATAAGCTGTTAGTGTAGGATTGAAATAGATTTTTCAACTAAAAATGTTATTTTGAATGTTCCTTTCACCATTGTGAATGTGATGATTTCATTCCAAATAAAGGAATCCTCAAATGAGCCCCCAACAGTCTCTAAGCCACAGGTGGATGTGACGGTAAGGACAGAGTTGCACTACTTAGCCATATTTTGTGAACATTTTAGTTCTTAATAAGTAACCGTGCTTTTGTAATGATCCCATTCAAAATAAAGGCATCCTTAAATGAGACTCCATCAGCATCCACATCTCTGGTGGATGTTAAGGTAAGAAAACATTTATACTACTATTTTGGGAACATTTTAGTCACTCTTTAATGTGTTGCACTAATTTAATTAGAAGGAAATGTACTTATTGAATTCATCGCATTTATATAATCATACTTGTTTCTGAAAGAAGCGTATTTAAGCATATTTTAGGTCTGTCAAAATCAAACAAGTTAAAAAGTCCTAAATGATGTAAAGAATTGAGAGAAAATTGGATGTGTGTCAGGTCCGCATAATGTGCGTCAGCTTTTAAAGAGACAGCACTGCTTTGATTAAATGAAAATCTGAGTAATCACAGAAAATGGAAACAGATATCACTCTCTGATCGTGGATGATTAAAATTTTGGAGTGTGAATAAAGATGAATCCAATTCAATTTATAATTATCAAGATAGGCTACATTGATAGTTGATGTGAAGATCAAATTAAAATCCTTCAAAAATCATGGATTTAAAATATACTGTAATGGAAGGCTATAAATAATATCTAAAATTGCGGGGAAATGCTTTAATAAGACTATTCAGTAGTAGGATGGTATCACTGATAATGACTTCATTAATAGTGTCTACTAGTTAAAAAAAGAGGCCATTAAACAAATGTAAAAAACATTTGGCCTCATTTACGAAACGAACGTACGACTGAAAATTGGGTGTACGGTCGTTTCAACGCAAAACTTGGGATTTATCAATATGGACGTGAGCGGTGGCTATGATGAAATCTCACGTCTGGTCTCAGCTAGTGTACGCAAGTTTGGACCATGGGTGAAGGTACGTGTACGTTTACCCTTTGATAAACTGAAAGAATGATGCATAAATAGAAAGATTCGTTTTTTTTTCGTTTAGTATAACAAATGTAAAAATGAATTTTGATGCGATTTCTTATTTTCATTACATGAATAAAGTAGTTTTTTTCTATTAAATAGGTCTATTTATATGATCATTTAATTGTTTGAAATTGCAAAGTGAACGGGTGCTTTGGTTTAAAAAAAAATTACTTTCAGGATATTTTAGGCAACTTCTGAGATAATTTACGACAATTAAAATGCATGATTAAAAGTAAAACATTTTAACTACAATAATCAATATAATTACAAGCAATGGGTAAGTTTACCTATTTGCAAGGTGATAGGTTATATGCTAATTCTGTCACCTATTTAAACAACATGTTTTGACTGTCATCAAACATCGGCAATGGCAGATCTGGCTCTGTTAGAGGACCTTTATGTGCCCCTAAGACGCGAGAGGGTTTTTCTGGACCGCATGGATCTTTTTATGGAGAGTGATGAGTGGCTTCTAAGACGCTTTCGTCCGCCAAGGCATCTCCTTGTACAATTCTGCCACGATCTGGAACCTCAGTTAAGGAAAGAAACCCAGCGTTCACATGCCATTCCTGTGCCTGTGATGGTGCTCTCAACTTTGGGGTTTTTGGCCACTGGGACCTTTCAGCGGGAGATAGGTGATAGGTCTGGGATTTCACAGCCAACATTTAGCAGAACTATGCCAGCAGTGTTGGCAGCTATTAAGTCACTTTCTCGCCGGTATATACAATTTCCCTATAATGATGGTCAGCAGTCTGTCATTAAGAGAGAATTTTATGAGATTGCTGGGTTTCCTAATGTGGTTGGTGTAATTGACTGTACTCATGTGCGGCTAAAGGCACCATCCATGAATGACTATGCGTTCATCAATCGCAAAAATTATCACTCAATAAAAGGGCATTACAAAGACGTCAAGAACTCATTTATCGCTTCTAAAATGCAATTGTTTGACAAGTAGCCTATGCATCGTAATGAAAACACAACACACATGCTTTAATTTAATTTTTTAAAATTATTATTATTATTTGTGCGACGTTCGTTTCAGGTTTTCATTTATCTGTTTTAATGTATCGTTTATTGCTAGAACTGAGCGATTGATTTCAGTGATCGCCTGACATATTTCAGTTTGTTTCCCCAGAACCTCAGCTGTCAGAACCCAGGGTCGTGGTCTTGGAACAGTTTGGAGGGTGGCAGACACACGCACTGGTTCACAGCTCGAGGTTGCCTGGCTTTGTGTGGCAGGCTCCAGGCTGGTTTGTGGGGGCTGAGTAGGCCTACCGCTGGTACTTGCCTCTGATAGATCTGAAAGAGAATAAATAAGTGAAACAAATTAAACTGTGTGCTTGATTTAAGCCACCTGAAATGCAAGATTAGCAGCATTAGCTTTTAAACCTTTCTCCTGGATAGAAACATGTTCATCCGTGTCTCCTCTGCCACTTATTCCCGTGATTGAGGCAGACCCGATGAGCGCGGCCACGCGCTCTTCAATCGGAGTCAGAACAAGGCTAGGGTCTGGCTGGCCTCCTCCAGTCTGCGTGGTGGTGTGTTTTAGAGCAGCAATACGCTTTTTGGTCGCAAGCTTTAGGTCAGACCATTTCTTCTTCACCTAAATGAAGAAAACTATCTAACATTTTACAATTGCACCGCAAAAATGAGCAGTAATTTATCTGCATTTGTTTTTACATGAACACATTAATGTACTGTAACTAAACTTAACAGAAGTTCTTTAAGACTGAAGTCAGATTAATTTTGTTTAAATTTAAACGCATTATACAACCAAAGTGTATATTTTAAAAGCAACAACAATACTTAGTGTAAAAAATAGTGATACAATACTTTTTTTTTTTTTAAATACTTGCGGTGATATTCACAAAATATAAATGTCCAATAAATAAAAAATATCCAAACCTCAGCTGGTGTTCGGTTCACTACGCCAACGCTATTGACCGCAGCAGTTATTTCTCTCCAAACTGCATTTTTTCGGCTTCCTTTCACTCCGCTTTTCAAGCTGCGAACAAGACAAGTTGGTTGAACTGAACTTGCGAGGTTAAAGTTTCAATTTCTACATCGGAAAAATTCCTCTTTTTGGTCGGATAACGTTTCTCCATGTCGCAAAATCTAGGGGCGAGGCATCACTACCCTGAATTTATAGGGGCGTGACATGTAAATTACAATCGATTTCAGCCGCCGGATTTATCAAGGTGTGATCATTCGTACAATGAGATTGGCGGCATATGAATGTTTGATGAATCACACGTGAACCTTGTCGTAAGCTGATTTGTGCGCTCGGATCTGCGCTCGTTTCTACGTTAGATTGATAAATGAGGCCCAATATCTTTATGGGTTCTACAAACCCAATTCCCCAAAACATTGGGACACTGTACAAATGTGAGTAAAAAAGGAATGGAATAATTTTCAAATCTCATAAACTTATATTTTATTTACAATAGAATATAGATAACATATCAATTGTTGAAAGTGAGACATTTTGAAATGTCATGCCAAATATTGGCTCATTTTGGATTTCATGAGAGCTACACATTCCAAAAAAGTTGGGACAGGTAGCAATAAGAGGCCGGAAAAGTTAAATGTACATATAAGGAACAGCTGGAGGACCAATTTGCAACTTATTAGGTCAATTGCAACATGATTGGGTATATAAAAAGAGACTCTCAGAGTGGCAGTGTCTCTCAGAGTGGTCAAGATGGGCAGAGGATCACCAATTCCCCCAATGCTGCGGCGAACAATAGTGGAGCAATATCAGAAAGGAGTTTCTCAGAGAAAAAAAAATTGCAAAGAGTTTGAAGTTATCATCCTCTACAGTGCATAATATCATCCAAAGATTCAGGGAATCTGGAACAATCTCTGTGCGTAAGGGTCAAGGCCGGAAAACCATACTGGATGCCCGTGATCTTCGGGCCCTTAGACGGCACTGCATCACATACAGGAATGCTACTGTAATGGAAATCACAACATGGGCTCAGGAATACTTCCAAAAAACACTGTCGGTGAACACAATCCACAGTGCCATTCGCCATTGCCAGCTAAAACTCTATAGGTCAAAAAAAGAAGCCATATCTAAACATGATCCAGAAGCGCAGGAGTTTTCTCTGGGCCAAGGCTCATTTAAAAATGGACTGTGGCAAAGTGGAAAACTATTCTGAGGTCAGACGAATCAAAATTTGAAGTTCTTTTTGGAAAACTGGGACGACATGTCATCCGGACTAAAGAGGACAAAAACAACCCAAGTTGTTATCAGCGCTCAATCCAGAAGCCTGCATCTCTGATGGTATGAGGTTGCATGAGTACGTGTGGCATGGGCAGCTTACACATCAGGAAAGGCACCATCAATGCTGAAAGGAACATCCAAGTTCTAGAACAACATATGCTACCATCCAGACATCATCTCTTTCAGGGAAGACCTTGCATCTTCCAACATGACAATGCCAGACCACATACAGCATCAATTACAACATCATGGCTGCGTAGAAGAAGGATCCGGGTACTGAAATGGCCGCCTGCAGTCCAGATCTTTCACCCATAGAAAACATTTGGTGCATCATAAAGAGGAAGATGTGACAAAGAAGACCTAAAACAGTTGAGCAACTAGAAGTTTGTATTAGACAAGAATGGGACAACATTCCTATTCCTAAACTTGAGCAACTTGTCTCCTCAGTCCCCAGACGTTTGCAGACTGTTATAAAAAGAAGAGGGGATGCCACACAGTGGTAAACATGGCCTTGTCCCAACTTTTTTGAGATGTGTTGATGCCATGAACTTTAAAATCAACTTATTTTTCCCTTAAAATTATACATTTTCTCAGTTTAAACATTTGATATGTCATCTATGATGTATTCTGAATAAAATATTGAAATTGGAAACTTCCACATCATTGCATTCTGTTTTTATTCACAATTTGTAGTGTCCCAACTTTTTTTGGAATCGGGTTTGTATATTAATTTGGAGATTCAATGTGAAAATTATGACTGAATAATTAATCATGATTAATTACAGAAAAATGTGTGATTCATTATTTTCTTTGACAGCCCTAGTATATTTATATAGTATATAACTATATTTTTGTGTTGAAATGTTCCTTTGTGTTACCTGTCTGTACACGTTTATAGGTTGCTTGTCCAGTTTGCTCGGAATGGTATCCTAAAGCGTATGTTGAAATACATGCAAGCTGTTGTGGTGAAAGGTTTGTGACAATTTTAATGACAATCTATTTTGAACTTCTATCACTTAAAGCAACTTCAGAGTTTGTGTTGTCGCTGCAGCCTTGTTGGGGTATTTGAAAGAGAGATTGAATGGGAAGGTGCTGACAAAGACAAGGAAAAGACGAGGGAGGAGAAACCATGTAGAAGGTAAAATGCAAAAGGGCACCTGACTAACCTGTAAGATTTCTTACAAAGGTATTGCTCATTGTTGCCTTTTCTGTTTGGTCTTTTAGCTTATCCGACATAATCACACAGCTTGCTGACAGGGTGGACAGCACATCTGCATTTAACATCAGTGTTACGAGAGGCAAACTGTTTGAGAGGGGCATGTTACAATGGAAACTGCAAAAAAAATCTTCTCCAAAGAATATACTTAGTGTTAATTTCCTAGGAGAGTATGGCATTGACAATGGAGCTCTCCGAAAAATCATTCCTAACTGATATGTTTTAGTTTGCTTCTATGTAAGGTACATCTGAATTTTGTAATTTGGTTTGCTGACTTTCCATTTGAACAGAAATGCTGAAAGGAATCGAGGCTCAGCTCTTTGAAGGAGGAGACAATGGAAAAACCCCGAAGTACTCCATTACTGACTATCAGAAAGATCACTACAAGTAGGTAGTATTTAAAGGCATAATTCACCAAAAAAGAATAATTCTGTCATTACATTACTGTTCCAAACCACTACGCATGCGTGTGCGTTCCTCTGCTTGTAAACGAGGCAGAGCGTTCTACGTTAGCAGCATCACACATATGCATCGTGGTACTCTCTATAATAGCGGCGGACTGACATGGAAGAGAAGAATTGTTAAATGAAATCATTATTTTTGTTTTCTTTGCGCACAAAAAGTATTCTCGTAGCTTTGTGAAATTAAGGTTGAACCACTGATGTCACATGGACTATTTTAAGGATGTCATTACTACTTTCCTGGGCCCTGAGGGTCAGAAAGCTCTTGGATTTCATCAGAAATATCCTAATTTGTGTTCCGAACAGGTTTGGAACGACATGAGGGCGAGTAATTAAGGACAGAATTTTCCTTTTTGGGTGAACTATTCCTTTAATAAATAGATGTATTTTGCGAAAGTAGGGAGCAGTGTACACTGTGTAAGGATCCTGTAAAATGCAGCAACAGATGGTACTCAACCAGAATGATCTTTTGACCGCCGCTGCCACATGGCACTTTAACCACAGACTTCAACAAGTTATCAGGCAAAAATCATTTTAATTACTGATAAAATACTGTTTGTAAATTTTTTTTACAATCTTGTTTAGAAGAAGAACTTGCTGCTGCAGAAAAACAGAAGTGCTGATTTTATCACCATATGCAAATTATTTCAGTGGCTTACAGGCCAAGCACACATCCCACTGATTGAAACGCAGAGAAAGGAGTTTAAAATTCGCATAGAGTTTGACCACGACTGTGATGCACGTTATGGCGATCACATAATTTGTTATCCAGCCATCAATGCTTGTGCGGTGTCCATCACGTTCCCAACAAAACACCTGGGAACGTACCAGGAGTTTCAAGACATAATGTCACAGGCAATAAACAACAGCCAGGAATTTGGTCGACACTAGGTTGTAATGTTGTTAGTAATTTAGGTGTAGTAGCAAAACCTGAAACAAGTAACAAAGGTTCTAAAATTGTTATGACAGCATTTACCATTTCATGATTTTGTGTTTACCATTTAATAACGAATTAATTTAGTATTTCACAAAGTATCTTTAATGTCTGCCACCTGTATGGGATTACTTTTGTACCTTTTAAAAAATTAACATAATTTTCCAAGAAACTTACGAAAAATATAAACTGAAATGAATAAAATGTATTTGAAAACTGAAAAAAATGAATCACAGGCAAAATCTTAGACTTTGTTTTTAATACACCGCATATGCCCAGTCTTGCTTCTGGAGATCTCACTAAAAGTTCAGCGCTAAACCTATTCTAATTAAGAGTCAGGAAAAATAGATTGTTACAGACAGGTTTGCTGGAGCAGTACTGACACTGAACTCTGCAGGAAGGTAGATCTCCTGAAACAGGATTAGGTGCCCCTCTTGTATTATGTGCCATTTAAAAAATTGTCAGTGGTTCTATTTATTTGGTTAAATAGCGTTTTGTTGTATTCGGATGCAGTACACAAACTTCATTTTAGCTGTGCTGATAGAGTAGACTGTGAGATTGGTAGTCGAATTAGGCTCCTCCTATAGAAGCATATGGATTAGAAATGGGGTCTTTATAGCCCCATAAAGTGCAATAGTCCCATATCTCAACAATGCTGGAGTAAAATGGTTTCATATGAGGTGTGCATATAGTATGGGACTTCCCCTATAAGAACTGCCCATTAATTTCCTCTACTTATAAGAAATGAGGTCCTAATACCCCTCTAAATCGAATAATGTCCCATATATCGTTTTCTACTGATCTTGCAACGATTTGAAAGATAGAAAAATATATTAATACAGAAACGTCAAAGACACCAATAAATAACACAAATAGAAGTACATAGAATTAAAGCAGAAGTACAAAAAAATCTCGAAAATGTCATCGTTATATTATATCTCAATTCTGGGCGTAGTTTTATGGTCAAAGGTCTCACATTGGCAAAGTAGATAGCGCTCTGGGCAGCGAATCAGGCAGTGATTGACAGCGCTCTTGTAAAATGGCATTAGTCATTGTCAGCTACAGTACATTTAGTACTATACAGTACTCGGGGGGGGAAATGTGATCTAATCGAAGCAAATATGATACAACTAAAGACTGTAACTGCATGTAGATAACTATGTCCTGTAGTGACTGGGCTAAATCAAGACACTTACCTTGAGCATCCAGTATCCTGATAATGATGATGATCATTCGTCTGTGCTATTCCTAAGAAATAATATCCATATCAACAATGTAGTGTAGCAGCAGATAAACACAGATAACCTAATAATTAAAAAAACTCCTATCTTTATATCACTAAAATTAAACAAGAAGCCACGCTTACAGACTCTCACGTCCACAGATGTAAACACAACACTGACGTCTTTACAAAATTCCATTCAGCTGGAGGCAAAATAATTCTGCAGGGTTTTTTTTGTTTTCTTTTGCAATAAAGGCTTTCCACTGAAGATGTAGTCCTCTAGTTCCACAAGAGGTTGCATCTGCCAGCCACATACTCACGGCAGAGTACATAAAGGTCTGTAAGTGGAGTGTTGGAATCACTCTGGTGTATGAGTGTTGAGTTCTGCCAGTTCCTCTTCATTCAAGGGACACTCAAACTCTGGGACCAATACTGCACCATCCACATTTTCTCCATGATAGTCTGCTGCTACTTCCCAGTCAATGTCCGGCTCTTGAATATCCTATTTTGCAGCAGGATCAAATAACAGAACACATCAATTAAAAGGAGACACATGCCATTGCACTTTATTTAATGAAAAAAACATAAATGAACAGGGGAACAACCTCAAGGTTCTCTGGCTGATCAATCTGTGTGTGCATCGTTCCAATGTACCACTTCTGCTCTGGGCTCAAATTTCCCTCTGTTCTGAGAGGATGGTTGTTCCAGCCTGCAGCAAAAGTCTCCAAGTCTGCTTTTAGTTTAGGTAGAAATATACAGTGGACACAGAAAATGTCATTTGCAGAGGATAAATCAAGTAGGTGATCTCTTTCCAGGCTTTGTAGTGTTTCAGAGTACTTGGAGGTGACACAGACCCTTAGGTCACACCACAGACGTTCGATCCTATGGACATGAGAACATTGTAAAGGGGGAAAAAAAGAAGGGAAAAAATCGTCAAAGAAATAAAAATGACTTTCTTACATGTTCCATGTAAGGGATAAATCACTGTTTCTTTATCATTACATTACAGTGCGTGCATAATTATGCAATTTGATATTCTGGTCAAATTATTTTTCCAAGTACATTTCAGCAATACCAAACCACACCAATCTTAATAACTACTATATCATTCAATCATTTATAAGTGATATATAATTGTACATGAAGGCTGAAAAAAATTAAAAAAGTCTTATACTCAGATGTCAATTTGAAGCAGGTTTTTTCGTTATGGGTACATATTGGGCACCAACAACAAAAAAGACTGAAAAGTAAAAAACTAATAAAATAAAAATTTATATCCTATAATACATATATCACACCACGATTTTCTCATCTATTTCTCATATACCTAAATGTATATGTTTAATATACGGTTTTATAGACGATAGGTTGTGGCATTGACTCCCAAGGACCATCATCACATCCCTTGTACCACTCCTTCAAGAATTGTACTTCCAGGAATCTGGCGTAAGGAATCACATTCTCCCAACTGTTTGCAGTATAACTCGTTATTGAAGATCCAGTCTTCACGTATTTTCCCAATCACATATTTAGTTTTTTTATCTTAGAAAATCTCAGAGAACCTGCCACCTTGTTCTTCTGTAACTCCGTTGTTTCCAGTCGGGCGCAACGGCAAGTAAATACCTTTGCCGAGGGGTATTCACAATCATTGTCGGCGCCCCCCTGTATTCTATTAGTCCCTAAAACGAACTCCCCCGGAGGGAAACAAGGTTCTATACTATATATATATATATATATATATAAACTTTTTCATCAAAAGTATTAATATTTTTTTGCACCTTTTTATATCAAAGGAAACATCAATAAATTACTTTAAAGAAATTCTGCATTTTTTTCATTTTTAACTTATCGAGATATTTCATGGAAATTGGCATGCTAAGTTTGAAGATTTCACCTGGCAGAAAACAAATAGACCCTATGAAAATGCCATATGACCACGAGATGGCGGCCGAGGATATTTATCTGTCTCATGTGTTCCTCTTCCACTTTGTAATAAATGGGTTATTTTCACATGTTTTGCTAATGAATTTATATTTAGACATAAAAAAAATCACAATTACAGCATTTAAACATCTCCTTTTTCAGAATTCAGCATTGTTTTGTATTGAAGTATGGAGTAGCAAGCGTTTTCAACTCATCGGATCTACTTATTCTGGAAAAAGGTGGCGCTGGAGACTAAATGGTTCCTGATGGTTTTACACCTAATTCTTCACCTTAATTCCTCATTCTTTTGCAGTTAGCATGCATCTTTTCTTCTCCACCTGTTTTTGTCTGACCTTGCATAGTCAATGAGCATTTTGCTGTCCAGTGGTCATGATTTAATTTTACAATTTCTGTATTGCAATAGTTTTTAATATTTCTAAAATAATTAATAATTTTTTACTTTTCATTGTGAGTTAAAACTCTTTTTGGCGCATTTTACCCATAAAAGAAAACCTACGTAATACTTATGCACACCTGAGGCATTTCTCACTTTCAGCACTTGATAACAATTATATATCATGTACAAATGATTAAATACAAAATGATTAGTACTTACTAAGATTGATGTGGTTTGGAATTATAAAATGTGCTTTGAAAAAAATATGATCAGAATATCAACTTGCATAATTATGCATGCACTGTATTATGTTAAGTGATGTGGCACACCTTTGATTATGAACGCTCTTTCCAGACATAAAGCTCCCACGGTCAGTTCCACGGACTGAAAACATGAACTTCGCTATTTCCACATTCTCCACCCCCTGGTCTGCTCTGACTCTGTAAGAAATAATTAGGAATGTTAAATAGAATGAGGGTAAAGAGGACACAATTTACCTCTATATCAGAGGAGGAGAGCAGAACAAAAAAACTATGTAATAGAGTTAGTGCCTTAAAGGGATAGTTCACCCAAAAATGAAAATGTATGTTTATCTGCTTACCCCCAGGGCATTCAAGATGTAGGTGACTTTGTTTCTTCTGTAGAACACATTTGATGATTTTTAACTTTAACCGTTGCAGTCTATCAGTCTTATAATGCATGGAAATGGTAACAAAATCTATGAGAGTTAAAAAAACATGCACAGACACATCCAAATTAAACCCTGCGGCTCGTGACGACACATTGATGTCCTAAGACACGAAACGATCGGTTTGTGCCAGAAACCGAACAGTATTTATATCATTTTTTACCTCTAATACACCACTATGTCCAACTGTCTGTGTGCGCGCGCACGGCATCCGGTGCGTGAGGTGTGTACGCGCTCTGGTGTAGTTTACGCAAGCACCGGAAGTGATCTCTCGTGCTCTCACTCATTGTTTACACAGTGCACAAACATTGTAGGTACGATGGCTAATCAAAATGGTACTTACTTGCGCTTCTCCGGATTGTTCAAACCGCCTCTGAGCCTGCTCGCCTGACAGTTATGGTTGATTCTCTTCTACTGATCAACACCCTGTGACGAGGCACACCTGAACCGAATGGAGCCTCATCACCGCCGCTGTTTAAATGCCAAGCGCGCCTCTCCTCGGTGGACCGGTCTCTTCCCCGTGCCACACGCTGGTGTCCTCGTGGGTCCAGGGGGGGTGCGTAGAGGGACTCCCGTGCCGCCATAGTGCCAGACCCGCATTCCGGACGAGAACCACACCCATTACACGGCCGTCGGGCTAGGATGCTGGGCCGTCTAGTCCCTTCAAGCGCCGTGGGCAGAGAGAAGGACGAAGCCGCCGCCCCTCGCACCCTGGACCGGAGAGGGGAGCGCGTGCGGCCGCCGGACTCCGCCCCTTACCTGGACCCTTCCTTCTTTCCTTCCTGACCACTGCCCTTCCCTGTACGAACCCCGCAGCACGATGAGGACACTAGATCCCTTGTTTATTTTGGGCACTTGATTCCCTTTTTTCTGGACACCGTTTATTTTCTGTTAATAAAAGGTGTCTGTTGTTTGCTCCTCCCGCGACACACACCCATTAACGTAACTACGCCAGAGCGCGTACACACCTAACGCACAGGATGCCGTGCGCACGCACAAAGACAGTTGGACATAGCGGTGTATTAGAGGTAAAAATGATATAAATACTGTTCGGTTTTTGGCACAAACCGATCGTTTCGGTTCTTAGGATATCAATGTGTCGTCACGAGCCGCAGGTTTTAATTTGGATTTGTCTGTGCATGTATTTTTTACTCTCATAGATTTTGTTACCATCGCCATCCATTATAAGACTGATGGACTCCAACGGTTAAAGTTAAAAATCATCAAATGTGTTCTACTGAAGAAACAGTCACCTACATCTTGGATGCCCTGGGGGTGAGCAGATAAACATAAAATTTTCATTCTTGGGTGAACTATCCCTTTAAGTGGGGGAGAGGGGATAAAAGAGGAAATTGGAGGCTAAAACATAAGACAGATGCAGTACAGAAGCTGCTTAACTGAAGCATGGGATTATTATATTACGTAAATGAGACTTCACAAAAGATGATATTTTGAAGAATGCTATTAACCAAACAGTTTTGATTTCCATTTGTCAGCAAACGGAAAGAGACCATTAGGAGACATACAGGTAAGATTCAAGAAGTTCCTTGCAGGTAACACAGAGGAAGATGACAGAAGACAGATGATTACTTGGGAAATGCAGGTAAGTGAGTCCGGTAAGTGGCTTGTAGTAACAGCGACAAGACCAGACAATAAGGGAGGGAAGGGTGACTAATTTTATATAGCAGGTGATGAGGAGAATAGTGGCAAGTGTGCTGATTGGGGATCAGGTGTAGGTGTGAAGCAGGCAGGATGCTGGGAAATGGAGTCCTTAATGTGGCAAGGTGACTGAGCTGGTGACTGGCTGGCGATTGGGATGGTGGACTTGTGACGCCATTGAGTTACATTGTATTTTTTGTCCAACTTTGCTTGTGCTTTAGGAATGTGCTTTAACCAACCAGTAATTGCCATTTATATCTTCGCGTATAGCTCTATATAATCTGCTGCTATGCACTGTCCTGCCTACGTGTTAGAGAATAATTACTAATTATTTAATAATTCTGACTTTTATGTTACACATTCCACCACAGTAATATATACAAGGTCACCAGTGATGTTGTAATAAGTAATCTACACTACATGTTTTAAAAGACAAAATTTGAAATTGATTTCAACATCTGTTAAAACTACATTCCGTGATACAAAAACAATATTATTTATAAAATTATAGTGGATTTGGGTGTCTGCCATGACACTTGTTGTGAGAAATACTGTGCGCGGAGTGATACAAATGGTGAAACGGTTGTTGGAGTTCTGTTATCACTCTAATGTCACACTCTTATCAGCCAATCAGATTCGAGAACCAGAAAGAACTGTTGTATAAATTATTATATTATATTTATTCTTAAACACGTGGAAAGTATTTCCTTTCCCCATTAACGGTAAATGCGAGAAATATCATATTGATATTGTGATAATATGTTTAGCCAGATCACCCAGCCCTAGTTCAAAGTAAATAATAATAATAAAACTCTGAAGTTCATGCAACATTTATGTACAGAAATGGTTCTTTTTGTGGTGAAGTGTTAAGTGGTTGTTATTTTCAAAAACCTGCCTTGAGGGTACACCATATTGTTCAGTTGCCTCTTTGAAGACACTAAGAGCTGTCGATCCTCGGTTATTCGTTGCAGCTTTCAAGCACATTATCTGCAACATATAAATTTAGTGAGACAACCACCCATTATATAAAAATTAGGGTAACTTCAGTGATGGAAGAGTATCCATCCACTGCTCCAAAAATTACTATGTTGTACCTATTAAGCAAAGATTTCAGCACAAAATGAGAATGTTGCATTTGGATTTCTACTAATACAGTGCAAAAATGGGTTTATATGTTTCATAATCAAAAAAAAAATAGATTCTTTCATCTAATGTTAATAAATAATAAATACTCTTAGGAGTATATTACAATGAAAAATTACAAAACCTTATTAACTTGTGGTTAGTATCCACATGCCAGAGAGACAGGGGCCCTCTCACAGAATATGTGCAGCGTACCACACATCCCAATCTGTACATTCTGGATAGGACTCCTATCGAATCCACTTCGTGCATTGAAGCAGCTACTCTTCTCCACTGAATGTGAATCCCCATGGATTGAAGCCTACCTTTGACCATTCGGCATCCAGCAGAGGGCATTTCATTTTTAATCTGGACAACTAATCTATTGAGGTCTTGATCACTGATGTTACTGTACGTTTTCGGGGAAAACCCAAACTCTCTAATACGTCTACGGACAGTGCGACATGAAACGCCCAGAAGTTTTGCAGTTACTTCTGTCTGTGGGGTGGTAAGTTCTATTTGCTGTCTGACGAGTGAAAAGAGCTCCTGCAGGGCCTGGATGATTGGTGATGGCACATCAACATTGACGACATGTAAATTCCAGGAAATCAAGATCAACTGGTGTTCTTATGAGGGCTAATTCTAATTTGGACAACAGTCTTGAAAAGATTTGAAATCTCAGAATGTCCTATAAACACAAAGACAAATAAGTATCAGCAAACAAGCCTTTAAAATAATGCTGTTATTCTATGTTCCACTAATAAAATGAATTCATTTAACCATAATAAAAGTTCACTATCCAGGAAATATACCGGTATGTAACAAACAAAATATATAAAAACAAGAAAAAAACTATTGAAAATAGGGATCCTGCATATGATCATGAGATGTGACTCTTAATAACGCTAAAATCTTAATTAAACCTTCATCATTTATTTTCCTTTAGCTACCTTTTTTCCTAGCAAGCCTGCTGTGTTTTAAATTATGGGAGGCACTTCTGGTTTGGAAAAGTTCCACTCAAAAAGACTGAAACAAATCATTTCAAACAATAAGGCTGCACTACAAATAATCCTGATCCGTTTGACTGAATGAGTTGTAAGTTATCCTACATGTTTTATAACGGCAGATATTTGAATGCGGTAGGCTGCGGACAGAATTGAGCTTTTAGGGGTTAATCATGGTGTGCTGAAAGTAACTTGCACTTCTAAATTTCCTTTTAAAGGTGCCAAAGAATGCATTGATACAATATGTTAAATTGTTCTCTGATATCTACATAGAAGGTGTGTGGCTTAGGTAATACATTCTCCAGAAACGGGTTTACATGTCCGTTTACAACCCTAGGATTTGTCGCTAGAATGAAATGGTCTATTATTACCTTATTTGGAGGGGCCATGAATATTAATGTTGAGCTCTGCTCTGATTGGCGGTTTCACAGCGCGTGTAACTAACTAACACAGCAAACAGCAAACTACTTGTCCGTTGAACGATGGCGAGATTAGGTATCCAACCTTATATGTGAGGCTGTATCAGACAAGGATACAGATTTTGAGGAACAACCAATTGTTCAGAGATTGGAAATTGACCCAGTTTTTAAAAATACTTATTATTGGTTCAAAGAGTGAATCTTTCGCTGATTGTTTACAGTGTAAGTCACTCCCATAATTCGCACAAAGCGTCATGAGGCGTAGGAGAAAGGTAGATTAATCCAAGAGACGGTTATTAATAAAGTATCACTAGTCAGTTATATAAACATTTGACTAAATATTTTAATTACTTACATGCAAACTTGGGTTAGCCATTTCAGAAGAATATCCATCGAAAACACAGGTCAAACGAAATCCTTGTAAATAAAGACGACGAAAAAACAGTTAAAATAAAGTTACTGAACTAGCTACATTACCTATAATAACACGTCGTAGATGTTGGCATCAGCTTATCATTATCATTGTTTTACACATTAATGAGGGACAAAAAAAAGACACTGACTATTTAGAACGAACCAACTAAGGAAATATATAACACATTTAGATTTGTTAACGATCGTGTTAAAAGCTATATCTTTAATGGCATTTAGAAAGAAAACGTACCTCTTTACTCTCTGCCATCATCCAATTCCAATTCTCCCGGCTTTCTGTCTCGTCAGGAGAAGGCCAACAACAGCCAATCAACAGCCAGTCAGACGACGAGCAACTAATCAATACAGGATTTGGCCAGCAGCCAATAGCATTTGTTAACACAACAAGCATACGTTGGGCCCCGCCCCCTGACTGTCAAAACTTCCTGTGCGTGAAGGGTTCTGCGCGCGTGCGGGTTCTGCTCACAGTTTTGTCATTTGTCCTTGTAGCGTGCTGATGTGTGTACACTACACAATAATTTTTTTTGTGCTCAAGTTTGGAATTTGCCATTTCTTTAGGTTTACATTTTACGTGCGAGCTTTGTCACTGTGCGCACAGTACTGTAATTTGCTTGCGCGCTGTGTTCATGCGCTTGCGCTGTTTTGTCCCACTTTTGACGCCATAGCCCGCTCCCGCAAAAATATATCTTATCTGGTCCCGCTCCCGCCCGCGACATTCATGTTTTGTCCCACTCCCGCCCCCAAAAGCCCACATAAAAGTAATCTAAAGATTGTGTTTTTTTTTTTTGTTTTTTGGGTGTTTTTTTTTTTGTGTTTTATTTTTTGGGGGGGGGGGGGGGGTGTTTTTTTTTTTTTAAAGTACATTGAAGAAATTTACACAAAATGGTTCTGTAACATCTCCTAAGCTCCACAACATCCCAGCATAAACATAAACTACTACCGATAAAATATTTGTTATTTAGACTAAGCATCAACATTCACAAACCACTGTTCATTGTTATTTTTTAACAGAAAAGCAAGCATGGGCTGCTGCGTGCATGGTTTGGCATGGCAGAATGCAGGCAGCACACTTCCTTTATTATCTCAAAAAGCTGACATCTCAGTTAATCGCGATCTCATAAAGCTCTGTTATAACACTAAATATATGCACAATGAATCTTTGAGAGGATTCGTGAGCACGCAATTTCAGCACTGCGGTGAGAGGATTCTAACTAATCACCTCTGGTTGGCCATTGCGTTCCAAAAATCAACAGCTGAGTCTGTGATTGGCTACATTATAAATGGCAACTATGCTATGTCTAGCTTGCGCGTTAATCATTTAAATGTTAACTCTATTGTTCTTGTGCTTTAGTGCAACCGCTACAAGGTATATGTTTGAGACCTTTATTTTTAGATATTTCTATTTTGCGGGAGTCCTGTGAATCATTTTATTCTCCTGCATCCCGAGCACACACAAGTGTCTATCCGCCCGCACCCGCACTCGCCCATCAAAATTTGTCCCGAGCCACACCCTGTTGCGTTGGGTTCTCGCGGTACTCCCGCGGGAGTGCAGGTCTCTACTAACAACATTAGCGCGTATGTTAGCGTGTGTGCAAACTGTACAGTATGTGCGGGAGAGAGAGCTAGAGAGATGGAGTATGTGCTTTTTTTTTTACATAAAACTTAATTTTGTGGCAAAAACATGGAAATAATATGTCGTTTTTATCCTATTGTTTACTGTATTTATTTGCTTGGTCAGTGTCGTTGTGGGTTTTGGTTCTTTTGTTGTTTTAGGCTGTAAGGACTTTTGAAATATCTGAAATCATTTGGCGAAGTGATATTTACATGTTATGTGGTCAAGACCTGACTGGAACTGTGTTCGCCGTGCGTTCCCCTGAAAATAATTGCACACCTTAGAACGCTTGTCAGCGAATCAGATTCAAGCATTCAATGGCCCTGTAGTATAAGTAAGGAATAATTGACGATGGGCTGTTGAATTCATAGAAAATAATGCACAACCGAGGTGGTGATGCGGCCACGACACAAACCGGAGTCTGTCTAGTAAATGTTGTCAGGTAGATGGGTTGGAATATCAGGAGAATACATTCGAGACAGAGCATCTGGATTCAGAAACTGAATGGAAGGCTGGTGGAAGTTTTCAAATCTGCACATTTTATATGTCTCCCTAATCAAAAACACCTGATTCACTTCATCTGCTTCTTAGTGGAGACTTCAAGACCTGATGGAGTTGTTGGGAACCACAACTGTATGACATGTAAACAGTTAAACAATTTATTCGTGCAGCAAATCTGCATAAGGATCTGTTTCAAACTCTTGAACGGCCATCTCATAAGTGAGCGATTCAGGTGTCTGAGATCTAGAATAGGTCTGAGCGAGCCAGCTTTCTTGGGAACGAAGAAGTAATGGCTGAAGAAGCCTGACTTGATTGTAAGAATTAACCCCAAGTTCAAAGGGAATCGAATCTAAAGATTCAGAATCAACTTGATTAAAACAGATTCAAAATAGATAGTTTACACTTTATCAACTATTCGTCCAGCGAAACATTAAAATCAGTATAGCTTATCAATTTTGATATTTATATTATTCCCTTGCCCAAAGGTCATAATACATGCTAGCAATATTTTTTCCCTATGAGCTAGGTAACAAGATCTGGGCAAACGTTTAGCTTTATAAATACACAACACTGCTGCTTTATAATGAACAAGAATTGTTTGCTACTCTAGGATACATGAAACTACACTACTAAATAGCACACACACACAGTTCAGAGGATGAGAGTTACTGAGTTTGACTTAAGTCCCAAAAGTCTAGTATTTGCTACTAGTTCTTAAATCGCAACTTGAGAAAATCACAAAAGCAGATATTTGGCTTATCTTTAACTGCTAAAGAAGATTCAGCACCAGTTTCTGCAAGGAGAAGATTTTGTTTGTTACTTTGTTACTGGAAAGTGGGGTTTCCTTTTCTGGCTGAGGGAGTCCTGGCTCTTCTAGTTGGATGGTGCTCGGTCCTTGGATGGCGTCCTTTTGGGAAAACACTCGTGATGAATGGATGGTTCCTTGGTTACGTAGGAGCTTCGGAGGTCGGCTGCCTTAGTTACAGAGGGTGACATGCTTGAAGTTGAGAGTCTGAGTTGCACAGTTCAAAGACTTTGAAGATTTCTGCAGAGTCACAAAGAGAACGCTAGTCGTGTCTGCGTTCCTCAGTTCAAGCAACGAATTACTTCAGTCACTGTGGTTTTAAGCGAACCGATTTGTACATCCCAGGGGGGGGGGGGGGGGGGGGGGGGGGGGGTGGGGGAGCTGTGTGCAATCAAATATTGCTGCAGGGTGGGGCTACACCCTGTACTGTTCCTCTTCGTGCATAAATTAATCTAATGCTCCGTCCATCATGTGGGGGAACATCTCTGCAAGTTTTGTTAATAACTTCAATAAAGTGTCGTACTTCGAACACTGTATATAATACCAACTTTTCATTCACACCAAGGTTCTGCGAATAAAACAAGCTTTCATTCAACATCAAATTCCAGGTATCTTGCATACACATGGTACAGTTAATAACTTTATCTACTAAAAGGGGTATAAAACAGATTAAAACTCCACCGATTACATAAAACACATCAAGCATATAAAAAGGCATATAACACATTATTTGTGAATATATTTGCTCTAATAGCAATGGTAATAAATTATTGTCTTTCAGAAATCCTCTATGCAAGTTTGTTTCTTTTGTCTGCAAAGAAAGAGTGTGCGTTTTGGAATGTATAGCGGGAGGGGGAGCACATGTCCTTAGGTCAAGAAAGCCAACTACATGAGTCTGGTGAGCCTCCCGGCTCAGAGTGAGGATGTAAATCTGTCTTTTTCTTGTTTATTCGATTACCAATTTATGCGTAAATGATCATGGGTACCAGGGGCCATCTGTTGCTTGAGTTAAACGTTATCACTGTTCCTTAGATCCTTTGTGTTTGCAGGCCTGGAGAGCATCCTGTAAATGACCCTTTTCCTGTGTCTCTTACATGGATTTGAGCGAAGCTGGTCAAAAGGGGACAATTAACCATTTGTGGCTGACATGGTTCTAAAACAAAACGGAGTTCTCTATCCTCCTGATTGGCTTAAGTCTATCACCATTTTATCCCCTGAGGAGATAACACAGAGCGGGACAGGAACTGGTCGAGACAAGCTGGCGTCATGTGTAATCCCTAATTAATTTTACGATCCACAGCTGGCTAAAAGAAGACTCTTTAGATTCTTTTTGGAATGTGGTGATTCAATAGTTTATTTGCGGCTGTTCGACAGAGGTCCTACACGATGTTCACTAGAGGTACCGTTTCCACTGCAACTTTTGCAAGCAGTGTTTGTACTTCGGACCGGAGAACATGAGCTTCATTGTCCCATACTGTAGTCTGAATAACACCTCTGAAATGAGGCAGACCTCTGAAAACCTTGTTTTATTGTATTTAGAACCCAGCTTGAAACACCAGGAATGGCTGCGCAAGCCATGAACTGGGTGGCAAGAGGTTCTAATTTTGCGAATGGAAGTTCGCCACATGGGGGCGGGGAACTTTCATGCGCATGTGTGAGGAGAGAAGAATTTCTCTTTTGAATATTTGGGTCTGCTATCACAGCGGTAAATTATTCGGGTATGCGCTAAACTTGCAGGACGTGCCCCGCTTGGAAAAGATGTCCATCACTCGGAGGGGTGGAGAATGAACACAAGCTTTCTTCGAGGGAGTTCTGGCTGAAGCGAGAACTGACCCTCCCATCTTCCTCTCTGCATGAAGATCAGGGTCTAGCAGTACTCAAGGGCAGGTACCTAGTGCTTCAGGTATTGAAGCCGCTTTGCCATCCGAGGGTGCTGCTGAAGCCCAGGCTCGGTTTTCTGCTAGGGCTGAGGTGGGGGGCTAGCTTTGTGGGCTGCTGAGTGGACGGGGTCTTCTGGCGACTCACAACCACAGAGCTAGAGCGCTTAGGCAGGAAATGAGGCAGCACTTGCAACGTATTCTGTGCCTCAGAGAAGCACTCTGCAAACCTGTCCACGGCGGAACCAAATAGTCCCTTCGGCGAGACCGGTGAGTTGATGAATGTCCCTGATCTCAGTAAGATTGAGCCAGAGGTAGTGCGCCAGCACCACCAAGTTGGCCAGGGTCTTGCCGATCGCCTGAGCCATAGCTTTCGTTGCACGCAAAGCCAGGTCAGTTGCTGTGTGCAGCTCCTTGAAAGCATCATGATCCTGGCCAGACTCACTTGCAGTACCGCCATCGTATGCAGCGCCGATCCTGCCTGAACGGCCGCTGCTTAAGCCTTGTTGGCCAAGGCCGACACAGTCCTGCAAGGCTTAGAAGTGTGCGCTAAATGGGCTTTCAATCCCAGGGCAGATGGTGGACACAAGTGAGCAGCAACTGCCTCTTACAGAGGGGCCTTTGGCAAGAGGACTGCTGACGATGTCCCTGAAGGAACCACTCGTCCATAAGGCCATGGGCAGGCTCTTCCGGAGCCAACCATTCCAAGCCGAGATCCTCCACTGCCTTAGAGAGCACACGGATCAGCTCGCTGTCCTCTCTTGGCTGTGCTGGCTGTAAAGCAGGAGGGCTTTGGGCTCTTCGCCAGAACATCCCCACTCCTAGAGAGAAAGGAAACAGGGACGACCGCCTTCATTGAAGAAGGCGATTCATGTGCGGAGACAGGAAAGGCTCATGCTTTCGCAATGAGAGCATGAAGCATCAGTGAGCGCAGCCTCTGTGTGGGTGCTACCCAGACAGGCGACACACTTGCTGTGCCCGTCTGTCTTGTGCAGGGAGCCGCACTTGCGGTGCAATATTTGTAGCAACGGCGAGCTGGAAATTTGCTCTTTTTTCTTCACCGGATGGCTGCAGGGGAAATCTCCTTCCTCTGCCAGTTGAGCTTCTTTTCTGCTTATTCTTTGGCTTCTTGCAGAGTCAGCAAAGAGATGATCCTTGTCGCTGAAGGAGAAGATTCTGATGAAATGGCGCTCCAAGCTGACTTATATAGAGGTCGGCTCCACCCCCTCTAGTGAGCTAAAGCTCCATTGGTTTGTGCAGCTACACAAACATGAAAAAATCAGGCTTCAGTAACAGAGTAAACAGGAGTTTCCCCCATTGCGTTAAATTACACAGCTGAGCCCGTTCGATAGGAACCATGATTTGTGTTACAACATTAAGTTTTATGAACTAAGTTGAGACAACCACCATTCGAGCTTAACTCAAATGAGTCTTTTCTTAAAAAATAAAATGTATATACTGTTTTTAAAATTTATTTTTGCCGTTTTGCCTTTATTATGATACTATAGTGGAGAGCAGACAGGAAGCAAAGTGGGAGAGAGAGAGAGGGGGCGTGATTGGGAAAAGACCTCGACTCGGGACTCCCATAATGCAACAGCGTTATATGTCAACATGTATATACATTTTAACCACAACTGCTCGTTTTGCACTAGCTCTGCGATGCATGTCTACAACTTCATGCATTACGTAATCACGCTGGAAAGGTCCAAAATTGTTTCCACCATTAGAAACAATCAGTGAGTCAGCCGGTGAGACACTAGCTGGGTTTCCATCACCCTGCTTTTATGCGCATTTTGAAGTATCGCATCAGAATTGAGTGATGGAAATGCTGAATTTAGAATAAAAATGCCTTGATTTAATGCCTTTGACTTGTGCGAAAAAATGGTTAATGCGAATAATGGGAGATGGAAATGCATTTTGCGAAAAAATTCCTCCTAGCACATCAAAAAAGTAATGTGACTTTGCGCTATGGGACGGCAAATCCTGACTAACCAGCGGACCGATCTTGTTCCACAGCATCTGAAATATTGCTATATGGTCACTCGGAAATGCCAGAGCAAAGTCTGTCATCAAAGTATTTCTGTATAATTGCCTCCCAGAACTGTTAAACGACTGCGTTCAAAAACAGCAGCATCCACCTCTGAAAGCAATAACCACATTCATTGTGTTTCGTCTGCTCGTTCTGAGGTGCAAGTAATTTATTATATAGGAAAATTATTATATTCAGTAGCTTTTCCTACTTTTCTTAGTGATGTATAGTGCCAGTTTATCAGGAAGTGATGATTTTGTTCTCTTTGACTTGTTGGATGGAAACGGTGCTTGTTCGCAAATGTTTTGTGCGATATTCCAGTTTTGCGCATAAGTTAAATTCGCAACTTTGGATGGAAACCCGGCTTATGTCTCATTCTTGCTGCATTACTGTGAACACAAAGGTTTTCCACCATTACTGAGCAACAGCGCTTTTGAGGTGTTTTTCAGTTTGCCCCAAATAAACTGGAGATGCCGTCCGAGGCCACAAGGAGCTGGTAGCACCCTAACAGTAGAGCAAGTATCTTGTTTAGTGTGACTACATGTACTATGACTATATATTCTTTTAATTATTCATTGCACACATTTCTTTGATTTTACGGTCAATATAGGTTGGTGGCATACAGGCTAGTTCTTGAATGGATGCTGAAAGCAGAGAGATTAGGATGACGAAACAGGAGGGTTCTTCCTTCTTGTGTTGTCAGTACCATTAGACATTCATACCCATCTCCATCAGGACATTATGTGGGCTTCAGAAAAGCAGAAGAAGCTTTTGGTCTTTTGTAAGACTTTTGATAAAAAACATAATTTGTTGTATTGTATCGCTTAGGTAGCATTTGTAAATTTAACCTTTTTCTAATTAATGTAATTGCAGTAGTTTTGTTACTGTCATATACAATGTTGTTTATTGCTGTATATACATCAACACTGTAGATGCACAGTATGTTCTTTTCAGCTTACCAGTAGTGCTTGTGGCTTGCTGACAACCTACATTTTCATTGTCGTCAAGGATAGCTAGTTGTGATCTTGCAACCATGGAAGCATAATGAAAATGCAGGTTTCTTTGAGCAGTACTTCAGTAGGACAGAATGGAACACCTCAAGTTCTCCTATAAATTAAAGAAAAAAAATATCAGGTGTACCTAAACTAACATTATTATGTATATAACCAAAACTATAACAAAATGAGTAATAATAGTAATATTACATTTTACATTGGACTCTTAACATTTGTGAAGTAAATTACTGTCCAAATCTTTGCAATTACTTCTTGCTTGTCAGGCCTTGGAAGAAGAGCTATCCTTGAAAACAATGCTTGTGGTCCAGGCGCCACTGTAGAAATTTCTCAACCAATGTCTCTGAATTTTTAAAGTGGTGGGTTTGAAAATCGCTTTGGCTACCTATTCTTTGGTATGTTTCAGGAAAACAACGTTGTACCGAGGTACACCTATAATAAATATACAGATCAAACACAACATATTAAATTATTCTATTTGTGTCAAGTCAAACTGCAGAGAATATAAATAAACTAATAGCAAGCGGATAAAGCATAAAAAAACAAAAAAATAACTGCAATAAGTTCTCAGCCAATCGGGGCGAGGGGTGGATAATTGGAAACGCGAGGAAAAAAGTCAGGGCTGTGATGAGACGAGACGATCACGAACTCTGCGAAACTGACGAGCTGGGACGTGAAAAGTGCACAGACAGTCAAAACATCAAATCCCAGAGTGGCAGCCGGTGAGAATTTTAATAATTCGTTTCACTTCTGTTAATGGAAGAGAAGAAGCATATAGCAGCTGATGCAGGATCAGTTATGGCGCAGCAAATCTTTCTGTGCTCTGCACGAACGTGGAGAAATTCCATGACCTACTATTCTTTAACTGATATTTACTCAACGATTTCGTGGTTTTTCTGTGTAGCAAATATCGACGTTATTATGATACTGGTGTGTTAATTTGCTTATATTTATCTGTATTTTCGATTCAATCGCTGAAGAGAGATAAGATAAAACATTGTTTCTGAAGTTCACATGTAATTAAGTTGATCGTTAAAGTAACATGAGTAATCTGAAAAGTGTTTAATGTAATTTTCTGAATTCAGTATGTATTGAGCTTGTTAATAATACAAATTTTTTTCAGAGTTTTGTGTGTCACAAGAGATACAAATAAATGAAGGCGACCAGTGGAATGGTTTAGTAAGCTTTATTTACATTAATATCCATTTTAGTATTTTTTGTTTCTGTTAAAAGTTTTTTCACCTTCTGTCTGCCATTTTGAAACTGAATTATAAACAGAAATAAATGAAGAGTGGAATCCAGTTAACACTTCCGGTGATGTTTTAAACTCCCTTTCAAGCGGGTAGATTGTGCACAAGAAACGAATGCCATTACATAAGAAAAACCAGGAAAACCGTAAGAACTGGAAACCTGTGAAGCTAAAAGAGACAGAGATAAAGTGACACTGTTTTGATAAATCAATACTTCCTTCCCAACATTAGTCAAAAGTCATCAAAATGCTGAGCAGACCGACCCCAGTTGAATCACCTCGTGCAGTGAGCAGAAAGTTACAGTGGAGAAAAGAGCATTCACTCGTCTAGTCAGCATCATGTCCAGAGCCTATAATGACATGACAGAGGAGGATCTTCAGGATAGTTTAAATAAACTCACAAAGCAAGCAGAGAAAGTCATGGAAATAAATGACGATCTTGAAGCAGGCATCATCGCAGAAGTAGAGGCGGAGCTGGATGCAGACAAGTCAGCTGCACTAACAGAACAGCAAAAAGCCGACATTGAAAGAACTGAGCGAGTGCGAGTCAAAACTAAAAGAAACTAAAGGTCTTCTTCAGGAAACTCTCTGGGCCAAATATGGGGATATCGAACTGTCCACAGCATTGCAAGTTGCTAAAGCTGAGAGTGAACGTGTTGCAGCAGTTGTTCCAGACGGCAACCACGAAGCATATGACTTTATGCTCAGTCACCTTCAAACTTTAGTGAAAACTGCAAAAGACCAGTTCAGCCGGTGCCAGCGGTGCATCTCGCAAGGTGATCAGAATAACTTCCGCCAAAGCCTGAGAAGACTCGAGCTTAACATTACTAGACTAGTTTCAAGAAAAGTTGATTTCATTCGGGTGAGACGAAAAGAAGAGGTAGAAAGAATAACGCCTCCACCAATGATCCCCAACTACCCTGTGGCAACAATTAAGTTGAAGCCCACATCTCTACCAAAATTCACTGGTATTAAACGTGACTTCCACAGGTGGAAGAGAGACTGGGAAGCACTTCAGAAGCAAAGTGAGCCTACTGGTTCCAATGATGTTAAAAAGATTCAGATCTCGATGAGAGAATTGTAAGAGATCTCCGCCTCACCGCTTATAATACAGCAGATGACATTTTCCGTGTGTTAGAAAAATGTAAATGTGACAGCTATTGCGGTTGAAATAGTGGAAGACTTGCAGAAAATCCCTGCTATTAGAAGTCAACAGCCACGGAAAATAGTCGACTTAATTCAAGCAGTGGAAAAGGCACTTGGAGATTTGAGTGACCTTGGAAATACTGGTGCTATTAAAAATCCATTGGTGATGAAGTCAATAGAAGGAAAACTTCCTGAGTCCCTCAAAAAGGAATGGCTTGTCTACATCTCAGATCAGCAGAGTGCTGTCACCCCAGACAACCGGTTTGACAAACTTCTGGAATTCCTCAAAAAACAAGAGAGCATTTACGAGCAGCTTGAACAACTAAGGGAGGAGGAACCCAACAGAAGAGAGTCAAGAACGGAACCAAGATGGGCAAGAACAAAGTCCACAAAATCAGGCAATGACCAAGCAGGGTGCGTAGTCTGTGGTGATGCCAAGCACAAAAGAAGCTCTACTTCTGCATCGAGAATCGAGAAGGCCAGCTGGTGCCACAAAGGGTTTGGGTTGTTGGAGATCTTGTGCTGTGGGATGGACCGCTGGGGAAGATGGTTGGAGGAACTCACCCTATGTTCCTATGTCAGCCTACAGGTCCAAAACGCACTTTGCAAGGTCGATGAGAGTGGCAGCTGTGAAATATGAGTAAATAACAGATCGCCATCCACCAAACAAGCCATCAGCCAGGATTCAGTGGTCATGTACTTCAACTAGCAGCCGAAACTTCCTGGAATAGTGGAAGTGGGATTCCATCGGAGCAGCGTGGAAGCCTAAATGCGGTGGTTGCTGCTGCGGAAATTGCCAACCAAGTGGTAAAGAAATGACTCTTAGTGAGGAAAGGGAACCTGAAGTTGTGAGAGAGGGCCTCACTTATGTCAAGGAGGACAACCACAGCAAAGAGCCGCATTGGCATGCTAAATATCCCTGGTTAGAGGACCCAGCTTCCTTACCAAACAACAGGAGTGCAGTTGAGGCTACCTTCTGGAGGATGGAGAAACAACTAGCCAAAGAACCTGAATGGAGAGCTGCCTATAGCGCTCAAGTGCAGGACATGCTAGACAGAGTGGCTGCAATCAAGTTAACCAAAAACACAATTTCCAGTTGGAGGGGGCCTGTATGGTATCTAAGCCATCTTATAGCACCAAACCCTCATTCAATCACAACCCCGGTGAGACTTGTTTGGAACAGCAGCCAGAGATTCAGCGGTGTCTGCTTGAACGACTTGCTGGTGAAAGATCCAGACTTCCTCAATCAGATACGTGCTATCCTGCTGAGATTCAGAAGCAGAGTGCATGCCGCATTAGGAGACATCAAGAAAATGTACAATTCCGTCTGGTTGGAGGACCGTGAAATGCATCTGCACAGGTTTCTTTGGCGAAACTCTGAAGACGAGGAGCTGGGAGAGTACGCGGTCACGAGAGTAAACATTGGAGACAAGCCAGCAGGCTGCATAGCGCAACTGGCAATGCACAATACTGCCAACTTGCCATCCTTTGCTCACCTTGAGGAAAAACGTAGAATGCTTCATCAAGATAGTTGTCAACGATATTCTCACGTCCCACAACGACTTTCACCAGCTGAAGTCCATTGTGGCAAATGTAGAGGTAATCTTAAAAGCAGGAGGATTTCTTCTCCAGCCGTGGATCTTCTCAGGTCAAAGTGGGAGGAGTGAGTCTGAGGACAAGCACTCTGGAACCAAAGGAAAGATAATGGTTTTACCAAACCAAATGTGTGATGATGAAAACAAAGCACTCGGTCTGGGCTATGTCGTGGAAGAAGACAAGCTTCATGTGATGACGTCAATCAATTTCTCAAAGAGAAAGAAAAAAATTAGACTAGGTCAGAATCTCTCACGAGCAGGTTAGAGCCCAGACACCTGATCCACTGACGCGAAGGGAGTTGTTGAGTCAGGTGTCAGGGGTGTATGATCCAGTAGGCCTAGTGACTCCAGCAAAGCAGAAGGGAGCAATCCTGGTCCGCAGAGCTTTTCAAGAGGCAAAGGATGGAACGGTCCCAGCTAACGAAACCTGGGACACTGCCCTTTCAGATAGTCTCTAATGGCGCTTTTCCACTGTGTGGTATGACTTGGCTCGGTACGGCTCAGTACGGTACGGCACGGCTCGGCTCGGTTTGCGTTTCCACTGCAGTTTAGTATCGCTTTAGAATGGGCGGGATTATTCACATGTCGTTATATTTGCGCCGCCTCTACTGCCGCAACTCCTAAAAAACTTTTTCATTCCGCGTCGCCCCATCAAGCTCTTGCTGGATCCGCTCCTCTGCTATCAACGAGAGGAACGTCTGTACTTCTTCAACAGACAATGAAACAGCCACTTTTGGATTGTTAAAAAAGGTGCGCTCGTCCAAAACAGTTGCGTTCGATCCTCCGCTGGCTGTGCTTATTTAAATCTAGCGGTTCTTTTGTGTCTCATGTCACAAGTCCAGTGACGCAGGTAGTGATGATTCTCTCCGGCCAATCCTTGATCAGCAGAGTTTACACGTCACGTATTGGTAACGGTACGTGACGCTGGAACACTCAACAGAGGTGGTACTAAAAAAAGTACCAGGTACCAGGTACTGTACCCAGTGGAAAACCCCCCTAAAGTGAACTATACCGTGCCGTACCGTGCAGTGGAAAAGCGCCAAAAGTAGACGCCGTCAAGCTCTTTGAAGAATACATCCAGCTTGGCCGAATCAAATTCCCCAGAGCTATAACTTCTCCAAATACTGATGATGAACCCTGGGCAGTGACCTTTTCAGATGGAAGTGAAAATGCTTATGGGGTAGTAATGTACCTCAGGTGGAACTCTGATCAGGGTCCAATCACTAAGCTTGTGGAGTCCAAAGCTAAACTAACTAATTTCGACCACAAGGGAGACGCTGTCAAAGCAGAAATGTGTGGAGCTGTGTTTGCCTCACGACTACGGAAATACTTTGAGCAGCATAGCCGAATTCGAGTTGGTAAATGGTACCACTTGGTTGATAGCCAAACAGTCCTTGGCGCCATACAGCGAGAAAGCTATGGCTATAAAACATTCTTCACTAATAGGATTGGTGAAATCCAAGGAATTACCAAGGTGCAAGAATGGTGTTGGATACCGGGTCCGCAGAACATTGCCGATGTGATAACTAGGGGGGCTAATCCTCAAGACCTTGATGAAAATTCAGAGTGGCAAAATGGGCCAAAGTTCCTTGACTTACCAGTAGATGAATGGCCGATCAAGTCAGCTAAAGATCTAGCAGCTTTTGCCCGAGAAAACATCAGTAGGCTTCAAAAGAAGGCATTCGCGGCTGTGCTTACGAGGTCCAAAGCGAAACGGCAGGAACTGACCAAGGAATCAAGGAAAAACGAGGATCCAATCCAAGCCCAAGTGGAATGCAGGAGACCTCCTGCAGGGTCCGCTATCCAAAACTTGTGTGACATGGAGCGGTTCAGTGATCTTACCCGACTAGTCAAATCAGTAAGCCTGGGTATGGAGAGCAGCTAAAAATGTTCCTTGGCATTAACCAGACCCTAAATAACCCAAAGTGGGAGGCAGTGTCCTCGGCAGGAACCATCTCAATGAGAGAAAGGGGAAAGGCTCTCCGATACATTTTTCTTGCTGCACAAGAAGGTATCACCATTCCAAACACCACAAGAGACAGGCTAGTAATCCATAAGGATCCAGACTCAGGGTTATAAATGTGCTTTTCCACTGCGTGGTACGGCTCAGCATGGCACGGTACGGCTCGGTTTGCATTTCCACTGCAGTTCAGTACCGCTTTAGAGTGGGCGGGATTATTCACATGTTGTTAGTTGTGCCGCCTCTACTGCTGCGGCTCCTGAAAAACTTTTTCATTCCGCGCCGCCCCATCAAGCTCTCGCTGGATCCGCTCCTCTGCTATCAACGAGAGGAACGTCTGTCCTTCCGCAACAGACAACAAAACTTTTTGGTTGTTAAAAAAAAGGTGCGCTCGTTCAAAACCATTGCGTTCGATACTTCGCTGGCTGTGCTGATTTAATTCCAGCAGTTCTTTTGTGTTTGTGTCGCAAGTTCAGTGACGCAGGTAGTGCCGATTCTCTCCGGCCAATCCGTGATCAGCAGAGTTTACACGTCACGTTTTGGTAACGGTACGGTTCACTTGGAACCCCAACCGAGGTGGTACTAAAAAAAGTACCAGGTACTGTACCCAGTGGAAAACCCCCAAAAAGTGAACCGTACCGAGCCGTACCGTGCCGTACCATGCAGTGGAAAAGCGCCATTAGTTTGCGGGGGAAGAGTGCAGGTCTTTAAAGAAGATCAGGTCAGTGTCCCAATCCTTCCCTACAATTCCTGGGTGTCTACTCTGCTAGCCCGAGAATCTCACAGAGAAAGCCACAGAGGGTTGGCTGAAACTCTGCTTAGGATGAGGAGGAGGGGGTAGGAGAATAGCTCGAAAGGTTGTTGACATCTGTGTTCAGTGTAGGAAAACCAAAACAAAGAAATGTCAGCAAGTGATGGGTGATTTACCACCAGAGAGGATGCAACCTGCTGCACCCTTCGAGTTTACAGCAGTAGATCATGTTGGACCCTACATTGTGAAAGATGACGTTAAGAAAAGAGCTTCAAAGAAGGTCTGGGGTGTTGTAGTTTGCTGTATGTTGAGCAGAGCAATACACGCAGAGCTGGCGAACACCCAATCGACTGAAAGTTTCTTAATCGCCTTCCAAAGATTTGCTGCACTTAGGGGCTATCCCAAGAAGATCTATTCAGATCCAGGCACAAATTTCATCAGTGCAAGACTGGTTTTATAGGAGGTGTACAAATTCCTGGAGGGCATTGACAAGTCCGTCTTAGAAGAGACAGCCGCAAAAAATGGAACGGAGTGGATGTGGAAAGTCCATCCAGCTGATTATCCACACAGGAATGGAGCTGCTGAAGCCGCAGTGCATATCATCAAGAGAGCGCTCCAAAACTGTGGAGGCGAGTCTACCCTCACTTACAGTGAGTTCCTAACAGCCCTTCAAATGGCGGCTAATCTTACAAATGAACGGCCCATCGATGCCAGAGCACAAACCCAGGAAGACTGCATCCAATATGTAACTCCAAATGCACTACTGTTGGGGCGTGCATCCCAAAGCGGTGATATCAAAACACTGGACTTTTCCAGTTATCCATTCAAGCGCCTCCAAGCAATGAAATCAGTGGTGGACAGATTCTGGAGATGCTGGAGCCAGTTTGCGGGTCCTAATTTTATTCTTAAGGAGCAAGTGGCATACTTCGCACAGAAACATTGCAATTGGAGACATTGTCTGGATAGCGGATCAAAATGCACTTAGAAGGCAATTTAAGCTTGGTAGAGTAATCAGTATCAATCCAGACAGCCACATTGGGTTTTGGTAGCCTTGAGTGTTGTGAGAGATGTCAACTTCCAAACTTTTCCAAGCTATCCAGTTCCTATCACAAAGCCCTTAAAAGTAAAATCAAATAATCCAGTGTCTAAAGGGCGCAAAGAGAAGATTCCAAGTACTGTTCTTCACAGAGACATCAGACGACTGGTCGTCCTTCTTCCAAGTGAGGGGATAGCAAACTGTCGGGGAGGGGTGACTTAACTGAACATCTTATAGCTGCTGGTGTCTTCACAACCATAAGCAAACCGTTTTGCCTTCAAGCAGTGGGGCAATTCCTCTGGTATCCAAGAAAATCGGTGGGGTGGGTCCAGTCAAACTGCCGAGATAGACATTCAACGAATAGCAAGCGGAGAAGCATAAAACTCATAACAAAGAATTAAAAACAACAAAAAAACTGCAATAATTGTCTCAGCCAATCGGGCGAGGGCGGATATCGACGTGAGGAAAAATCATGGCTGTGATGATACGATCCCACGACTCCCGAAACTGAGTGGTGTTGGGGGGGTGGTTTGTTGGGACTAAAGAGTCATTGCTAACAATCTGTTCGGTTTGTAATGGGTGTGGTTGGTTGTCGAAACAGGGTGTGTTGCGGTGGTTGGGGGGTTTGGTAGTCTTCAAGGGGTGCGACGCCTATTTTCTTCTGGTCTTGTTTACAATGAGTCATTTCACTTCTGACTGAGCGTGTATGTGTTTGGGGAAGAGAAGTGCCGATAGCAGGTCCGTGCAGGATCAGTTATGGCGCAGCAAATCTCTCTGTGCTCTGCGCGAGGACTGGGATTGGGAACCGCTGTATTATGCAAAATCGAAACGTGTGTTGAATTATATAATAATGTGTGGGGAACTAAGCGCGGAGAGATAGATAAGTATTTTAGGGTTGTTATGGCCGCAACCTTGCGCAAGGTTGTGGTGGGTACCTTACGAAAAAATTGTAGGTCTCTTTAAGAGTTCGGTTCTAACAAGACCCATAAGAAGATACGAATTTAGTAACTAGAAGATGCAGAGTGGAGTGCTGCGGTTCCTAGCCGTTTGTGGTATCAGTGCTTCGCCATGCTTGGGAGCGGGATAAACAGTATAGTATTAAGTTTACGTAAAACGCCCCCATAAAACATAACTCAAGTGTGTGTATTTGTGTGTGTATTTTTTAAAAATTACACGTAGTATTAAAACATTAAAGAACTTTCATTAGGGTCCCCTCCACAAGTTCCACAGGAATACCATAAATGGTTGTTCTTCGTAGCCTATCCATGGCTGCAGCTCTCAATTGTCCTTATATATCTTGACACGGAGAGCAACTTTTGGAAAATCGTCAAAGAATATATTTTTAATTACCAAACCATGATCATGGAGGGAGAATATAGTGTATACCAAGGTTAATTGTAGTACTTTACAGTTTATTGTAGCAATTTGTTGATCCATGCAAACCAAACATTGTTTATAGCTACAAATGAATAAATAAGCTTTGTACTATGCAGCTTTTTGCATAATTCATGAGTTAATATCATTATAGTTATATTTATATATATGATTATTAGTTTATTGTGAGACAGTTACCTTTAACTACATGCCAGATGTAAAATTTGTGGTGATTTTTTGGGATAATCGACACGCATAATCTTTCGAATAGATGGTGATCTGTCTGTCGTCAGCACATCTATTTTGATTCCTTGCTCTAGTAGTTTGTTCACACCTCTCTTGAACAAGGATATTATAGTTTTGCATTTTTAAATTAGTTTTTATTTTAATATCGTTCAAATTTGCTATACATTTTAGTTTAGTTAGTTTCATTAATGGTTTTGTTAGTTTTAGTTTTTAATTTTGTAAACATTTATTTCGTTTTTATTATTTTAGTTCGTTTCAGTAATATAAGTTTAGCATTGTTAACAGAACATTTCCAAAGAAAGATTTAATTTCAGCAACATTTCATTGTTTTTTGCACTACAATCATTATATCTGCACTGTTGTTTACTTTACTGGTTTGCACTCTATCTGCCATATGCCTTGTGCTTTATATACAGTATATATATTTTTTTTTACATTTTACCTTATTTGTATAGTTGTATTTTATATTTTGTATTTAATCTGTACCTGTCTGTATTTATGTTATCTGTATGCACCAAGGGTCTGAGAGTAAAGCAATTTCAATTCTCTGTATGTATGTACTGTACATGTGGAAGAATTAACAATAAAGCAGACTTGAACTTGACGTGATTAGTTTGCACAGTTACATTTAACTCTTGTGCTTAACTCTGAATAGTAAAAATAACATAAGGGTTTGAGATACAAAAAAAGAAGAACCAAACTACTTAAAAGTTTAAAAGAATAAAATAAAATAGATGAACAAATACATAATAAAGATGAAATCTTGTTAAACATGTCTAGTTTACATTTTCAGATGTACAGTGTAGCAGTAGCAGTGTGACCACTGGTACATCAATAAACATTTCAAGTCATCTACAGCAAACACAACCTGCTGTAAAGTGGGATTAAGTAATGAAAACTGTATATGCATGTCTATAGTGTGTTCAATATTACTTTAGCAAGAACAGACTGGAACACAATCTTCCAAAGTTTCAAATGTATGTAGTTTTAATATTACTTGAACTAACAGACTAGAACACGATCTTCAAATAAGTGTGTGTGTGTGTGTGTGGTGTTCAGTTTTACTCAAACACAAACAAACCAGAATACAATCTTCAGAATCACCAAATGTGCATTTTGCATCAGATTGTGGTTGGTGTTTTCTGATTTTCTGTTAACATTTAAGAAGACTCTTTGCTCCAGGGAGGTGGTCATTCTGCTTCTCAGTCCAGATGAAAGCTGTCCACAAACAGAAAATATTCTTTCTACAAAGGCTTGAGATGCAGGGGCACAGACCAAATCCACTGCAACAGGTGCAAGTTTTGGATACACAGTTACCCGTCCTTGCCAGTACTGTAGTGGCCTGACTCCAATGTTGTCGTTTTTCACTTCGTCTAGGTATTTTTGCATTTCGTCCATTGCATTGCCAGAGTTATTAACTGGATTCACCTGGTTAGTACTGAAGATCTTTGTAGCGAGGAATGTGTATTTCTGAAGGGCTGTGATGGTACCTCCAGAAGTTGATGGTATTTCACATGCATCGGATTCCATTGTGGCTGAAGTTTGGCTGTATCTTAAAGCTTGATCCAAGACAAACATCTCTGCTGCTCTCTTTAGATGCTGCATCTCTGGTGATGTAAGAGCTAGGGAGACAGATGGGTCCATAAGAGATGCTGCAGCTGCTGTTGGATCAAACTTTTAATGTGTAGGATCAAGTATGACTGCAAAGCGTTGCCGCATCGACCTAAGAAGGACTTGAACAGTCTGTTTTTCCATATTGGTAGACTGCAGATGTGCTTCCAGATTCAGCAGGGATGGCACTACTTCTGATAGGGACTGGCTATCTGTCTGATGCTGATCATTGTGTGTAGCAAATGGTTTCAGTACTTTCAGGAGATTTTCTAGCTTTGTCCATTCACTGGTCAGAAGAGTGTCAATCCCAAGCTCCTGTAGGATTTCATTGAGGATAGGTCTGGTTTCAATCAGTCTTTTGATAATGTCAAACGAACTATTCCACCGTGTGGGGCAATCACGGATGAGTGATTTTACCTTTAAAAAAACCTTTTAAAAAAATGAATATAAGAATATCATCTTTCCCCTCTACAAATTAGTTTTGTAAATGTCTTTTTTTATATCTGATGCATATCAGTTATTGTATCAATAAAATAATGTTTATCTTCACTTTTTAAACTTTAAAATGATTTAAATAAATTATGTAAATTTATGTTGAGTGTTGTGTGTAAGATTTCGCAGTCATGGTTTGTGAGATTTGTTACAACTGCAATTACTAATAACTGTGATAACACCTGGAATTTCATCATCTTTAAAACCTGTCTGTTTTTGCAGTGATTGCAGAGGGTAAATATAGTCTACGGAGAGAAAATCCACATGAACTAGTTTGTGTTCAAGAAAGTAAAATATAAACCTTACCTTTGAATAATTTGTTCATTTGCTACTGAGGACTTCCGTACAGCATGAACGATTGCCCTTGCCTTGCTGAGAATGGAACTTGTACTAGGAAATTTCAATGCATCCCTAACTGCAAGCTGCAAGGTATGTGCCATGCGCTGAAACTTCAAGTAGCCATCTTGAAACACGTCAGACAAGGCTGTCATAAAAGAAAGTTTAAACACATTTAAGGTCTATACTCTACATGTATTTTGCACATGCTGTTCTTTTCTAACACTTACAGCTGTAATGTCACTATAGCCTATAGCAATTGTAACGGACGGAACACAGGAAGCGTGCGGATCCATCTGCAAGGCTTTATTAACAGAGACGTGGTCAAACACAGGCATAGGTCAGACAATGGCAAACAGGTATATTGATGGCAAGGCAAGAGGGATAATCCAGGTACAAGGCAAAGGTCCAGGCAGGGGCAAACAGAATCTGAATAGGGCAAGACGAGAGGGATAATCCAGGTACACAGGCAGTGATCAGAACACGGGGAAACAGACAAGGCAAGACACTAGGCTCGGTAATGCAGCTATCGCTAGATGAGTGATAAACGCAGAACAATACACAGTGATCTGAACAGGAACTGAGAGAGTGTTTAATAGAGTGTGTAATGGCTCTCAGGTGAGCTTGTGATTAGTGACGACTGTGTGATCAGTGAATGCAGCTGTGTAAGTGCAATGGATGATGGGAACTGTAGTCCGTAGTGACATGTAACAGTCTGTGTAGTGTGAGAGTCAATGTGATGGTAGAGTGACCTCTAGTGGCAATCGGCCGGAAGGCCACGGACCGGATTCGTGACAGCAATAAAGATAAACATTAAAAATTGGAATGCAGTTAATAAAAATAGCAACAAACTTACCTTGATCCTCATCAGCAGCACATTCATCCTCTGAGTCTGATTCAGATTCAGTAGCATCCAAGTTATCCAAAGTACCATACTGTGCCACTTCTGTGCTGTCCCCGTTTCTTTTTTTTAGAAGCTCCACAGCTTTAATCGTGTTTGAGCCATTATCCGTTACAATGAGCAGTAACTTATTCTCTGGAATATCCCATTCGTTCAGGGTGCTATCGATGCAATTGGTTATTGTTTCTCCGTTGTGTGGATGGCAAATGCGATGCAAATTTAGCAAAGCATGTTGTGACTGGTTCAACGGGCAATGGTAAAAGCATGCAGAGATACCCAAAAATGAAGCTGTCAAACCTTTTTTGCTCCATCCGTCTACACATACAGGTGCATCTCAATAAATTAGAATGTCGTGGAAAAGTTCATTTTTTCAGTAATTCAACTCAAATTGTGAAACTCGTGTATTTAAATAAATTCAATGCACAGACCGACTGAAGTAGTTTAAGTCTTGGTTCTTTTAATTGTGATGATTTTGGCTCACAATTAACAAAAACCCACCAATTCACTATCTCAACAAATTAGATTACTTCATAAGACCAATAAAAAAATTTTATTAGTGAATTGTTGGCCTTCTGGAAAATATGTTAATTTACTGTACATGTACTCAATACCTGGTAGGGGCTCATTTTGCTTTAATTATTGCCTCAATTCGGCGTGGTATGGAGGTGTTCAGTTTGTGGCACTGCTGAGGTGGTATGGAAGCCCAGGTTTCTTTGACAGTAGCCTTCAGCTCATCTGCATTTTTTGGTCTCTTTTTCTCATTTTCCTCTTGACAATACCACATAGATCTCTATGGGGTTCAGGTCTGGGAGTTTGCTGGCTAGTCAAGCCCCCAACACTATGGTCATTTAACCAAACTTTTGGTGCTTTTGGCAGTGTGAGCAGGTGCCAAATCCTACTGGAAAATGGAATCAGCATCTTCAAAAAGCTGGTCAGCATAAGGAAGCATGAAGTGCTCCAAAATTCTTGGTAAACGGGTGCAGTGACATAAAAAAAACACAATGGACCAACACCAGAAAATGACATTGCAGCCCAAATCATCACAGAATGTGGAAACATAACACTGGACTATAAGCAACTTGGGCTATGAGCTTCTCCACACTTCCTCCAGACTCTAGGACCTTGGTTTCCAAATGAAAAACAAAACTTGCTCTCATCTGAAAAGAGGACTTTGGACCACTGGGCAACAGTCCAGTTCTTCTTCTCCTTAGCCCAGGTAAGACACATCTGACGTTGTCTGTGGTTCAGGAGTGGCTTAACACGAGGAATACGACAACTGTAGCCAAAATTCCTTGACACGTCTGTGTGTGGTGGCTCTTGATGCATTGAGAACCGCAGCCTCAGTCCATTCCTTGTGAAGTTCACTTAAATTCTTGAATCGATTTTGCGTGACAATCCTCATAAGGCTGCGGTTCTATCGGTTGTTTGTGCATCTTTTTCTTCCAAACTTTTTCCTTCCACTCAACTTTCTGTAAACATGCTTGGATACAGCACTCTGTGAAACAGCCAGCTTATTTGGCAATGAATGTTTGTGGCTTACCCTCCTTGGGAAGGGTGTCAATGATTGTCTTCTGGACATCTGTCAAGTCAGCAGTCTTCCCATGATTGTGTAGCCTAGTGAACCAAACTGAGAGACCACTTTGAAGGCTCAGGAAACCGTTGCAGGTTGATTAGCGGATTGGCATGTCACCATATTCTAATTTGTTGAGATAGTGAATTGGTGGGTTTTTGTTAAATGTGAGCCAAAATCATCACAATTAAAAGAACCGAAGACTTAAACTAGTTCAGTCTGTGTGCATTGAATTTATTTAATACACGAGTTTCACAATTTGAGTTGAATTACTGAAATAAATGAACTTTTCCACGACATTATAATTTATTGAGATGCACCTGTATAGTGACTTTGCGCGTCTCTCTCAGCATTTCTTTTACATGCTGAGTTGCGGTTTGCATTTTTAGTGCAATCAAGGAATTGATTCGTGCAGCGCTGGGAGTAATAAATCTGCGGTCAAGAGCAGCATTAAAAGTTTTGAAGGCTACCGAATCACACAGTCTTATGGACATGCCAGTCTCAACAAACAAATATACTAGTGCGATTTCGCGTTTCTTATATTCATTTGAATTTGTTGGCCAAAGTTCAGATCTTACTAAGCACAATGTCAGAGTCTGCTGCTTGCCAAATTGAATTTTAGAGCTAGCACTCTCGTCGACTTTACTGATGGTAGTCTTCATTTCCGAATCTTTAGCCATGAACGACTTGTAGTCTTCGCGATGGTTGGATTGAAGATGTACTTTAAGGTTTGTGGGGTTTTCCCCCTTAATTTCAACACCACAATGTGTATTATTGAGCATAACAATGCATTTGCTTTTTCCCGTTTCAGAATTTAATTCGAAATAGTCCCAAACAGGGCTCTGTCGTTTCCTACCGGCAGCCATCATCCATGTCCGTCTACTTTATCTATCAGTTAACTGATGTTTCTAGCTGTCAGCCTTAGCTGCACCATCATACACCATCTACAGGTGTTAGACAATTAAACAGAGCCGTTGTTCACTGACGAGCTGCGCAAAAAATCACGCGAATATGAACGTAGTTTTGCGCAACTCGTCAGTGAACAACAGCTCTGTGTAGTAAATGCTGCTCAATGTGAAAGCACGCACGTGATGGAGATTTAACCGCTGATTACAGAACTGGCTTTACCGATAAGATGCGCATTAAATATCGCATGCGATTTATCGTGCAGCCATGAGGTGGTAAACTAAAAACAGCACCAAGTCAGATTTTCCGCAATGGGACGAACGCTTATTAATATTTTTGGCAATTATGATTTTATTTCAGTTAGTTTTTACAATAGCTGTTGCTAGTTTAATTTTAGTTTATTCTGATTTTTTTTTTTTGCAGTTCCGACTAATGTTTTTAACCAATAGTTTGTCTTAGTCAGTTTTCGTTTACGAAAAAATAAACCTGCTCTTGAAACTATTGGCTCCAGGCCACAGAACGAGATGCTCCCCCCCCCCCCAGTTTAACTGACATAATTAACAATGACGAGGACAAACAAGGCGTGTATTGTATTATATTCAAAAATACCTACCCCCCCACCCCCCCCCCCCCCCCCAATTTAGGATTAAATATAATAAAAGAATTAGGATGCACATTAGGACATAAAATGTACAAAAACTTCCAGTAATTTTTAGCGTTATGTACTTCACTTTAAAATACTGAGCACTTACTAAGGTTACTTTTAATAAATAACATATGGGATGTAGAATTGTGTAATGTAAACTGACCTGCACCAATTTAAAGTAAGTCGACGCTTTCAAAAAACGCTCCGGTTACTGACGTAACCTCGGTTCCCTGAGATAAGGGAATGAGCATTGTGTATGGGGTAAACTCCTGTTTACTCTGTTACTGAAGCCTGATTTGTTCATGTTTGTGTAGCTGCACAAACCAATGGCACTTTAGCCCGCCAGAAAGGGCGGAGCCGACCTCTATATAAGTCGGCTTGCAGCGCCATTTCATCAGATTCAGAATCATTCGGCTGAAGTGACTTTGCGTGCAGCTTATAGCACGGCAAATGACACAACACTCGTTCCCTTATCTCAGGGAACTGAGGTTATATCAGTAATCGGAGCATTCCCTTTCAAACATTCACTTCACGTTGTGTATGGGGGAACGCATCCAATCACGCCATGCTATGAGCAGAAGCAGACTAATTCCTCTCTGCGAGCCCAGTCCAGCGCTTAAGTCAAGGGCCCCTAGAGAACATGAGCCAAGCTGAGTCCCGAGCATAGCTGAAGACTATATACATAGCTATTTCCACCTTAGGGAGAAATAAGCAGATTAAGCAGACAAAACCCGTGCCTGGAGGGCAGGGACGTCTAAATGATAGAATCTGGTAAAAACGTGGATGGCGACGACCAGCCAGTGGCTGCACATATCCCACCAATAGAGATTCCGCTAAACCAAGCCCAGGAGGAGGCTTCCTCTAGTGCAGTGGTTCTCAAACATTTTACAGCGGCGTACCCCCTGGGGCATTTAACATTCTTCTGCGTACCCCCGCTCTTCCACTTATACCGCAGTCACACCTTTTCTATTAAAGGACAATTTGCCCCCTTAAATTGATTTACAGGTGCATTTTTTACCTTTATAGAGGCAAATATTTTCTATCCTTATTAATTGTATGTCATGTTTTATGTCATATTCTTAACATTCCATTAAGTGTATTATTAATATAATAAATAAAGCAATAAATTATGGCAAATCAAAGTGATACTTGTAAATAAAACCACCACTGGGTGGCGGCAAGTCACTGTCTTAATGAGCCAGGTGTCGCGTCATTCATTCATTTAGTAAAGAAGCAAAATGCTGTAGTTATGAATGGGTTATTAATTACTGACTCTCCAAATCGTTCAAAGCCGCAGATTCGTTCACTAACAAAACACTGCTGTATGATGCTTGGAGACGCACACCAGATGATACGGATTTCGTTGGAACAATTATTTCGTTGCAAAATAAAACAAACATGTATTCTGTTTAAAATGAAGGCTACATTTAAAATGTAAAATGTTCACTAATATTACCTTTTATGTTGAACTGTTGTAAAAATTAATGGCACATTGCCATCGTTTGGATATTCAGGGACATTTGCATTCTTGCTCGCATCTTAAACATGAAAACAATAACACGCACACTGTGTCTGTATCGAAGAGAGTTTAAATCGATCTCAATGTACAGTGCGTGTCAATATTTAAGTGAAGATCTACTTTAAAGATACATTGAACAGCAGCGCGATTTGCTAAAGCAGCATATTCAGTAGGCATCCTATCACATGCACTCTGCTTTTGTGAATGCAGTCCACAAAACAGTGTTGGAAATTATCGTCGAAAAAAATTATCACTGCACACTCTCTTACCTTTCAGAGAATGGTTGGGTGTGTTATTACAGCAATGAACTAAGAGGAGAGTTATGTTCTAAGTTAGAATGCCAGCTCCTGCGTCAGCAGCCCCACACACATGCATTCCCAGGTAGCCAGCGCAATCGGGCCAATTGCGGCTGAGTCTCAGCTCACTCAGCTGTGTTCTGGCAGTGCTCACCGAAGTGAGCAAGCTATGGCCCAGTAATGGTTGCAGATGGATAGGCTGGATATGCAGATATCTGGGCGGGGGGGGGGGGTGGGGGGGCCCGATTTGAACTGAGACACGGCACATTTAGCACATTCGACATGATACAGACCAAAGTGTGGTCTGATTTTGGCTGAGATATGGGGCATGCATACCCGGACCAGTTTAGGTTGAGTGCTGGGGGTGGGTCTCTGTTTACAATGTAGTAAATAGTATGTAGCAGTGACACTCAAACTTAAACATAATATCTTTTACCTGCCCTTGTTATGTTATTTTTTGTGTATTTTTTATTTGAATTCCTATTCATATTTTTCTCTTTTATCCAACATTCTCTTTTTCTCTAACTACATTTGGAAATTAATGATTTAATTAATATAATGAATCAAGCTTAAAGTGGTTAAGGTAACTTTAACATTATTTTTGCTATAGAGCTTGGCAACCGAGTCACTGCGCAGTGCATCTGGGAGTAAAAGAGGGCGCCACCAGTCATATGTGCGGCCACATCGTGCGAGCCTTTAAACAACCAGGTACTACACGAAAAAATGTGTGGAAAAACAATGTTGCAAATTCGATTAAATTAACGAAATTTACTATAAAGAGACAAACTTCTACCGGACGCAAGAAAACGGTACCTGGAAAAGATGGCATTGATCGGAAATCTGGATCCATATGAGGTGCCTGCAAGAGAATGTACTCGAGACCCTGACGATTGACCTCCTCTGACATTTCCATATATTTTTGTGTATTTAGTGGTGTGAGTACTTATACCGAGGCTCAGTTTCGTAATTTTAAATCTATGGAAGCTAGGGGTGCAACGGATCGTAGATGATCCGTGATCCATATGGACCAGGCCCCATGGTTCAGCACGTATGTGATTCACGGATTAGCTGTTAAGTTGAACCATCATAGAGTGAAAGTTTATCATTTGCACATGTTTTCTCTTGCCAATTTACACATTCAAGCAATTTTAACTTGCGTGCTGGTTTCTTTGCTCTCAGCCGCTGCCGCACGCACCCAAAGTGTGCACACGCAGAGAGAGAGACAACGCGTGAACACCAAATTGATTCCTCTTTCACATACACACAAAGTTATGTTAAAATACGTTGTTCGTACAAAGGCGTGTATTATCTTGCTTACCCAACTCTCTACATTGTGAGTAAATCACTCGCATATGCGACTAAATCTTACTCTGGGCGACTTAAATTGAGTCTAATATAAGCCACTGTAATAAATTCTCAGATTTACTCGCTAGTGTGAGTTGGAGGCTAAGTATAAGATTAGCACAGATGATATTTCACTCGCCACCAAACAAACAAACGCTCTGACTGAGCGCTTCAGAGTTTCACTCTCCGCCAAGCGATCTGTGCTGTTTTTCAGTTCATCTGAATGGATGTGCAACGCACCTGTGTTTAACGTACCGTAAACTCTAGTGTGAAGCGCACGACTCGCCGTTGCTTTGTTTCACATATGCGCGGAGAGAGAGAATTGACGCGGCTACATGTAAACGATATCTTTGTTTGATTTGTTGTAAAAATAACAGAGTTTCTTTGGAATTCTTCAGCTTTTAAGAACTACCGCTTTCTCCGGAAGTGGGCGGAACTAATGCGCAAACGGCAATCTCATTGGCTGGCGCTCACCTGTTATCGTCCCTGTTTTGATTTCAGCAAATCAGTTCGAGCGAACGCACACAACCTTATTAATATTCATGAATCCAGTAGCTCATTAATCCTTAATGCGTTTTATAATGTTCTTATTAGTAGAATTCGTATCATTATCATCTAATCAGTATTTTGGTTCGTCTTTCCCAATTTTTTTTTTTTTTTACAAGAAAACTGAATGACCAAAAAAAGCACCAGCACCAGTCCTAAGTTAAGTTTATCCCTCCCCCCCCTTAAACGGACAATATGTATGCCCCCCCCACCGACCCCACCATGGTTATCAAGTTTTAATTCTAATGACAAAAGTTCTATCATTAAATAATATTTATTATCATATTACAATGCTTAACTGACTGATGTTAAGAGTGTACTTTAAGATATTTAAAACTGTGCCATTTACAAACAAAATATCTATCTATATATTTATATTATTTATTATTATCAGTCTGGACGAGTAAACTAAAAAATTTACTAGCCAATGGCGATTCAATTGCCAAGGTGTTCGTAGAGGGCTGTTACCTACCTGTGATTAGTGAAACACACATCTTTACACAGGGATATACATCTTTTCAGGGATAGGTGAGATCTGTACTCATGTAGGTGCTCTGTTGTTTAAGTTGGACACTGAATCCAGAGCTGCATCTCACACAAACTTCAAAATCAGAACGTCACCGGATGGCCTGACTATATGTGAATGCTGTGGGAAGGGCTGCCTGGAGGTGAAATGTCCTTTCAAGTATCGGCCCTGCAGTATCCAACAGGCATTGAACATGAAGGACAAAGACTTTTGTCTCCAGTTGTCTTCAAACAACCTTCAGTTGAAAAGAGACCACCGCTTTTACACACAGATCCAGACAGATTTTTGTCACCCAATCAAATCACTGTGATCTTGTTGTTTGGACTGAAAACGATTTCACTGTGGTGCATGTCTTTCCAGAACAGGAGTTCTGGGAACCTCGTCTACAGAAAGCACAAGAATTCTTCAAGAAAGTGTGCCTCCCAGAACTTGTGGCAAAATATTACTCAAAGGACATGCAGCCTCATGTTCCAAGTGAAAGAGAGCAGTAATAAAGAAGTGGCTGTTGTTTATGAAAGAATTACACTTAGGCCTACTCCGTTAAGAGTTTAAAAAAAAAAGTGTTTTACTTGACTCAACAAGTATTAGCCTGTTACTTGAAATTCAGTGTTTCAAAGAAGTTCAACACAAGAAACTAAACATTGCACTTTGCATGCGAATCAAAGTTTTTAATGCTCAAATTGTCATCCATTTTCATCTGAAGTATTTAATGTACAAATAGCATACCATGTTCATTCTAAGGAAGGTACACACACACCGAATACAAACAGGAGGGTACCACACATTCACACACACTCGCAAACACCAAATAGAAACCAAACATTTCTCCTGGGGTCTTTTTACCATTCAACATGCACACTTTTCTGTTTCATCTGGCCTTACAACAACACTTGGACACATGTTAACTAGAATACAGCAAACATTAACTATCTTATCAAGAAGGGTAAATTCTTCATCCTTACAGGGAAGCAACAAACTAATTGGTATTGTGTTATGTAATAGTGTGTACTTATTGCGCAAGCTACCTATTACCCTTTCTACATGTATCCTAAGGTGTGCTATAGCACGCGTGTCTTCCACATCCTTAGCATTGAGTTGACATGTGCGCTTAGTGAATGCAGGAATTTTAACTTCTGCGCACATCATTCCCACACTATCAAAGCCTTGGTCCGCTAACACTAAATTGCCAGGCAAGTTTGTTAAGAAGCCCACAATTCTTGGTTATGTGCTTGTCAGATGCTCGTCTCCCCCCACCATCCCTTTGAAATAAATGAAATTTGGCCTTGGGGGTGTAATTCCTATCAAGTATTTCATTGTGTGTGTACCTTTGTTGTGGGAAAAGGATTGTGTGCGCGCCATTAAATTTGACGGCCTCTCTGTACGCATTTCAAAACAGTCAACAATAATCGCAACACGCTTTCCAAAAGCTTCCAAAAATTGATGTGGCATTGTGGCTTGTAAACAGTGTTTCTCAGGCCAGTACAACAAGGGAGTAAGGCATGCCTATCTATGGTGTCGGCAAAGGTAGCAGAAAGAGTTCTACGTGACACATTAAAAATGTGTGAAAGATGCTGGATTGGAAGATCAAGCCTTAGACGAATGAGTGTCAGTAAAACCATTTGAAATTGTGACAGCTTCTTTGCAACTGGCAGGAAGGGCTTAACAGTAGTAAACATTGACAACAAAATTGCAAAACATGGAAGTCCTGTATAATATCGTACCTTCTCTGTATTATCTCTGAAAAACTCTTCATCCATCTTCAACTTGTTTAACTCAGACCTAAGCTCCCTATTTTCCTGCAAAAGACGGGTTAGTTCTGCACTGCTTTGCTCACAGAACTGGCATTCTGCTCTTAGTCTCTTAGCAGCTGGTTTGACTGTTTCTTTCTGTTCTCTATTTTCCTCCTCTTCCGTAGCTCGTGTCTCTGCTTGATCCCCATGCTACGGTGGCCCAGTAGTGCACAACACAACGCAATTAAAAAAGCAAACATAAGCTCACAACACAACGACATTAAGCTCACAACACAACGACATTAAGCCACAACACAACGACATTAAAAAAGCAAACATAAGCTCACAACACAACGACATTAAGCCACAACACAACGACATTAAGCCACAACACAACGACATTAAAAAAGCAAACATAAGCTCACAACAACGACATTAAGCTCACAACACCCCAACGACAATACGCCAAAACCCACGACCGTAAGCTCACAACCACAAAGACATTAAGCCCAAAACCACGGACCTAAGCTCACAACACACCGACATTACGCCACACACTCCACGACATTAAGCTCACAACACAACGACATTAAGCTCACAACACAACGACATTAAGCCACAACACAACGACATTAAGCTCACAACACAACGACATTAAGCTCACAACACAACGACATTAAGCTCACAACACAACGACAGTAAAGGGGTGATATGATGCTTTTTTAAACAGAAAAATACTGATAAATGACCCAGTCTATGATGTCCGTATTTGTCCTTTGAGGGAGGTATTTCAGTGCACAAGTCCTCTTTTGATTATAAAATGCATAGTTGGGGACTTCCGGTTATGACGTGCAGCTGATAAGTCGCTTGAATCGGGTTCGCTGCTGAATATTCGTTTAAACTCTTTCAGAAAGGCTAAAACTCATATAATAAGTGTTTGAAAACACTTTAAAGTTTGGCGGGACAAAATGCCACCCAAAGCCACCAAACCTGCACAGCATCCGAATCCGAAGCCGATATAGATCCAAAATTTATCAGGCACAATTAGAAAACTTGGGGAAACAAATTAAAATACTGGAACAGCATCTGTTTAGCAATAATGACCATGCAAAGCAGAAAGAACCTTGTTTACTAAAAGCCAAATATAATGAAATAACTAGTAGTAAAATATCTAAGAATTTAATGTGGCTAAAACAGTCCTATTATGATCAGGGGGGAAAATCAGGAAAACTGCTCGTTTTTTTGTGGGAGAATTAAAAAAATACAAACAGATAGAGCCATCAATTCAATTATCTTAGAGAATGGGGAGAAAACTGTAGATCCATTGGAAATAAATCATATTTTTAAAATTTAAACAATTTAGAGGGGCAAAATAATTTTCTTAATAAAATTAAATTTCCAAAATTATCAGAGGAGACAAGAAGTAATTTAAAAAAGAATCTAAGTATAGAAGAGCTCTCAGAGGCCCTACAGGACTTGAATAACGGTAAGGCCCCTGGGCCGGATGGCCTTCCGATGGAAATCTAAAAAACATTTGCAGGGAAAATTCTACCACACTTACTTGAAATGTTTAAATGAATCCTTGGGAAAAGGAATATTACCCCCTTCTCTGAGATCAGCACTAATTACTCTTATATTAAAACCAGGTAAACCTCCCAATGAAAAATCATCTCATAGGCCCATATCTTTAATGTCATGTGATACTAAGATTCTTTGTAAGGCCCTAGCTAAAACAATTGAAAAGTATATACCAAACCTTATCATGAACGATCAAAATGGGTTTGTGCTTGGAAGACAAGCCTTTCATAACATACGAAGACTCTTAAATATAGTATATAAAAAACAAAAGGCCAAGGACCATGCAATTTTGTCGTTGGATGCGGAAAAAGCCTTCGACAGGATTGAATGGAGGTATCTTTTTGAGGTGCTTAAGAGATTTGGGCTGGGTGATGGGTGTATTAAATGGATCAAATTACTTTACAATGATCCACAAGCAGAAATAATAACAAATAATCAAATCTCAATGCCCTTTAATCTAAGTAGAGGCGCACGTCAAGGGTGCCCATTGTCCCCTTTGTTGTTTTTATTCGCAGTAGAACCCCTTGCAATGGCAATTCGGAGTAGTCCAGAAATTAAAGGTATAATAATAGGTGAGAGAGGACACCGTTTATCTCTGTTTGCAGACGATATTGTCATTTTTCTTAGTAATCTAGAATATTCTATTCGAGCACTTAACACTTTATTAAGAGTATTTGGAGAGTTCTCAGGGTACAAAGTTAACAATAATAAAAGTGCTTTGCTATTATTAAATGGGGATGAAAGGAGAAACTCTACGAACAATAGGCAATTTTTCAATTCTCAGGAAGGGTTTACATATTTAGGAATTAAGATAATCCCAAATATAAAAGAGATTATTTCAATTAATTATGACCCATTGATAAAAAAAGTAATGAATTCGTTCGAGAGATGGAATGCATTGCCAATCTCTATGATTGGACGTATAAATATTATAAAGATGTCAATTCTACCTAAATTCTTGTATCTCTTTCAGTCAATTCCTCTTCCGGCTACATTCTTTGTAACACTCAAGAAAGTCTTCATAAGGTTTATATGGAATAACAAGCGTCCTCGGTTACGTCTGTCCCTACTTTATTTACCATACGAACGGGGAGGACTTAAAGTACCAAATATGAAACTTTATTATTGGGCAGCTCAATTATGTTCGGCTATGTATTACTTCATAGAAATAGACCCTCCTGCATGGATAGATATGGAAAAAAATGGAATAACAATTCCATTACATATGTATCTTTATTCTTCTTCAGTTAAAATAATAAAAAAATCTACACATAATCCTTTCCTTAAAAATTGTATTTGTGTATGGTATGAAGCTCATTAATTTTTAGGTGAAACAATTAAACTGTCGGGTCTGTCACCAATTTGGGGTAATACAATGTTTGTGCCATGGAGAAATGATGGGGGGTTTAAAAATTGGATGTACAAGGGAGCAAAACAAGTAAACGATTTATATAAGGATGGTAAATTGATGTCATTCCAACAATTGGTGAGAGAATATGATATTCCTCAGAAACACTTCTTCAAATATCTACAAATAAGAAGTTTTATACACTCGGAAATGACAACTTATTTAGAGCCTGCTTTGTCTACTATAGAAGATCATACTTTAAAACATTTATGGGATAAAGGCAATCTATCTTTTTTTATATAATATACTTTTAGAGGGTTCAAAAGAGAGTTCGATGTCCAATTTAACTGCATGGAAAAATGACCTACACTGTAAAAAAAATGTGGTTGCCAGAATAATTTTGTAAAAAAAATACAGGAAAAACTGTAAACACATTTATGGCCCAAAACCTGTACATTTTACAGTATAAAACTATAATTTACAAACAAGAAATTTTTTATGTAAACCAGTAAATTCAACAATGCGCACTGTTATTAAAATCTGTTTTGTACCTTTAACATACTGACAACCACCATAATAATGCAGGTGGTAAAAGAGAAAGCCACATGAAGAATCAAAGCTCATCACAAGTAGCTTCGCCACAAGCAGAAGTATATACTAATATATAGAAGGTGCACAGAGTCATTCATGCAAACACAAAACACCATCATGGTAACACACATGATACTTAAATAATGCATTCAACTATCATTAAACAACAGAAGATGTAACATAAAGCCCAAATATACATAACTAATAACAAAAACTTTTAAAAAAACATGATTATTTAAACAAAATACTTTCAAATGTGGAGTGTCATGCAGGGAATTCTGGGAATATCAGTTTACAGTTTTTGACTGTAAATTATACATTGATTTGTTATTTTTACTTCTAAAAACTGTCAAATTAACAGCATTTTACTGTAAAATTACATGAAATGTCTGGTTAGATATTTTACAGTTTTTCCCTGTATATAGTACGGGAACTTACTGTTAACATATTAAAAAAAAAATTCCGTAGCGTTTTTACAAAATTATACAGTTAAAATTACACTTATTTTTTACAGTGTACAGGAAGATATTTCTAAAGATGAATGGAGGGATTCTTGTTTGTTTGCCTAAACATATAGTGTCAATACTAGATGCAGATTGCTGCAATATAAATGGCTCATGAGGATATATATTACCCCGGTTAAATTACATAAATTTAATCCAAATATTCCTGACAGTTGTTTAAAATGTAAACAAGAAATTGGAACCCTTTACCACTGCATGTGGGAGTGTATTGAGATTCAAAAATTTTTGGAAGAATACTCTTGTTATGATTGGTAAATTGACTGAAGAAAATGTTCCTTGTGATCCCAAATTCTGTTTTTTTCATATATAGCCAGTCAATTTTGTGGTGAACACCAATAAAAGCAAACGAATTGACTTTAGTTTGCTTCAGGCCAAGCAGGCTATTGCTTTAAAATGGAAGGAGATACAAGGTCCTTCCTCTATGCTTTGGATTAAAGAAATTACTAACAACCTAGCCATGGAAAAGCTGACTTATGCAGTTAAAGGGAAACGTAAAGACTTCTATAATATTTGGACTCCTTTTTTACGCTATTGAAACCAAGAGGACTTGACAACGGGGGTCGACTGATATATATAATACTCATCTCTTTTGTATTGGGTATTTCCACTACATAATGTGATTTCTTTATCAAAATAACTAATAACTCAGAAAAGGTAACAGTTAAATTGTAACATGGATGGCTGTGAATGGTGGTGTATGGAAAGGTATAGTTGAGATGTTGTTTTTACCCCCTTTTGAGGGGGGGGGGGGATTTTGTTGTTCTTATAAGGTTTTCTTACTTGGCTATGTGTTTCTTTTTATTTATGTATATACATATATAATATATAATTAAAAAAAAAAATTTGTTATGTATTGGTCGTATTAAAACAAATACAAGTAAATATATTTGGGAGAAAAAAATGCATAGTTGGGAATAATTTAACTGTCAACCATTTCACTGAAAATATTTATTTTTTTTGCCCATTACACAAAAATGTTTCACAGTTTTGAGCAACTAACCTGATGCAAGGAATATTTCCACTGCCATTTTCAATCTTAGTTGTTCAATATTGTCCCTCGATGGATTTATATAAAATGTATCAGGAATGTCAGGAACCCTGTTGTACGTTTCTTTTGCAATCTATGAAAGAATATATAGTATTTTATATATATATATATTATATATAATATATATATATATAAATATATAAATATAAAAGGGACAAAGTGTTCATGAGGACAATAGAACACTTCTAGAACACGTTTTAGAAGTCAACGATCCAAAATGACCCAGATTATTTAATAGCAGTTTTGAATCTTTTCATAAAATAGATACTGTACCTGTAAGACAAACACTCCACAGCTTGTGGCATCGTTTTGTACAGTATGAGAAATATGGCCAGGCTTCCATTGAATGTTAACCCATTCCTCCTTTTCCAGCTGGTTGAGGCACATCCTGAAATACTGTCTATGTTTGAAAAAAATTACCACAGCTTTCCAAAGTGTCCAAAAGAAATTTAAACTTAACGTAAAACATTTTATAATAATAGTTCACATGAGTGTTGAAACTGGAAAAAAGGTTTTACTGGAATTTTTGGGATGCAGCTCTAAGGATCTTCATATCGGGTTCAGCAGTTGCAGGATCCACAATAAAAATTAGCTTTGAAGGAACGTGGAGATGCTAACAAACAACAAATAATGAAGTAAAAATAAAAAATGTTAAGATCATATTCGTGTTTGCATGTATGCACAATGTTATATTATTCCAATGTTTAAATTAAGGGATAGTTCAAAAAGATACATCTACCATTTACCCACCATCATACTATCAATGTCTCGCTTTTTGACATGAGTGAACTGAGAGATTTTCCAGTGATTTCAGTGCGTCGCTTAAAGAATAAATTCAAGTTATTTAACTGTATTCTTGAGTGCCTTTTTTTTGTTTTATATAAATCAACTTGTAGGTCCCATAATTCTTAATTGACAAGAATGTGGCTATTATAGGCTATAAAACATCTGGACTCCTGGAAAATCTGATTAAGTTAAGTTAAATAAGTTTAAAAAATACGTTCAAAACTATTCATTTAGCGTATGTTACTCCCGAAACTTCGCATAGTGTACGTGACCGCTGGTCAAGCATGAAAAACAAAAGTTTTATTGAAATGTTCAATTACATATCAACTAAAAAGTGCGCAAAGAGCAGTCCCTTTAAAAAGCTGACGCTCATCTAGTTCAGTTACAATCAATGAAGCTGTCTAAATTCCACAACGGATTTCTCAGCTACATAACGTCTAGACTTTTTATAATGACATGATTACCACAGCCCGTGGTAATCCCTTAATTCCGTGCACAACAGAATTAAGTTAGAGTTACAAGAGTTAAATTTAATAGCAATTAATTGGCAACACTCGATTCAGCACCACGGACAGCACCCTAGCATAGCAATCACAGCAGGTGACCCTTCCAACCAGCTATGAGGTCACCAAAGTCCGGACCTTGGTAATTTTTTCGTGTTCAAAAATAAAATTTGTTCTCTGAATAACTAATTTGTTGTTTAAAACTCCTCTTGCAGAGTGTCTGCATGCATAATTAAGTTTAGACAGTTTGCAAGAATGTTTAGCGTCCGTGGTATGAAAATGATCGCTGCGAGACGCTGCCGGAGTGAACGAACTAGGCTTGAAAAATTTGTGCGTGAGGGCGCGGGCGCACCCTCCGCCGTGTTGCCAGATGCAGCTAATATAAGTGTCTTCGGGCTTGTCTTTTCCACTTAACTTGACACTTTAAAAAGTTAATAAAGTGGGAAATTGCAGTTTAGGGTTAGCAATATCTTTATCGTATCTTTATTTTTTTCTGTTTTTATTTGTTTTCATAGCAACACTGCATAGCCGGCTCTTACTGACAGTACACTGTAAAAAAAATCCGTAAAATTTACGGTAAAAAAACGCCAGCTGTGGTTGCCGGAATTTTACCGTAAAAAATACAGTAGCAACGTTTTAGGTTTTAACTTAAATTGACAGTTAAATACCGTAATTTCATTAACTGATATAATGTTAATATACAACCTTATTTTAAGTGTTAATATCTGTTTTGAACCATTGTAATGCACTGTTAACCACCAAAAACTGGTGGTGATGATAAAGTCACATGATGAATCAAAGACCATCACAAGCAGCTTTTAAATCATAACATATATAGACGGTGCACAGTGTCATTCACAACACACACACAACACCAATCATGATAACACACTGAAACTGAAAATAATGAAATAAACATTAATTTAACAACATTAGGTGCAACATACAACCCTAATATACAAAACTGATAAGAAAAAATTAAGAAACAGTTATTTCAACAAAAAAACATCACATTTGAAATGTAACGCAGGGAATTCTGGAAATATCCATTTACGGTTATTCACTGTAAATTTTACAGTGAAACGTAAGTGTCGTTTCACTTCCCAAAAACGGTATACTACCTAACATGAATGTCCATACAGTTTTAACAGTTACAGTGGGGGAATTACCATAACAGGTTTACGTAGCATTTGTACAGTCTTTTACCGTTAAATTCACGGTCATTTTTTACAGTGTAGGCCTAATCAAAAAAGACAGCGGACAGGTTACTGCTGACATTCGGTAAGGCAATCGCGAAAAAAAACAAACATAATTCATGATCTGTCAGAAATGCTATGACGTTATGAAAAACAGTAGGAATTAACATGTGACACAGAACGTAGAACAAGTAGGTACAAAATGAGAAAGAGTGCAACACTAGCTATGAAGAAGTCTATGCTTTTTCATTCAGTATAGTAGTTCAGTTTTCACAAAGTCATGCTAAAAACATTCATTCTAGACCAAGTTTTCATCTATATGGTTTTTAATGAAAACTGTAACAGTAATATGTATTGTTGCATGAATACTATAAATAAAAATGATACACCCCTATCCTACAGTAAAGTATTATCAAATTTTGATGCAGAAAATGTAACAATATTCATCTATCCAAAACAGTGAAAACATCTTTCACAAACATCTAGATGTCTGTTTTTAAAAGTGTTTAGTGTATAATGAGTTGTATTTGTAGGGGTTATTATAGCACAATTCTTAACTCCACCCCAGACCTCACTAATTTACAACCCCATACGGCTGTGCTTCCAGTCATCCAGTCCTGCGGTGTCATTAAGTATAAACAGATTTGTCCAGACCCAAATGTTTTTGTTAAGAATTGCTTGTAATTTAGTAGAGGTGAAGCAATATTTATATTATTGACAAGGGTCACAGAACGGCAGCTGTTACTAAATGTTTACATTTTACTCAATTTAGATAGGACCTACATGTGCAGACAAAAAACATAAAATGTCTTCACTTACCTCAAACATCTAGTGGTTGATTCTTACATTCACAAATGAAACAAGCCCATCAAAGCTCTCAAAATTAACCTGCATAGTGTGACACAGCATGATTTTTTATTCATATGAAACGTTGTTGTTTTGTTTTTTAACAGTTACAATGTACTTATGTTAAATGTATAGCTTTCATTACAAATGCCAGTTTCCATACTATACTTACTTTTTTCAAACTTTGTCGAGCAACCTGGTCTCTCGTCCCATACAAGATGACACCAGTGATGTAATGATGAGCTGGTACAGTCTTCCAGGTTTATCATGTTTGTTAAGGACAGCCCGAATGTAGCTCTCCATAACCTACAATATATTTATAACACAAGTAGAATACACATATGCAAGCTACTCTTTCTGAAAGCCATAGATATGTTGATAGAAAATCTGTACTTACTTCGCCATTTAACAGCTCATGTGGTCGAAGAGTGAGCAGGTCTGCTTGCCTCAAAACAATACTGAACTTGTAAGGCACAGCTTTGGGCTGTGCAACAACCTGCTCACTCTCTTCACATCGCCAGAGGGCTGCAACCTGTAGATGTATTATTTGACATTATTCAGAAGAGAACCACAGGCTTAATTATTTTTCCCATAATGAAAACGAAGGCCGAGGTACTTACTGTATAAAATGGTCTAAATATTATTGCTTTTACTTTTCACAACTTTTATTCTATTTTAAGTCAAACAGTCATAGGTTTTAAAAATGCAGAACAGCCATTTGAAGGGAGAACAGATCCCTCCTAGTCTCGTTTTTTTTTTCTTTAAAAACAACAACAACATGGCGCTAAATTAAGCAGGCACAATTTGCACAGTCAGATTTGTTATAAATGCCACAGTTCTTACCTCATCTGCAATTTCTTCTTCTTGAACATCTCCCGCAGTGGCTGATTGTCTCAATGTCAACTAAAACATACTGAAATTTACGCTTATTTTGTATCATTTATATATTTAACCCTATTGAAAAAAACAGCTTATGCTGGTTAGGTATGTTTTGATGCTGGGATGCTGGTTTAAGCTGGTCCTTTGCTGCTTTATGCTGGTCCTTTGCCAGCACATGACCAGCATAAACCAGCAAAAGGACCAGCATAAACCAGCAAAAGGACCAGCATAAACCAGCAAAAGGACCAGCAAAGACCAGCAAAAGGACCAGCATAAACCAGCAAAAGGACCAGCATAAACAAGCAAAAGAACCAACATAAACCAGCAAAGGACCAGCATAAACCAGCAAAAGGACCAGCATAAACCAGCAAAAGGACCAGCATAAACCAGCAAAAGGACCAGCATAAACCAGCAAAAGGACCAGCATAAACCAGCAAAAGGACCAGCATAACCAGCAAAAGGACCAGCATAAACCAGCAAAGGACCAGCATAAACCAGCAAAAGGACCTAGCATAAACCAGCAAAAGGACCAGCATAAACCAGCAAAAGGAAAAAAAAAAAATCAGCATAAACCAGCAAAGGACCAGCATAAACCAGCAAAGGACCAGCATAAACCAGCAAAAGGACCAGCATAAACCAGCAAAAGGACCAGCATAAACCAGCAAAAGGACCAGCATAAACCAGCAAAAGGACCAGCTTAAACCAGCAAATGACCAGCTAAAACCAGCAAAGGACCAACTTAAACCAGAAAAGGACCAGCATAAACCAGAAAAGACCAGCTTAAAAATCAAAGGACCATTTAAACCAGCAAAAGGACCAGCTTAAACCAGCAAAAGGACCAGTTTAAACCAGCAAAGGACCAGCTTAAACCAGCATCCCAGCATCAAAACATACCTAACCAGCATGTGCTGTTTTTTTCAATAACTCCGAAATTACCCTTTGAACAGCATCCTGCAGACTATGTTCAGATAAACGTTTCGTTTGTGGCATTGGGATTTCATCCGGGGCACTGAAATAGCGGGATTTTCTTTTGCCTCTTTTTCCTGATCTTTTAGCCCACCTCTCTTCAGCAAACGACACATCTCTCGATGACTTCCTTGGTCGGGTAAGTACATCTTGCGGAAGACTGTTCCTCAAGATGTATTCCCTGTAATCGTCCCTTCAGTGAGGTGTACATGGTGGTAATGAATTCTGCTGGTCTTAGTTTTCGCCTTCTACCGAGAATTGCATTTTTTACAATTCCAAACCAAATCTCAGCGTGACAGTTGGTGTCTCGTGTCTGGCATACAGACGTAGATGGCAGTGTAACGGGAAAATCAACAGAATACATTTTTAGGTCACCTAAAAGTATGCCGCTCCAAAGTGGAAAGATTGGCATGTAATTCTCCAAAAGGAATGTGACAATACCAGGGCAGTAATATGGATTTAGTTGGACTTCCTCATGTGTTTCCTCTTCCAAAGTGTTCAAAACCGCTTCAAACATGCTTCGGAAGAGTCTACTGTAAGTATAACCACCGGTGATTGTCCTAGATGTTTTTTCTTCGGCTTCCCAGTTTAGGGACTATTCTGTTGTTTCTTGCATGGGTACGTCTTGATTTATTATGTCCCGCAAGAATGCTACACTGCTTGACACACTTGCGGTGACGTATCTTGAAAGCAGTGGGCCTTGAAAATCTCCAGGGCTTCGTCCACACACACAGTGTTTTGCAATCTCGCAAATACAAACGTGGCAAACGCTTTCAAGCCTTTATCGCTGGTTTTTCTGCGAAAAGCAGCAGAGACAGCCTTAATTAGGTGTGCTGCGCACAGATGTAAAATGGTCTTTGATCTGATCTCTGACCATTTTTTCTGCTTTTGGCAGATCGCATGCACACTTTCCAGGTATGCACACACTGATTCTTTATTGAAAGACAGAAGAACCGCTTGCATTAGAGACCAGCTGTAATCCGTCTCTACATGGTGTATTAGCACTGTGGTGTAAGTGGACAATTTCAGCAAAAACTGCATCAGCCAGAAAGTAATAGGCGGGACAGAATGCTCAGAAGAAATCATTTCTTCTAACCCCTCCACTGGGGTGTTTCGCAATCTATTGTAATACTCTTTGCTCACACCTTAAATGACTCTCCTGGCTATAGCTCTTTTATAGCTCCCCGCCTGATGTTACTTGCTTGTCGAAAGAGTTGATGAGATTTACTGTGAAGAATTTCACCAGAACGGCACACGGTCACTGGAACGTACTGGTGTTTCAAAGGTTTTCGTGTGATGGTGAACTTGTAATTTGCACCGCATGAAGGGAAGATACATTTGACCCTCACCTTTATATATGGGCACTGCCGTTTTCAGCTTCCTGTTGCACGTACGTGTTGGTACGTGAATCTGAGTGGACAGCAAAAAGTGAATTTCCAAAATTTTTGATACGTGTAGTGAGTCCATGGCCGTCTAAGTTTATTTATCCCTTTCAAAGGTGATATTTGTTTCCAAATTTTTGGTCCTATGAGCAATTTAAATATTTTTGGTGGGGGGTTTGACATTGTGACAAGAGGCACAGACATCTTTCGAAAGTTATCTTTTGTACCTTTGATGCTTGGGGGATGCACATCAGTTTCACTCTGAACACTCAGATCACTGGGAGGAGGCACATAATCAGCCTCACTCTGAACACTCAGATCACTGGGAGGAGGCACATAATCAGCTTCAATTTCAACACTCAGCTCACTGGGAGGATGCGCGTCAGTTTCACTCTCCATTGTTTTCACTCTCTCATGCCCTGTATGGCCCCTCTTCTGATTACCCTCAGAGCCACCCACTGAATACCACACAACACGGCACTGCCAGTTGGAAGGCATACAATCAGCAGATGTATCTTCCTTTTGAATAATTGTTCTCAGGTCCCTCCTGTTGTATTGCCACACAACATAAAGCCATTGTCTGTTGTTTTGCGTGTTTTGACCAAAAATTTTAGTAGGTCGTGTATGCCGGATCAGTGCCGTCTGAGTTGTGTCTTGCTGATTTATGTTTGCTGTCTTAAAAAACTTAACAAGTACCTCTTTACGTCCAGCTGCTGTCCACATGTCTCTTCTGGCAGCCCGTTTTCCCCTTTTTGTTTTTGCCATGATTATAGATATTCCACTGTTTAGTAGTTCACTTTCTCAATAAAACTGAAACACTAGTTGTGGCACCTTTATAACCATGGCCTACATTTTGATATGATTTGTTGCAGGTGAGCCAGTTGTGTGCATTACAGGTGATGGTTATTGCAATATCGACAGTACTATAAAAGTGGCAACAGGTTGTGCTCACCTCGACACTATTAGCCTACACATATCTAAAGGTATCAATCAACTGCGAGCTCAAGGCTACACTCTAAAAAATGCTGAGTTTGTTTCAACTCAAAATTTGATAAAATATGGACAAACCCAACAGTTGAGTTTAAATTTTAAATTCAATTTTTAACCCATCGGTATGGGTTGGTCCAATTTTTACCCAAATTTGGGTTGGAATAACCCAGCATTTTTAAAGTGTATTAAGAGCAATGTTTTAGTGTCTCAAAAGCCTTTATTATCAACCCAAATACATGGTCATACACAATTACTCATTGTTTTCAATCTTTAATATTGTTTGTTACGACCCCCAGTCTAGGAGTTAACATATGATAAAGTTAATGATAAATAACAAGTCAGTTTAGTAACTTTTTTTATTCACATTTTTTGTTTTTACATTTTAATGTGAGGATAGGTAATCACAATATAGGCTTAAAACAAACATTTTAAATTAACTTCAGGGCTAGACTAGGCAAAATAAACTCACAGTATTAAAAACTAAATGACCTAAAAAAAATTATGAAAATAAAACACAGACACTTCACTATCTCTTGAACTTGGAACAAACACAAGGGAGAATATCATTTGGAAAATATATGGCACAAAACGTGCCAAACACACGCTGAAGCAAATTAAAAAAGGAAACGAAAACCGCTTACAATCGCTAAACATTCTTTCAAGTAATTATTCCAAATATCACTTGGCTCCTATCTGCTCCCGAATTCCACCAATTCATTCCATTTTTAAAAGATGCCTGCGCTCCTCATCTCCAATCACCGTGCAGGCAGCCTGCACGTCCAGTTAGGGCCAAGAGATCTGAGAAGAACGGGACAGGGAAAAGAGCCAAGGAGAAAAGAGAGGTGGGGGAAGAAACACACGCGTGCACACGACTACCTATCTAAATGGGGACATTGCACAGACTTTTATAGTTTTCATATACAGATAGTTATACATTTTATAACGTAACCAACACCCTAAACTTACCCACCATAGAACATTTTCTGCATTTTCACGTTTCAAAAAAACAACTTTAATTATACCAGTTTAACAGATGAGGACACCGTTTTCAGGTGTTAGTGTGGACTGTGAAATCGGAGGTATTTGAAAACGATTACGCATGTTTAGGGGAATTTCACAATGGCAGTTTACTTAAAGGGGTCATATGATGCGATTTAATTTTTTCCTTTCTCTTTGGAGTGTTACAAGCTCTTGGTGCATAAAGAAGATCTGTAAATTTGTGAAGACTAAAGTCTCAAATCCAAAGAAATATTCTTTATAAAAGTTCAGAGTCAGCCACACCTACCTAAAACGGCTCGTTCTAACACGCCCCCACATATCTACCTCACTATGTGGGAAGATTTGCATAACGCCGCCCAAATGTTTACGCAAAGAAAGAAGGCGTAACTTTTATTCTCAATGTAGTATTGTTGCCGGTGCCGCCATGTCCTGAAGACACTGTGTTTCATTGTGAAAGCAAAACTAATTTGTTTGGCCTTCCAAAAAAGGACGATATCCGCTTCGTCATGCCTAGAGCTGATCTGGGCTGGTCGCTGAGGAAATACATCAACTTTAGTGCTGTGATCGCAGGCTAGGCTTTCACGTTTTCACCGCTCCTTCGCCAGGAACAACAGGGGACCGCCGTCTCGACCCGGCCTCAGCTCACTTCTTGCCGGCTTCAGTCACGTAGGCGCTGGTTTTTATTGAGAAAGTGAACTAATTTGTTTGGTCTTCCAGAAGAGGACGATATTCGCTTCGTCATGCCTGGAGTTGATCCGTGCTGGTCGCTGAGGGAATACATCAACTTTCAACGTGTGGATCGCAGCACATTTTATGGAGGACTGTTTTTAGATCCTGGGAGAGTAACGTTAGACTAAAAATGCCAGCAGTTCTGACTCACATAAGTAAGTTTTAATTTAAAGGATTTGCCACTGAAGATTCAAACGCAAGTTTTGGGCAGTAGAGTAGCACTTGTATGTTTTGTAATTCAGATCCCAAAAAAGACAGTGTAAGTCATTATAATCCTTAATTATGTTCCCATTGGATGCAACGAATGCCTCGTTTCTAATGGGTTTTAATGTTTTTGTCTCGTCGCTCCAGCCAGACAGGGCATCACAATATGATAAGGGGCGTAACATTTCAGTCACACGGCTATCAGTTTCGAGTAAATTCGGCCAATCACAATGCACTGAGACAGCTGGCCAATCAGAGCCACACTCGCTTTTCAGACCGATGAGCTTTGTAAAAATCAACGCGTTTCAAAAAGGCGGGGCATAGAGGAGAAACAATAATGTACAGTATGTGGAAAATAATGTGTTTTTTTTACTTTAAACCACATAAATACATTTCATTACACCAAATAATGTTCTTTTCAGCAACATCACATGACCCCTTACGGGTGACCTAACTCAATATCCAGTCCCCTCGTTCATGTGTGTTGTTTGTTTTGTTCCTCTTATGATCCCCTCAGCTAGGTTTTCTGCAGCATTTGGACCTCTAACATGGATAACCTCCCGAAAATTTTAAGCGGTCACTCTCTCCTTCCTTAATGAATGCCACTCAGGTGCTGCACTTTGGCATCTTGTTGCTTCCTCTATGAGGTGTGACTGTGACAAAGTCACAGACAATGAATTGAGATGCAGCTGTTCCTGATTTGTTGGTACATACAGTGGTGTGAAAAAGTGTTGGCCCCCTTCCTGATTTCTTATTTTTTTTGCATGTTTGTCACACATTAATGTTCCAGATCATCAAACAAATTTAAATATTACATAAAGATAATGCAAGTAAATACAAAATGCAGTTTTAAAATTATGATTTCATTTATTAAGGGAAAAAAGCTGTCCAAACCTACGTGGCCCTACGTGAAAAATGTATTGCCCCCTCCTGTTAAATCATGAAAGAACTGCAATTAACCACATTATTTTAGAAAGCTGAGTTAAATTTCACTAGCCACACCCAGGCCTGATTACTGCCAGACCTGTTGAAACAAGAAATCACTTAAATAGAACCTCTCTGACAAAGTGAAGCATGCTTAAATAGCAACACATTACGCCGCGATCTAAAGAAATTCAAGAACAAATGAGAAACAAAACAGTTGACATGTATAAGTATGGAAAGGATTATAAAGCCATTTCTAAAGATTTGGGACTCCAGCAAACCACAGTGAGAACCATTATTCACAAATGACAAACACATGGAACAGTGGAGAACCTTCCCAAGAGTAGCCGGCCGACCAAAATTACCCCAAGAACACAGCGACGACTCATCCAAGAGGTCATAAAAGAACCCAGAACAACATCTAAAGAACTGAAGGCCTCACTTGCCTCAATTAAGCTCAGAGTTCATGATTCAACTATAAAAAAAGAGACTAGTCAAAAACAGCATCCATGGGAGAGTTCCAAGGCAAAAGCCACTGCTGACCAAAAATAACACAAAGGCTCATCTCTCATTTGCCAAAAAATATTGATTATCCCCAAGACTTTTGGGCAAATAATCTGGACCGATGAGACAAAAGTTGAACTTTTTGGAATGTGTGTGTCCCGTTACATCTGGCGTAAAAAAAAGCATTTCATAAAAAGAACATCATACAAACAGTCAAACATGGTGGTAGTAGTGTGATGGTCTGGAGCTGCTTTGCAGCTTCAGGAACTGGACGACTTGCCATAATTGACGGAACCATGAAATCTGCGCTCTATCAGAAAATCCTGAAGGAGAAAGTCCGGCCATCAGTTTGTGACCTCAAGTTCAGCAAACTTGGGTTCTGCAGCAGGACAATGATCTAAAACCCACCAGCAAGTACACCTCTGAATGGCTCAAGAAAAACTAAAATAAGGTTTTGGAGTGGCCAAATCAAAGGCCGGACTTAAATCCGATTGAGATGCTTAAAACAGTCCATTCATGCTCGAAAACCCTCCAATGTGCCTGAATTAAAACAATTCTGCAAAGAAGAGTGGGCCAAAATTCCTCCACACCAATGTGAAAGACTCATTGCCAGTTATCACAAAAGCTTGATTGCAGTTGTTGCAAAGGGTGGCACAACCAGTTATTAGATTTAGGGGGCAATTACTTTTCACGTAGGGCCAGGCAGGTTTGGACAGCTTTTTTACCTTAATAAAATAAATAATAATTTAAGACAGTCTGGTTTGAAGTCAGCATAGGCAGCTTTAGGTCGCGGGTGATTGGGGACTGGCAGCTCACCACTGTAGGCCTTGTATAGTGAGATCTGGAATATATTATCAAGCAATCATAGTCTTTGCTACACAGTATAGTATAGCAAACCTGTTTACACTGACTCTGCATACCTGATTCCACTTGCTGAAGTAGCACCTGGTTTGGGCTTCACAACCACCATGGCATCCATCGGTCCCGGCTTCACTACCTATTCATTAGATGGCATTAAAGGGTTAGTTCAAGTTTCTCCAAGTCGTGATGGCAAACACAAACACATCTAATATTGCAAGTTGGTTAGCAGGATACGCTCGTGCTGATTTAGTTAATGCTTTGACATGACTACTGAAACTAAGGGTCTCCAGAATCACACCAAGATTCCTGATTTGATTTTTAGTAGAATCATGCATACTAGCTAAGATAACATCTGTGTTTCTGTGCTTATGATGCAGAAAATATATTTTAACTATCTTACAAACTGAACAGTGGTAACGTTAGAACAGTAAAAACTCAGAACATGTTCAACAGAACTTCACATTTAAGCTACCAGTCTTACTCTCAGTTGGTGTGGGGTCTCTGATTTCTTCATAGAGCGGTAGCAATGAGCTCTCATTGAGATCTCATTTGTGGCCCTGTTTTACCTGACACTTTAAGACAAAATACGTACATATTTGATATAAGCATTTCTACTAAGGTGAATAGCCTGCAGATGGACGGATCGTAAAAATAACAGCACAATATTAGCCCTACTAGTTCAAGCTAGCTGAACTTACCTTCATAATTGCAAATGTAAGAAGACACATAAAACTTGAAACCTTTCTCAAGTTTGCTCTGTGGCGTTGTAGTGTACATCCGGACAATTCTTCGCACATCATTGACTGTAAATTTGGGCAACTCCAGCAAACAATGCGTAAACTTTGATGACTGCCATAATCCCGTTTACCTCCGCTTTAAATCTCCCGAATCGGAAACTGAAGGGCGGCCTTGTGCCAAACGCGAAAGCATAGAGCCCATTTGTGACATGGCAAAGGACTATAGTACATCGATGACGCGTCGGTGTCTATTAAATTATTCATGAGACTGCGTGTTCTTATCCTATGAGAAGACGCTTCGCTTAATTATTCACAACAGCATGTGTTGATTTGCTATGACAGACGCTTCAGACTTCGAGATCGCGTACATTAACTGAGAGAAACAATCAGGGATCAGAGGAGACTGTTTTTGCTTTGTAATAAGAGTTCGGCACAAACGTGATTCATTCACTTAGTGAGTGAAACCGTTTTTATAGCTCCATGACACAACCCGTCAAAATGCTTATACAAACACCAGAGAATAAGTCTTAAAAGTTCTCAGAGGTGCAACAGTGCGGTCATATATATGTTTTCGATGCAGAGTGCAAATGGCTGTGCATTTATTTGTGGTTTTAACTCGAGGGCACGAAATGAAATCTGAACCCGAAGCTGTGTTGTCTGTCCCCCCTCTTCCCCCTCTGCTCGCAGCGCACCACGCCCACTTTTTTAGCATTTTTTTAAAACTGTGGAGAGAACTAATCAGTGCTGAAACAGGGGGTTTCATGACCCTTTAATGAGGTTTTTGACAAGCGAGTGAGAGAGATCTGCGGTAACCCCTCACTGCAGAACACAAGATCCAGGGGGCGTGGTTGGATCCACATCTAGGGGGTGGAGATGGGGAGGTTTAGGGGTGGAGAAGGGTGGGTTTAGGGATCAGGGGGTGGAGATGGGTAGGTTTAGGGATCAGGGGGTGGAGACGGGTTGGTTTAGGGGTGGAGATGGGTGGGTTTGGGAATCAGGGGGTGGAGACGGGTAGGTTTAGGAATAAGGGCCTTTTTTCTTCTGGGTGGAGACGGGTAGGTTTAGGGATCAGGGGGCGGAGATGGGTGGGTTTAGGGATCAGGCGGTGGAGAGGGTGGGTTTAGGGATCAGGGGCGGAGACGGGTGGGTTTAGGGATCAGGGGGTGGAGACGGGTAGGTTTAGCTATATGTAAGGAGGGAGGAGTTGGATCTGGATCCAACCAACCACGCCCCCTGGATCTTGTGTTCTGCAGTGAGGACCATCTCGAGATCTTTGTTTTGTCCATCATTAGAACGGCTGCATCTGAGGCAGTAAATTAATAGCATCACGTTTTCACCAGTTTGCAGGTTATAAAGTTTATTGTAGCTATATGGTAGGGTGACCAGACGTCCCCGTTTTCAGGAGACAGTCCCGGCTTTTGGTGTCCTGTCCTGGACTGGAGCTGTCCCCGGAAATGTCCCCATTTTACAGCACGTTCAAAAATATATTAATAAATAAATAAACGATTACTCTCACCAGCAGAGGGTGCTGCGAGCTATACTGATTACTAGTCGCGGGCCGCTACTGTAGCCATGAAGAATTTGGACGAGAGCAGAGCGCTGTTATCATCAATTATCAAAGGAGAGCCGTTAATGGTTTCAAGGTAGTCACATAGCCTACTAACTATACATGTTAAACCAAAGTAATCCTGTTTGTGTGCACTTTATAACAAGGCATGATAAAGTTGCGGGACTGTTTTGCACACAGAAACAGCTACTGAAACTTCCGCCACCACTGAATAATATAAAAAATAATAAACTAAACAATTACATTTGCTCAATTACATTTGCAGAAAGCACATACTTTGTGGTCAAAATGAGCTTAAAATGCTAAATAATAAGTCTGATTGGGGATAGTAAAGATCCATTTCTAAAATAAACATGAAATAACTTGGAAAAAGTATTTTTAAAATGTGCAAGTACTTTATACTTACAGTTTGTGAAAATGTTAAATACAGTCAGAAAATTTTAAAATATATATATATTTTGTTACATACCGTTTTAATTATCATTTTATCATTATCATATCTCATATTTATTGTTTTATTTTTAATGTGTTTTTGTAAATAAGTTATACACGCACACACACACACACACAATATATATATAAGTGGGTACGGAAAAGTATCAGACCCCTTAATTTTTCCTCTTGGTATATTGCAGCCTTTCTAAATCATTTAAGTTAATTTTTTTTTCTCATTAATGTACACACGCACCCCTATTGACAGAAAAACACAGAAGTGTTGACGTTTTTGCAGATTTATTAAAAAAGAAAAACCGAAATATCACATGATCCTAAGTATTCAGACCCTTTGCTCAATATTTAGTAAAAGCACCCTTTTGAATCTATACAGCCATGAGTCTTTTTGGGAAAGTTGCAACAAGTTTTTCACACCTGGATTGGGGATCCTCTGCCATTCCTCCTTGCAGATCCTCTCCAGTTCTGTCAGGTTGGATGGTAAACGTTGGTGGACAGCCATTTTTAGGTCTCTCCAGAGATGCTCAATTGGGTTTAAGTCAGGGCTCTGGCTGGGCCATTCAAGACAGTCACAGAGTTGTTGTGAAGCCATCCTTCGTTATTTTAGCTGTGTGCTTAAATAGGGTCATTGTCTTGTTGGAAGGTAAAAATTCGGCCCAGTCTGAGGTCCTGAGCAATCTAGGAGAAGGTTTTCATCCAGGATATCCATGTACTTGGCCGCATTCATATTTCCCTCGATTGCAACCAGTCGTCCTGTCCCTGCAGCTGAAAAAACACCCCCACAGCATGATGCTGCCACACCATGCTTCACTGTTGGGACTGTATTGGACAGGTGATGAGCAGTGCCTGGTTTTCTCCACACATACCGCTTAGAATTAAGGCCAAAAAGTTCTATCTTGGCCTCATCAGACCAGAGAATCTTATTTCTCACCATCTCACAACTCCATGCGGGCTCTCATGTGTCTTGCACTGAGGAGAGGCATCCGTCGGGCCACTCTGCCATAAAGCCACGACTGGTGGAGGGCTGCAGTGATGGTTGACTTTCTACAACTTTCTCCCATCTCCCGACTGCATCTCTGGAGCTCAGCCACAGTGATCTTTGGGTTCTTTACCTCTCTCACCAAGGCTCTTCTCCCCCGATAGCTCAGTTTGGCCGGACGGCCAGCTCTAGGAAGGGTTCTGGTCATCCCAAACGTCTTCCATTTAAGGATGATGGAGGCCACTGTGCTCTTAGCAACCTTAAGTGCAGCAGAAATTATTTTTGTAACCTTGGCCAGATCTGTGCCTTGCCACAATTCTGTCTCTGAGCTCTTCAGGCAGTTCCTTTGACCTCATGATTCTCATTTGCTCTGACATGCACTGTGAGCTGTAAGGTCTTATATAGACAGGTGTGTGGCTTTCCTAATCAAGTCCAATCAGTATAATCAAACACAGCTGGACTCAAATGAAGGTGTAGAACCATCTCAAGGATGATCAGAAGAAATGGACAGCACCTGAGTTAAATATATGAGTGTCACAGCAAAGGGTCTGAATACTTAGGACCATGTGATATTTCAGTTTTTCTTTTTTAATAAATCTGCAAAAATGTCAACAATTCTGTGTTTTTCTGTCAATATGGGGTGCTGTGTGTACATTAATGAGGAAAAAAATGAACTTAAATGATTTTAGCAAATGGCTGCAATATAACAAAGAGTGAAAAATTTAAGGGGGTCTGAATACTTTCTGTACCCACTGTATATATATATATAAAAAAAAATCCTATTTTGGATCTGTTTACTATTTGCAATAGTTTCTATTTACTTTACACAGTGTGATTTTTGGTGAATTGTAGGCCTATTAATAAACTAGGGTAAGTTTGATCCTCAAACATCATTGTAATTATTAATTATGATATGAGAACGATAAAAAAAACATTCACAAATATATTGTTTCATTTGTAGATAATCACAAGTGAGATTTCAGTGATATTTTGACCACTGAACTAGGAAATGTCCCCGGGTATCATTTCAGAAATCTGGTCACCTTACTATCTTGCTGTTAATACATTTGGCCAAAATCTCACGATATATAAAAAACGAACAGCTATGATATTTAAAACGTACTGTGTATAACTAGACAGCAAATGCGAAGACTCTTCTCTGCTCTTTATACACACAAAAACATGAGCCTTTATAGACAGCATTTCTTGAGTAAAGAAAACGCTGTACTTATCCAAACAGCAGTTCTTTATTTACCTTTGCATTCTGAGTGAGTTATGAGGTTTGACTGACAAGTTGAGGATCCAATAGCGTTACGAGGTTTAGACACAAGCTCTTTTGAATGCTGTTCATTGGTTAAATATTTGTAAAACCCTTAAACCGACATAACAATGACCAGTAGCACTGATTTAAAATAATAACGAAATATAATAGAGATAAGGAAGTTTTTGATCATTTTCCACGGCACACCCGACAACAGTGGTTGGGAAACACTGTTTTAACATTAATTAATAATTAAGTCAGCGATTCCTTTGAGAATCAGTGCAGTTTGCATGCACTGTATAAGACTTTTATTGGGACATGATAAAGTATCACTCAAGATATTACTAGGGGATAGACAAATGCAATCAAGAATTAAAGAAGAAGTGTTCAATTATCTAAAAATGACAGGAAATATGGAAAGAATATAAAAAAACTTTTATATCCTTCTCTCTACCAAATCAGTTCACTCTACACTCCAGATCAGTAGGTGGCGGTAATGCACCTTTAAGTTGGTTTGCCAAAACCGCCAATAAACATAAGAAGGACTTTTATTTTGGTCTGTCTATGTGACGTCATAAGGCGGCGCCGCGCTGCATCTGTTGTGATTCGGCTGTAGAAAGGTTTGGGGTTTTAAGCGTTTAAAGAGTTTAAATGGAACAGTTCAGGCATTTTTTTGCTTGTTTTTACAAGCGATTTAAAATGATTTAATATTTATAGGATGTAACATTGTGCGTGAGGAAAGCGAATCTACTAACAGAAAAAGTGCGTCTCATTTAGCGTGAAATCAGTTTATTGTAAACAGTTGAAGGCTGCAAGGAAAAAAAAAAATCTTGGTTTATTTTTTTTATCTTATCACAGATTTCATTGTCTATTGTGGTGTGTCTAAACCTGTTTATAGTCCAACACACTTTTGGGGAAGTTTATATTAATTCTGATTTTTATTATTATTATTATTTTTAATGTTCTTATCTTAAATATGACACTGTGTCCAAACACAGAAGAAAAAAAACTACCGCTGAGGTCTACGTGACATACAGTTATAAAGATGGCGTTTATTAAAGAGGAGAGTGAAGACATGAAGATTGAAGAAGCATTCAGATATGAAGATACTGAGGAACAAACAGGTTAGAGTTCATTCTCAAAGCTGAAATCAATCATTTGGTCCTTACTATGTTTTCTTTCACAGTAATTAATGCTATTTTTGAAGTGTTGTATGTGTGGCTTAATTAAAGTGGCTTTATATGTGATATAGAGCAGGTTGCATTGTGGGTAATCGTGTTGAGATCACATGACCAAACAAATACTAATGCTGCCTTTAAGTGTACCTGAGAGAAGCATTAGTTATTATAACATGGTTTCACAGACAGGGTTTAGACTAAGCCAGGACTTGGCAATAGTTCAATTAGGACATTTAAGTCATTTTTATTAACGTGCCTTAGAAAAAACATTACTGGTGTGCATTTTGAGATATTTTAAGATCAGTCAGTGCATGTTTCTTTCAGTTAAAACAGCTCAGATTTACATTTTATTCTGGGACTAGGCTTAAGCCTTGTCTGTGAAACCGGGGGACCATGTAATAAATTGGGGGGGAAAATGGAAGTAGTTTAAAACCGTTAAATTAAACCCAATATCAACTTCTGAACTGAGCAGAACAGAATGCAAACCATTCATTCCTGTTACTTAAAGGGGTCATATGCAATTTCAAGTTTTCCTTTCAAGTTTCAAGTCTTTGGGGTGTTACAAGCTGTTTGTGCGCATATAATATCCGTAAAGTTGCAAAGACTAAAGTCTCAAACCCAAACAGATATTCTTTATTAAAGTTAAGACTCATCCACTTTTAAAAACACGCCCCCACATGTCTACGTCACTGTGTGGGAAGATTTGCATAACGCCGCCCAAATGTACCCCACCTGACGCAAGAAAGAAGGGTGAAGGTTTATTCTTGCTGTAGTATTGTTGCCGCCGCTGCCATGTCGTGGAGATGCTGTGTGTTCCAAATATGGTGAGGGGCGTAACATTTCCGTCTCGCGCTTGAGGTATTCGGCCAATCGCAACCCACTGGATAGCTGGCCAATCAGAAACAACCGTGCTTTTCAGAAGACGAGGCTTTGTAAAAATAACATTCACAGAAAGGCGGGGCATAGAGGAGCTACAATAATGTACAGTATTTGAAAAGTTATGTGTTTTTTGAACATTAAAGCATACACCAAATACACCAAATAATGTTATTTGTAGCATCGGCATATGACCCCTTTAAATATGAAACGGTATCTAACAAAAGCATTTATTTTGCACAAATTTGACTGGCTGATTGGAAATGCAAATTCATTATCTGCCAGTAGTTAAATTCAAATTAATTTGCTGTAATCAAAAAGCAGCTCTGCACTCGTAGCTAGTTTGAAACTTGCAGCACTCATATTTAATCAATTAAACCATAGCCTTTTTAAGTGTAATCGTACATCACATAACGCCATATTAAGCACGGTTTCTGTTTTTCATCCCTAAATTTAAGGAAATATAATTTAGCTTATACCATTAAAGGTATTTAAGACTTTTTAAGGATCCGCAGAAACCCTGTAGTAAGCACTCTCTTTCTGTTGTGCTCCCTCTGTTCCTGTAACTTTCGTGCTAATGCTCATTCAGAGACTTGTTTGCTGTCAGAATGAGCCTTTATGCAAAAATGAACATGTACACATTTATAAAATGAATAAAAAAAAATGTTTGCATATAAAGAAATTGTTAAAAGGTTTTGCATTGGGGAAAACATGTTTTAAAGCATTAAAAAATCACACAGTGTTCTAAGCACTGACTGGAAGCATACATATACATTTATCTTTATGATTTTGTTTGTGCTTAAGCTTTTAAATGATGCATTTTCATGTGATGAGCAGCTTGGGTTGTGCACTTTCTCTACAGCAGTTTACTCTGGGTCCTTTAAAATGCATTATTCTCATCTGTAAAGTGACATGATTGTTGGATGTTTTTCCATGTTCTGTTTGGACACCATTAATCAATAATCAAATTGACCTTAATTTCTTTCATTTGTATCGATTAGTTAATGCAGTGAAAAATAAATATTAATTGGATAAGTGGTGAAGCAATATGGCTAGTATAGCAAAACCATGGTTAATATGTGGTTACTTTAGTTTAACTTTTTTTTTTTTTTTTGTAGTAAAACCATGTTTAATTTTCATAAAGGTACATATGTAATTAAAACATTATGTAATTGAGTGCAGAAATTAACATGATTAATCTTACCTGACGCTGATATTAAAGTAGCCAGTCTTAACAGTTTACGTGATCTGGCTCTTGCTCTTATTAGTATTTTTTATTTCTTTGCCAGGAGGCAAACATATCAAACATGCAAAGTAAGAGCATCTATGGTAGTTCACGTTGGCCAAAACACACAAGGAAAAGCGTTGTGAACAAAATATCGTTGGTAATCACAGACATTCGCTTTCGGATGGGATTGGTTTTCTCAGAGGATCACTGAGTTTGCCAAAAAAACTAAGTAATTTGCTCTAGAATTATTACAGCGGTTGTGTGAGGAAAACCGATTCGGACGGGATTTTGTAAGTTGGCTATAAATCTGATCAAGTTATACTAATGGAAATCAATCCGAATGACTATGCAATGCATGCATACAAAGTGCAGGACCTCTGCAACGCCCAGATGTACAAAATAGGCCTCCCTCCTCTGTAATACACACGGAGATGTTAGTCCCGTCTGAATTTGTACATGAAAATCACTGACATTGTGTGATAAGTATCAAAGCTCAAACATAGTTTAGAAAACCAGTCCCGCCAGAATAGTAACTCACTGAAATAATTTCACAAATTTTTGTTGAAAACCAACAAACAAATAAAATTAGCAACACTATGCACTTTGTTTGTATAAACACAAAAATAACATTAAAAATCATGACCAGATTGAAAAAAAATTATAATAAATTGGTTGGGCTGCTTGGAGCATAGAATGTTTTCTACACACATGTACTAAATATTTCAAATAAAGTTTGGACAGGCTGAATGAGAATCCACTGTCTGACAGTAGGTGGTGCTTATGGAACAGCAGGAATAAGAGCTGTTTCCTGCTAACTTCTGTAAACTAAGCAGCACTGTGCTTAAAAAAAAAAAGCATTGCGCAGAGCAACGATGAAAAGCAAATGCCATCGAAACTTCTCTGAAGACAGTTGGTTCCCCCTCATACGTTCATAGAATCAGGGACGTGTACAGACATTTTGAGGGGCAGGGGCTCAAGTGGAAAAAAGGGCACTTCTCACATATATTTATTTACAAAACATTAAATATATTAGGGGTGTGCGATATTGACAAAATATATCTCGGGATTTTATCGGTAACGATAATTAGATGATATTTTGCTGAGTGTGTTATTGTGCTGATATCTTATGGACTACCGTGGACAGCTGACTCCTAAAGTTTTTGATATTCTTCATATTCTGTGTGGTGATCAGTTCACAGCAGTGATAGAAATTAATCTTTTCCAATAAGTTTAAATTGATTTTTAACTTTTATGGGCATTTTTACCTTTTTTCTAAAAGTGTGCATCATCTTTTCAGTCAAATTCTTAAATTTAATCAGTCAATTAGAATAATAAGTCATTTGGGCTGTTATCAAGCAAATTAAATCAGTAAGTAGTTTTAAGTAGTATTGACCCCCAAAATTAATCTTTGTAATGCAGAGGAAACACAGAAGCTGCATCTGAATTGGCATTTAGATGCATTTAACCTGCAGTTACAAATTTAATACTGTTTTGATGTTTTAACATAAAACGTTGACTACTGATATTTGAAATAAAAAAAAGATATTTTAAATGTGAAATTAAAACCACCAGCAGATGGCAGCAAGTCACTGTTAATAAGTGAGTCATTGTGATTGAACCGAATAATTTAAACGGTTGATTCATTCAGGAATGAAACACCGTCATGTTGCTCAGAGATGCAAACTGGAATTATATTTGTTGGCGAAAAAACAGTCATTTGTGTATAATGTAAGTGTATTCAATTCTTGTTTATTGAACTGCTGTATAAAAATCAATATCACATTTGTAATCATTCTGCTTTTTGGTGGAAAAAACGTCAGACTTCGCGTGATACTGATTAACAATATGAAATGATATAAATATATACATTTCTGCCCCCATATCATGAATTTTGTGATCTTCTAAATTGCAGTTAATAAAACTGAATATGCAGGAAAGAATGCCACACTGGTCAGCTTTAGCTAACTTGTTACATGGTAGCTCATGAGTCATGGATGTTAGCAAGACAAATTAACTATATTTGCCTTTTGGATAATTAGCTGTAAATTCGAGGCACAGGTAGCTTAGTCTTTTGTTCATCACCACTCCCCTCCACACCAAGACAAACGCAACTGGAAAGGGAGGGAGGGCTTCAGTTCTGTGGCTCTCTGCCTGTCAGTGATGTGCCGATCAATGTGTACTACACTACTGTGCTACGGAGGATATGTGAGGGGAGAAAGTCTCAACATTTCCCGAACCGACCTGATATTTTGATGTTTTATTTGTTTGACAGGGAAGGTTGTGCGCAAACAGAAACACACACGTGCACATATATTCATTTACTTAAAAAAAAAAAACACTCCCCAGAAAAAAGGGCACTTTCTCTCGAGGAAGAAAAAAGGCAGGTGCTCAAGCCCCCTTTGATGTCTATGTGTGCACGTGCCTGCATAGAATTAATTCATATGTTCTTTCATATAATTTCTCTCAGCACTCTGCCTTTCATGTTTTCACATATATGGCGCCTACATGAGATTGTTACTAAATTTGCTTAATTCTAAGCAGAATTTACCATTTAAACGATAATTAAAATATGAAATGTTAAAACCAACCGTTAGGATTTTTTATTATGGCTTATTGTCAAATTGGTAACCATTTCATCCCTACTATAAAGAATCACTCTTTTCTCGCTTGAAGAAAGGTTTTGTTCGTCATGCAGACAACCAACATCCACGTAAACTGATGAGTTTTAGGAGTTACAGACACATTTAATTACTGGAGTGAATCTGCGAAATTCTTCTGTGAGTCACTCCTGAAATTGTAATAACCGTAGCAATAGACTGGACTAAACAAATCTATATCAAAATAAACCTGTGCAAACAAATATTTGATTTATTTAATTTATTCAATGCATTAATTAAATAATACATTACACATTATTATAATTCATTATTAACCTATTTGTTTTTTATGTTCAGCTAAATGGCACGAGACAGTGACTTTCCATGAACATGCTATATTTCTTACTTCAGTACAGCAAAAGTGCTAAAAATGGTTATAGTAATTTTCAGAAAATCCAAAAGCAAAAAATGAGAATAATTGGCAAATGAGGTAATGAGTGATCCTCTGCATCCATCTACTGGTTATAGTGGTAGTTTAGTGGTGATTTCATGACATTTTCATTTTATAAGTGTTTGTTTTCCACAAGGTTGCACATTGCAATTTTGTTACCTTTTTCTCTCCAGTGGCCTGTAGCATGAAGCGAGATGAACAAATCCAACCTGGTTTATGTCACTTTGCTCACAGCTGATTGGTCCAGGTTGGGTTTGCGATCTCTAAACCAGAATAAAACCTGCTCTGGAGCATAAGTTACCATGGTGACGAAACCCGCTCAAAACCAACCCACCTTCTTGAACCCGAAAACTCAGCGAACACGAACTTAACTGAAACCGGCTTCATGCTACAGGCCTCTGATGAGTTTGTGTTGCTATAAAAAACAGTTATTTTTATTTTGTAGCTGGTGCATGGAATTTGAAGTTTAATGTTGTTGTAAGGTTGAATTGTAAATGGATGTTGTTTGGATTGTGATACTGGGCTATAAAAACTGACAATGTCAGGAAATAGGTGTTCCGTTTCTGCAGTCTGCCACTTTGGGCAAATAAAATGTTTCTCTGAGAACATTTCTTGGATTTTGTGTCCTGTATGCAACATTCATGTCCTTTGCCTGTCACATGCCTGCTTAAACTGCACTATTTTTGGTTGTTTTTTTAGAGATGTTAAACTTTCAACCAAAAAAATTACAGCCCTGGTCTATGCTGTCAAAAAATCTAATAGCACTAAAAGAGAGATGTAACTGTAATAAGCACAGTTTCTGTGTTACAATGGGGCTTAAATTCTGACTGAAATGGTATACAAATATAGTTTCTCGTACTAAACGGTTAAGAGCATAACATTTTTGTTTAGTTTGATAATTGACAAGTAGCATTTTTTGGCCTGCAGGTTTTTCATAAAGTCCTAAAATTAACAATACTGAAAGGTTCTGAAATTTCAGCTGATTCATCTTTGAAATCTAACCAATCTTAGTGCATAGGATCTAACATACATGTTGATTTTGATGCTTTAATGCTTTTGTGTTTGTTTTGATGTCTGTTGCTTTATGCCATTTAAATTGAGGTTAACTTGTTTTTGTCTTTTTTTCACTTTAGACTTGATGGCTTTGAAAGAGGAGACACAAGAATTGAATGAAATGGAAGAGAAAGACCAGTGTGAGAAACATCATGATTTCTTAAATGGAGAAAAATCTTTTAGTTGCACACATACATCTTCACAAAAAAGAGCTCAGACGAATGGAAGTTATTTCACCTGTTTGCAGTGTGGAAAAAGTTTCACTCAAAAAGGAAACCTTAATATCCACATGAAAATTCACACCGGAGAGAAGCCTTACACATGTCCTCAGTGTGGAAAGAGCTTTTTACCCTTAATGAAACTATACCACATGAAATTCACACTGTGCGCAGTCTCTTACCCTTGCAAACAGTGTGGGAGCAGCTTCTCACGAAAAGGAAGTCTTAAGACTCACATGAGACTTCTCCCACCGGAAGAAGCCCTTAATACATGCCCTCTAAGTGTGGTGCTGTCATTTTTATTACACACTAAAGAACCCTTAATACCCACATGAGAATTCACACCGGAGAGAAGCCTTACACCTGCAAAATGTGTGGGAACACCTTTTCACGAAAAGAAAGTCTAAAGACTCACATGAGAATTCACACCAGAGAGAAGCCTTACACATGTCCTCTGTGTGGAAAGAATTTTACACGTAAAGGAACCCTTAATGCCCACATGAGATGTCACACTGGACCTCACTTCTCACAAAAAGAAGGTCTTAAGGCTCCCATCAAATTCCACGACTGATAGAAACACACGAGGCTGTTTCACAAACAGGAAACACCTTAGGTCATACATAGTAGGTAACTCAATGCCGGCACGAACCTTTTGATGGACCCAACCTGTGGAAAGAGTTTCACACTTAATGGAAACTTCAAGGTTCACATGCGAATTCACACTGGAGAGAAACCGTACACGTGTGATCAGTGTGGAAAGAGTTACAGACATAAAGTAACGCTTAATTACCACATGAGGATTCACTCAAGAGAGAACAGTTTTCTGTGTTGTCAGTGTGGAAAGAGTTTCACAGACAGTAAAGAACTAAAGAGTCATGTAATAACTCACTGTAGACCCTGGAGCAAATCTTTCATGTGCCAGTTACACTGTGGAAAGGCTTTGTTTGCTGCCATAAACGTGAGCAAACTTTGATGTTCACTTGAGAGTTCACACTGGAGAGAAGCCTTTTATCTGTCTCCAGTGTGGAAAGAGTTTCTCACGTAAAGGAAACCTTCAGACTCACATAAGGCTTCACACTGGAGAGAAGCCTTTCACATGTCTTCAGTGTGAGAAGAGTTTCACATATCAAAGAGACCTGAAACATCATTTGCAAACTCACTCTAGAAAGAAATTGCAGAGTTCTGAGTGTGACAAGAAGTTTAGAAGAAGAAGCGATTTTAAAAATCACCTGCACATTCACTCTAAAGGAAAGAGATTTAATTCTGTTCAGTGCAACAAAAATTTCTACTTGACTGCGCATCACATTACTGATGCATACCGAACAGGTCATGCATTATGGAGACCCTATTTGTGTTTCTATTTGGACAAGAGATTTTAAATGGCTCAGCCATTAAATGGCACCAGAAAATATGTATTATGCAAAATTAATTTCAATTGTTTCAAACATCATACTCATCATTTGAGTTGAAAACCTCTGCAAATGATCCATTTATTTATTTATTATTAAATTATTATAAGTATTATGTAAACATATTAGATAAAGTTGAATCTTGCTGTGAAATGCCACGATGTACTGTAAATGAACAATCATAAATGAAAGGACATAAACGGAATGAAATAATAAACATTGCATTATCTGATTCAACTTGTGTTTTAAACGTTTTCAATCTGAACCTGTATTTGGCTACTGTTGGGGTTCCTGTGATGACATCTTGAAGTTGGTTCCAGTTGTGGGTTGCCTTATAGCTAAACACTGTCTCACACAATCTTATGTTGCAGCCTGATGCTAAAGTGATTTAAATCAAAGACTATAGAAATACAAAGATGGTTCACTCCTATACTTATGAATGGGTGAAACTGCAATGCGCAATATGGCGGAATAGTCCCGCCTTCTAAATGAAAGAGCCAATCGCTGATTGGTAAAGTCATTGGGTCACTGCAGCGGCCGTTAGAAGCTCCGGTTCCCATAGAAACCGGAGGCTAGACCAGCCAATGCGCATGTGTGAAGTTGTACAGACGTGACAGTTTTAAAGAAGATGTGCTGGCCAAACTTGGAAGCTCTCTTTATTAACTGTAAGCCTTTTTATTCAGCGCGGGAGTTTTCCTTGTTTATTCTGGTGAGTGCGTACACTCCTGCTGATGCGTGTGTGTGTGCGGCGCTAGAACTGTTGGCCGATCACATTACACGCACAGAGCAGCGTTATCGGGACTCTTTAATTATCATTCTCTGGGATTTTAATAAAGCTAATCTCACCCGCAAACTGCCTAAATACAGACATCACATCACATGCCCCACCAGGGACAGCAATATACTGGACCACTGCTACACTGTTTTAAAGTATGCATACCACTCTGTCCCCCGAGCAGCGCTGGGACTCTCTGATCACTGTTTGGGTCTTCTACCAGCCTATAGGCAGAAACTCAAATCTGCTAAGCCTGTAGTAAGAACTGTAAAGAGATGGACTAATGAAGCAGAGCAGGACTTACAAGCCTGCTTCGACTGCTCTGATTGGAGTGTTTTTGAGGCTGCATCTACTGATTTGGATGAGCTTACTGACACCGTGACATCCTGCATTAGTTTCTGTGAGGACATGTGTGTTCCTACCAGGACTTATTTAACATTTAACAATGACAAACCTTGGTTCAGTACAAAACTCAAACAGCTTCACCAGGCCAAAGAGGATGCCTACAGGAGTGGGGACAAATACTTGTACAAACATGCCACGATACCCACACTAAATATGGAGATAAGATGGCAAGAGTTAAACTACTCGGAAAAGCTAAAAAAAACACATTTCAAGCAACGACTCCGACATCAGGTGTTGAAAGGCCCTGAATACCATCCCCACCTACAACCCCCACCCACAGCACTGAGGCCAATCACACTGGCTGAAAGACCATGACACAGAAATCGTATGCAGTTTGAAAAAGGCAAAAGCCTGGGGTCTGACACCCCCACCCACTCCGACCGTCTCACAGCACAGCCATCAACTCCCTCCCCCCTACTGTTTCTCAACCTGTCCTCAAGATCTGTGAAGATGATGTAAGCAAAGTCTTCAGGAGACAGAAGATAAGGAAAGCCAAAGGCCCAGATGATGTCTCTCCAGTCTGCCTCAAAGCCTGTGCTGTCCAGATATCATCCATCTTCACATTGATCTTCAACAGATCCCTGGAGCTGTGTGAAGTCCCCTCCTGCTTCAAATGCTCCATCATCATCCCTGTACCCAAGAAACCAAAAATCACAGGACTTAATGACCTGTTGCTTTAACGTCTGTGGTCATGAAGTCATTTGAGAGACTGGTATTGGCCCACCTGAAGGACATTACTGGACCCTTTCTGGACCCTCTGCAGTTTGCTTACCGAGCAAACAGGTCTGTGGATGATGCAGTCAACATGGGACTGCACTACATGAACATCATCCTGCAACCTCTGAAAACCATGGACTTATGCAAGGATCTTGTTTGTGTACTTCACCATAAGTCCGCTTTCTCACACCTATCATCCGGAACCCATCTCAGAATAAACTGCGCGCCAGCTCTTGCTGTACCCACAAACAACAACAAACACCTCCATTCTGTCAGTGGATCACCAGCTTCCTGACAGACAGGCAGCAGCCAGTGAGGATGGGAAAACTCACATCCAACACTTGCACTGGAGTTCCTCAGGGCTGTGTTCTCTCCCCACTGCTATTCTCCCCCTACACAGATGACTGCACCTCTAAAGACCCCTCTGTCAAACTCCTGAAGTTTGCAGATGACACTACAGTCATCGGCCTCATCCAGGACAGCGACGAGTCTGCTTCCAGACAAGAGGCTGAGCAGCTGGCTGTCTGGTGCAGTCACAACAACCTGGAGCTGAACACGCTCAAAACTGTGGAGATGATCGTGGACTTCAAGAGAAACCAAGCACTCCCTCCACTCGCCATTATGAACAGCACTGTGGCTGCAGTGGAGTCATCCAGAACCACCATCTCACAGGACCTGAAGTAGGACACTCACATAGACTCCATTGCAAAAAAGGCCCAGCAGAGGTTGTACTGTCTTCGTCCACTTGGAAAAGTTCACCTTCACCAGGCGCATATGACACAGTCTTACTCGAAGCTTGGTTTATTGAAGTTGCTTGGATTCTGATGTTTCTTCATATAAACTGTCTGTGGTTTGGGTCAGCCGATCAAATCAGATATAGAACGACTGCAGCTGGCATGCTTAGGACAGCAGAAAAGATCATATGTGTCCACCTGCCCCAATACTTCAAGGGAAACAACAAAAAAACTCTTTTCTGGGGGGTTTTTAAACTTGTCACAACTCACAGCGTGAATAAACCTGACGCGGAACCATCATCAAAGACCCCTCCTCTCCCGGACACAACCTGTTTTGCACTTCTCCCTCAGGCAGACGCTAAAGATCACGGTGACTAGAACATCTAGCATAAACACCAGTTTTTCCCCCCCCCAGCCATCTGTCCAGCCTAAACTATCTTCACACATGACAATCATTGCGCTGTGTTCTGTTACTTCATTGTCTTTATCTCATTATTGCCTCTCTCTCAAGTACTATTAAATACTATGGCATATTTTTATACAGCTGTATTACACGAGTCTTAATAATGCACAATCTGTACATCCCATTTTCTGTTCCAAGATTCATACCCATTTTATTTTTTGTTACATGATTTTTCTTAGTTAAATGCTTCGGCTTCGCAGTGTCAGCATATGTATGTATGTATGTATTATGCATGTTGTACCAAAATCTTCTTAACCAACCACAACAAATTCCTTGTGTGTTTGCGCACACGTGGCGAATAAAGCAAATTCTGACTATGACTGCCCATGTGCATTGGCTGGTCCAGCCTGAAAAGTAAGCTTTTTAAATGATATTTGATAGGGCTGTGAATCTTTGGGTAGACAGCAAATCGATTTGATTCACGATTCATAGGTTTTCGATTCAAATTCATAACGATTCGATTCACAATTAAATTTGTTTCGATTCGATTACTGATTCGATTCTCCTGCATATCTTAAAGGTCCCATATTGTCAAAATTGGCTTTTTTCACGATTACTGAGGTCTAAGGGCTATTTAACTACCATATAAGTTTCAAACAGTCAGTCCACAGTAAAACTCACACAGCCTGCTTAAAGTAGCTGTGATTTTTCACAAACCGTTGTGACTTCGGTAAAAAGTTGACGTCAGAACTACACAGTCACCGCCCTTCAGTCCCACTCTCCTTTTGCCAAACCCCCAGACAACATCATGCTTTTGCTGAGCAAGGACAACACGGAAACATGTTGAAAAGGTTAACTTGAACCACGAAACCAGATCGGCCGACCTGTAACGTTACACTCTCACTCAAAGGATGTACGATCTGACATGATTGTTACTATGAGGTGGATCACATTTAATGTGTATAGTAAAGACAAACTCACCTTGTCTATCTAGTCATGATGAAGATGTATATACATTTCAATTTCACAGGCAACTATTTTTACAGCTACATTAATGTTCCAGCCACAATTAATCACAACAATGTATATACAATTACAAATGATTAAACACATTAATCGTCAGTTTGTTGTTTTACACACAAGCACACAGACATTATTTCATACACGACAAAGTCGTGAGATGCAAGAAACATAGACATATGGCAAGAAATATGTAGATGCGCCCATAACAACAAAAGACAACATTTTATTGAACCTTTTCTGATAAGAAGTGTGCGCTGGATCATTTTTGACAATCCTTTCTGTCCAGTCTGCTCGTTTTATCGTGTTTAATCACAGCTGTCGTCGGTTTTTTTGTCTGGCAGTGGCAGCAGGTATGCGATTAAATTTCTAATTTGAGGTTGTATTACATCGATTCTGGCACCCAACATCACAACAAAATTATATTTTAAGCTCCTTATGTAGCCGATTCTGCGCTGGTTTGAATGGGCCGACTATTGTTTTGTCTTGCTCCAGCTTGCGCTGTGACGTTGCTTGCATCCGAGTTACCTGTCATGGTTACGGCCTGCTTGTGCCGTCATTCAGAAAACACCAGGCCAATTCAGAAGAGAGGCTTAATGAATATTAATAGACTGACCAAACGACCTGTTCTCAGTCAGAGCTCCCTGAGAGGACTGTAAAAATATATTGAGTTGTTTTTTGTGCTGGGTAACTAATACCGCAAATATATATATATTTTTAAGGACATCAAAACCTAAAATAAACCTAAAATAAAACTCCAGAAAGGTAAAATATGTGACCTTTAAGTGCTTCACGGACTATTGTATATGCTTCCCCTAAATTCTATCGTTTCAAATTCTTTTTCAGGGCGGCAAATTACACAGCAGCCTTAATGGTTACAGATAGGTTAGAGGGAAAAAAACACTTGTGCATCGTTAGATGCTAGTTTAATGATGCTATGGCATCACATGGCATATGTAGAATTTATGTTAAGCCAAGAATTTAACAAACCGCACTTTAACATTATTATGTATAGGCTAACATTTTTGTCACACCAGTGGCAGTAAGCCATCATTTCAGAAGTGACGAATATCAAATACAAAATAGTATGTATTACTTCGTTATTTTTCTTCACATGGAATATTTTCTATCTCTCTTGATTTTCCCGTATAAAAATCAAATACACTTCTGGACAATAATCAAATATTTGTAATCTATATTTTTTTCCTAATGGTAATTTTATGATTGTTTTATATATTACAAACAATTATTAAAATTTTCTGCACAGAATAAGGTAGAAAATATACTTTATAATTTCTATACTGTAATAAATGTCAATTAACACTGCATCATTCATAAATTTTATTTATTTATTGTGTTTATTGTCTTAACATTTCATCAGGTCATTCTGCTTTTTATTCAGCTTTGCTGCAGATATAGCCTGGCATGTCTAAATTCTATGAGCATGAGATCAATTCTCTTTCAGTGCGAAAACTTCTTTATCTCATTTTCATAAAATAAAATGGTATAGTGTTTAACTTTTCCTCTCCATCGCCAAATGATGATTCTGAAAGAAAACGCGCCCGATGTCTGTTTGCTATAGCAATGAACACTACTTTCATGCATCTGATTGTCAGATAAACCTTGCGCTCTTATTTCAAGGTTGTTGTTAATGTTGTGGTTATTTTAACAGTTTCCTTCGTAAATTCAGTTCAGTGACATTGTTAAAACACATTTATCATTCAATGGAACTATGCACATGCTTTAGACATTTTTGCTCCGTCCATGCAATAAATGTGCAGCCTTCAACTGCTCAGGTAATGTCATCGGTATGACCAAGAGCCATTGAAAAACTACAGAAAAGTAAAACTACTTCACTTTAGCATTACTGGCCACGAGTACTAAGGAGAGATCACACATCAGCTGCTCAAAAAACGTGTCAATGAGACGAACTGAGCGCAAGCGCAATCCATGTGACAGTCACTGCAGCGCATGAAGGAGAGGTGCGAGGGCACGAACACTGTTCAAGGTCTCCATTAATTCGTGCTTGTAGTGATTCAATGTGTATATATTTTGAAAGCATTGAATCGCTATAGAAATCGCGATTCATTCGATTCTTAGCGTTTTAAATTGATTACTGTCTGAAATCGGCGATTCATGAAATCCATGTTCCGAGATCGATGCATTGCATCATTAGGGTTTGTAATCGATGTATCGAGAAAACGAGTGAATCGTTACACCCCTAATATTTGAGCATAAGAAACAACATTCATGAGGCAGTTTATTTCAGTTTGTTGCTGATTTGAAATATGTAATTTAATTGTGAGTTCATAGGGCAGTTTTTGAGATTTCAGGATTGCCCCATTCATTTATGGCGCTTTTCCACTGCGTGGTACGACTCGGCTCGGTACGGCTCAGTACGGTACGGCACGGCTCGGTTCGGCTCGGTTTGCATTTCCACTGCAGTTCAGTACCCCTTTAGAGTGGGCGGGATTATTCACATGTCGTTATAGTTGCGCCGCCTCTATACCACGACTCCTAAAAAACGTTTTCATTCCGCATCGCTCTCGCTGGATCCACTCCTCTGCTATCAACGAGAGGAACGTCTGTTCTTCCGCAACAGGGGGAACAGCCACTTTTTGGTTGTTAAAAAAAGGTGCGCTCGTTCAAAACAGTTGCGTTCGATCCTTCGCTGGCTGTGCTGATTTAAATCTAGCGGGTCTGTTTGTGTCTCATGTCGCAAGTTCAGTGACGCAGGTAGTGACGATTTTCTCTGGCCAATCCGTGATCAGCAGAGTTTACACGTCACGTTTTGGTAACGGTACGGTACGCTTGGAACCTCAACGAGGTGTTACTAAAAAAAGTACCAGGTACCAGGGACTGTACCCAGTGGAAAACCCCCAAAAAGTGAACCATACGAACACGTATCCTTGACTGAACTCACCTGTAAAAGAGGGCATTTAAGAGACATGATGGGAGAGGAAAGGCGAGTGTTGCTGGCCTTAGCACTCAGTGAAGGAAAGAAAACTTTTTGTGTCAATTGAGACCATTCGGGTTTGATGAAGACAGTGATGAAGATAGCTAGATTAAACTTCTTCTTTTTTTAAAACTTGAATAAAGGGAAATGATTTTACCAGCACTGCTGCGTTTGTCCTATGAATCTAGGGCCATATTCACTTAAAACCTGAAGGTTAAAGATTCTCCTAACAGAAATCTAGGATCAACTCTAAAGGGGTGTGAGGCTCTGAGTTTTTTTTTATTGTAATATAAAAAATCTAACCATACACCGACCCAGACGCTCAAATCCTTCTGATACTTTCATATATCTAAGAGTGGCTGAAAAATGATCTGAGGCATCAGAATCAGAAGAGCTTTATTACAAGTATGTTTACACACACAAGGAATTTGACTTGACGACAGGAGCTACCAGTGCAGAAGAAAGTACAGACATAGTGCAAACATGATACATGACATACGTGCAGACATACATAGGAATAACACAGTAGGGATGGAATGTAACACTAATATAAGAAAAAAGCTGAAATTAAATAATGTACTATATACAGAAATAGAAGTATGGGGGGAAAATGTAGTTGTTTAAATAAATGTAAAGATATGTTATAAGTGTGCAGATATGTTATTTACAAAGTGTGCAGTTTACAAATTTTGGTTTCGGTGTATAAATATGTCAGTTGTAATGGACGATGTATAATTATGAAAGTTTAATTGTTCAGGCTGAATAGCCTGTGGGAAAAAACTGTTCTTGTGCCTGGCTGTTCTTGTGGTCAGTGCTCTGTAGCAATAGTTCGAAGAGAGAGTGGGCTGGGTGTAAGGGGTCTAAGGTGATTTTCTTAGCCCTTTTCCTCACTCTTGAGATGTAAAGATCTTGGAGGCTGGGCAGAGGGGCACCAATAATCCTCTCAGCAGTCCTGACTGTCTGCTGTAGTCTCTTGATGTCTGATTTTGTAGCTGAACCAAACCAGACAGTTATGGATGAACACAGGCAGACTCACTGATAGCATTGTTGAATTCCTTAGCTGGTGAAGGAATTACAACCTTTGTTGGGCCCTTTTAACAATGGAGTCGATGTGAGTGTCCCACTTCAGGTCCTGAGAGATTGTGGTGCCCAGGAATCTGAATGACTCCACTACAGCCACATTGCTGTTCATGATGGTGAGTGGGGGGAGTGCAGAGGGGTTCCTCCTGAAGTCCACGATCATCTCCACTGTTTTGAACGTGTTCAGCTCCAGGATGTTAAGACTGCACCAGACAGCCAGCTGCTCAACCTCCTGTCTGTAAGCAGACTCGTCTCCATCCTTGATGAGGCCGATGACTGTAGTGTCGTCCGCAAACTTCAGGAGCTTGACAGAGGGGTCCTTTGAAGTGCAGTCATTCGTGTACAGGGAGAAGAGTAGTGGGGAGAGAACGCAGCCCTGAGGTGCTCCAGTGCTGATGGTGCAGGTGTTGGATGTGATTTTGCCCAGCCTCACTAGCTGCTGCCTGTCTGTCAGGAAGCTGGTGATCCACTGACAGATGGCGGTGGGCACGGAGAGCTGAGTTAGTTTGTCTGAAAGAAGGTCAGGAATGATGGTATTGAAGGCCGAACTGAAGTCCACAAATAGGATCCTTGCGTAATTCCCAGGTCTGTCGAGGCGTTGCAGGATGTAATGCAGTCCCATGATGACTGAGTCATCCACAGACCTGTTTGCTCTGTAAACAAACTGAAGAGGATCCAGCAAGGGACCAGTAATGTCCTTCAGGTGGGCCAGCACAAGTCTTTCAAAAGACTTCATGACCACAGACGTGAGAGCGACAGGTCTGTAACATTAAGTCCAGTGATTTTGGGCTTCTTTGGGACGGGGATGATGGGGATGATGGTGGAGCGTTTGAAGCAGGTAGGGACTTCGCATAGCTCCATTGATCTGTTGAAGATCTGTTTGAAGATGGGGGCCAGTTGGTCAGCGCAGACTTTTAAACAGGCAGGTGAAATACTGTCTGGGCCTGAAGCTTTCTTTTGGCACTTTTCCACTGCATGGTACGGCACGGTACGTTTCACTTTTGGGGTTTCCACTGGGTACAGTACCTGGTACCTGGTACTTTCTTTAGTACCACCTCAGTTGATGTTCCAAGTGAACCGTACCATTACCAAAACGTGAAGTTTAAACTCTGCTGATCACGGATTGGCCTGAGAAAATCGTCACTACCTGCGTCACTGGGAACTTGTGACACAAACACCAAGAACCGCTAGATTTAATCAGCCAGCCAGCAAAGACGAACCGAACCGTTTGAACGGTTCACCACCTTTTTTAACAACCAAAAACCGAGCCGAGTCACACTAACATAACGCAGTTGAAAGCGGCCATTCGATTCGGCTTCCTGAAGACCCCGTTCCCATCTTCCTTACACAGACCTTAGTGCGGTTTGAATGTTGGGGGTGGGGGGAGGTGAAGTGCAAACCTCACAGCTGCGTGCAGGGTGTCAGACTGGCCTTTTCAAATCGGCAGTAAAACACATTCAGATCGTCAGCTAGTTGTTGATTCTCCGCAAGCTGTGGTGGTGGTGTCTTGTACATGGTGATGTTTCTCAGACCAGTCCATACTGACGCTGGTTCGTTTGCTGAAAGCTCTTTTCTCAGATTTTCTGAGTAGTTTTTTTAGCCACTCTGATCGCCTTTGTTAGTCTGTTCCTTGTAAATCCCGCTCTGCTTCATGACTGCTGTTGTAAATCTGCATCACAACTGAATGAATATATTGAAATACAATGATACTGACTTTTTAAAAAGGTATCGCCTGGATTACAAAGGTGTTTTCTTAATTTCAAACTCATTTTAAAAGTAATTTTAAATTCTAAAAGTAAGTTAAGGGTCTTAATTTTAAACTTACTTTAAACTTAATTTTAAACCTCCAGTGTGCCTTGTTTTGTTTTTTCTTTGGTGGTTCTGTATTATCTATCACTATATGCCTACAGTATTTTTGATATAAAAACGATATAAAAAATGTTCGATATACAGTAGTGCACGATATAGGCATGTGCTATGAGTGACACAGACAGCACACAAACATGAACACATACTGAAATGAGTGCTGTGCCTGCCTGTGATGAGATTGTGAATAAAAAAATATATATATTAGTCGAATTTAAAATAAACATTTGCATTTGAATGTTAGGAGTGTGTCAGGGAGCGTCATCAGTGGCCCATGAGATGCTGTGATAATGATATAAGTGACGTTGTTGCATTTTAATGTTTTGTTAGTCTTGCCCACGAGATGCGCTGTTGCTGTGTTATGCATTCAAAATATTAGATAAATATAGAAGCTCAGTGCGGAGAAGTTCTTGATTAGTTGAAAACCGAAACCAAGCCATTGACACACATGCATATTCAATGCATTTTTTAGAAGGACAAATATGACTGCTGCACTGTGGTCTCACACAAAGGATGTGCCTATGCAAAGTTAAAACACAGTTTAAACTTTTTAAGAAAACACACTCACGAATTTTTGTGGAGGTTTATTTTTCCTTTTCATGCGCCTTAATGTTTTTAAATGGCATCTGCGTGCAATGCATAAATACTATGCTGTTTTGGTTTCATAATGTTTTATGCAATTTAGAGTTAATTTAAGATTAATGCAAGTTTTTTTATAGACAGTTATTTACTTGCGTTGACAATTGAAATGTGCTGCATTATTTTGTCATGCGGCCCCGCCTCCCCTCTAAGTGAATTTCAAATTAGTATTAGTAATTACTGTCTTTTTGTAATTAGTGTAATTTCAGCAATTCTTTTCAGTTGATGGCTTAATGAAAAGCTTAAATGCCTGATGTACACCTTTGACATTGCTGACAGCATATCTGGTAGGGCCCGTAACCATTTTCGATGACGTAGCAGCACTAAGCAGCTTCACCCTGTTATTCACCGTGGCAGCGGGACTACTCATAACCTTTACCTTTTTGGAAGGTAAGTGTCTGCTGGTGTTGAGTGACAACAGGAGGATCAACACTAGGAGTCTTAAGGCCCTTTCACACGGGACCCGGCAAGCGGTGGAATCGCCGTGCGGCTGCCGCTTTCTCTTGTAGTGGAAGCGTTTTGTGCAGTTGAGGCGGTGGTCGTGTTGCGGTCTCAGAGTGGACGTTGCCATAGCTACAATTGTCAACATCACCTTTATATTTACTAAAAACTAAATAAAACATAATGGAAATTTGTGTTTGTTTCATTCTGCCATTAATTGTTGTCATTATTAACCTTTTTTCCCCCCATTGGCATAATTGAAGTTGTTTTTGATGATTTGCCTAAAGAGCATACCTGTGAGGTAGCGATTGAATGAAATATCTCTATGATATTTTAGATGGGCCATACAGTTCTGGGAAATCTATTACACTTAAAACAATCTTCTCCTCTATTTTTTCAATAGACATTTCAGTTAAATATTCACTGATTGGTTGAAACCGACGCGACTGCCGCTGCCGCTCACAAAAAGATACAATATTTTTTATCTTTGGCGGCGCCTGCCGCGAAGCACCATGCCCGTGGAAGCGGCAGGATTTTGGGTGCACGAGCACCGCTTGCGCTCCGCCTCCGCGCCGCCAGCGAAACGCCCGCGTTTTGCCGCTTTCCACATGTCTCCCATTGAGAATGAACTAGACACTCGCAACTGCCGCGTACCGTGTGAAAGGGCCTTTATTCTCATCTGAGGAGGATGCCTCATACTCCTCAACATTATCGTCTTGTCTCAGACACATTCTCAAAATCTCATTGACAGAAAACCTTTGCTTAGAGGCCATTTCAATAGAGAAAGAGAGAGAGCATAAAGAGAGAGCACAAAAGAGAAATGGTTCAGAAGGCTTCTGTTACGGGGCGAACAAGACGAGAGACGTGTGGATCAATCTGCAAAGCTTTATTTTAAAATGTGGTCAAAACAGACTTGGGTCAGACACCAGCAAACAAATATAGACAAGGCAAGACGAAAGAGTAATCCATATACAGGCATGGGTCAAACGACGGCAAACGTAATCCAGGGGGCGAGGCCAACGGGTAATCCAAAAACATGCAATAATCCAGGCGGCGGCGAACGGCAAGACAAAGAGATAATCCAAGACAGGCGATAACTCCAGGGCAGGCAGCAGACAGGCAGGACAAGATAAACAGACTGGAATCAAGACACGGGTAAAACAAAACTAAACTAGACTCAGAAAACTATGACAGGGAACTGGCTCCGTACAGTGCTACCACGTTTGAGTGTGGCTTATGTAGTGTATGTGATGGCCTGCAGGTGAGTCCGTAATCAGTGCAGAGGGTTGTGGGAAATGAAGTCTGGGGACAGTCAGTGTTGTGAGAGTCATATGATGGAATGGTGACCTCTGGTGATGAGTGGACGGAAAACTATAGACAGGATTCGTGACAGCTTCTGTGTAAGCTTTTATATGTTTGCTTTTCCCCTGTAAACCACGAGAATTATGTTTTTGAATATTAAACTGAATATATAAAATGATAGTGAATATTATAAAATTATAGCATGTTATAGTGACATCAAAATCACCCAAAACAAATGTGTGTAAAATGTTGATATTTCTTATGTCTTATACAGCTTAAAAGAGCCTGGGATCAAATTGACCCCAAAGAACAACGATGCTACATTGGACATTGGAACAATATCATCATGTTAATTTTATGTTTGCTGAATTGTCCCCATTAATTAGGAAAGTCAATTAAATCTGAATCCAAAAAAAAAAAGATGTCATCATGTATTTACAGACGTTAAACATTGAATGGGGTCAAACTGACCCCTAGGATAATAGGAGGGTTAAGATCTGTCAGTCTGTTTACACTCCGATTGATGCACATGACAAAAGAGAAAATGCTGCTACTCCTAATCTGCCTGCCTAGGTGCAGGTGTCACAGAACATGCCACAGCCAAGATGCATCCATCGCAGTGTCCAGTGACTGTAAACAGTAAGAGATCTTACTGGTGGTGGATGAGGAGATTCCCCCCTCACAATGTAAAGCGCTTTGAGTGCCTAGCGCTTAATAATGTGATGAATTAGTTATTTTATTATTAAAATGGGTTGAAATAAAATATAGGTAAGGTGAAAAATTTGTAAATAATATAGATTTGTACTGTCTGTTTGCTTAGGTGCATCAATCAGAGTGCAAACAGTAAAAAATCTTGAGGCAGGCGTGACGTGCAACGTTACAGATTAAAAGAGAGGAATAATATAATATAATTAATACAATATAAAGTGCTTGGTTAATGGTGAATATTGACTGATTAACTCCATTGTTTAAAGCATTCAGCACGATCATCTGTCGCCCAATATACACGTCTCCACCCAATATAAACACGTCCCATAGTATAGTCCTGCCCCTGAATTAATTGACAGGTTTCCGTGTAGACTTCGGAAATTCAAATACAAAAGGAATAGCGATTCCATTTGAGTTTTGGCAGGTTACATGCGTGACGCAGAGAGTGTAAAATCAGACGTGGTAATTAATATTGCTATTTAAATATGACAGGCTCATAACTTGTAAGACATGGGAAATACAGTTGCAAATGGACTTTGCATTTCATTTGAAATTTGGCAGTCACTGCGTTCATGAAAGCAAAAACGCAAATGGTAACGCAAGATCTGCAACTGCGTTCGGATTATGTCAATTTATGCATCCACATATGGAAAACGCAATTGAAAATACAATTTGTAATTCCTTTTACAATATCCTTCCATAAGGCTCAAAAAGATTGAAACTAAAAGTTGATGCTGTGCCAACTATATTGGATCCAACAGTAATGCCGCAGCACAAATGTGAGTAACTGTTTTCATTACTGTCTCTTCTTACAGATCGTTTGATATGTATTGAGTTATTTATGCATTTTTGACCTAAATCACAGCAGTGTCTATCTAAGAGGAATGTATGCTGTCTAACATACACAAATATTAGCCAATCATAGTAGTGGGTGTTTACAATCCGCCACACCTATTCAAACAGTGAGTTCTGATGAGGGGGGTTAAAAGCAGGACAGAAAATAGCTTCTAAATTATGTTTTTTTTAATGTAAAATCACACTAACATTATAAGTGAACCTCAAAGAACGGTAAAAAACATTTTTAAAGGCAGTTCATGACCCCTTTAAGCACCAGTACTGCATGTGGTGCATCAGATGGAGAGTTACTCAACTGAGGAAGAATGGGGACAGAGTGAACAAGGTTGTTGATTTCCTCAGTAACGCTGATCCTGCATGACTATCTTGTTCGCCTAGGCCTAGAATCAGGGCTGTCCAGACTTGTCTAGTGCTCTTTATGCTGAGATCACACTGCACGATTTTCAAAGACGTCGCATCACTGTTGGTTTCACACTGCGTGACTATCTGGGGTAGCATTCAGTTGTTGCTGTGTTCACACTGCATGATGGAACGGCAACAGGAGGTTGCACATTGCATGACTTCACAATAGGAAGAATCGCCGACAGCTCTGTCTGGTGCAGGGTTGCCAGGTTTTTGCTACAAAACCCACCAATTACTACTCAAAACTAGCCTGAAAATAGCCCAATTGCTTTCAAGGGGGTCCCCTAGTAAAATTCGTCCATTCGGGGGGGTAAAATAATTCCGGGGTTCTCCTGGTACAATTCACATTCCAGGGCCTAAATATCACGTTATTGTGGTCGCTTTTTCTTTTCAAAACCTGCTGACATAAAAAACAACCGGCGGCAATCGCGGATTTGGCAATACTGGTACGCAAACTACATTTCATATAACTCCTCCCCCGAACTTCTCGCTGCCCTGTATCTTGGTCTCTCATTGGCTGTAGGTCATCGCCGATGTGTTTTTCAGTCAGAACTCATTTCACACAGCAGGATTGTGAATCGCGTCTTTGATAATTCACACTGCGTGATTGTCACTCGCGTGAACGAGCACCGATTTGCCTCCGATTTCAGGCATTTGTCGGCGATTTCACAAAACCTGTCGGCGAGTGAAAAATCAGGCTAAAATCGTGCAGTGTGAACTCGCCATTAGCTCCCCTGCTCCAACAACCTGCCAGGACATTTTTCTAGTAATCCTGAAGACCTCTATTAGCTGGTTCAGGTGTTTAATTGGGGTTTTGGAACCACACTCTGCAAGGAATAAAGTTTATAAAAAAGGAAATCTCTCAAGTTCACTTGCTGTTATAGTCTTAATAGTTATCTGTCGGGTCAATGTGATGCATATTGGTTTGCTCAAAAGCTTTGGGAAAAACAGTAACAGTTCCTGACCATAAATTTAGGTAGGGCTTTATGTCTAACTTATAATTAACTGCTAGTAGGCTGTAATACAAATTTTTATTTTACTCGGAATTATTGCACTCCTATTGGATTGCGCTCTGTCTGTTTAGCGCGCAGTAGCGCTCTTTCACTTGTGTGCCTCGCCCACTCCTGACAGCAAAATGGATATGTTTGCCTGACTTTCTAACACTTACAGATGAAAAATATACATGTGACATGTCAATTATGCACTGAGGAAAACACAAAGTCTCAAATGCATTAAACAGCACAGATATATTTGCTGTTTGTCATGGTGGATCGATTTGATCCATGATCGACATTAAGGTCGGTTTAAGAATAAGCGTGCACAAATTAGTGAGATTGTGTGAATTAAATTTGTCGTTAATGGAACCGCTTTAGCCCCGATTGATTTGTTAGGTTATTTCAAGTCAAGTTTTGGACTTTAATCCTCGCTTTTTTTCGGGTCCCCGTAGTGTTGTGATGCGTCACAATCATGCAGCAGCATTGATGAGAGAATGTGCTTGAGAAACAGTTTAGAGAGGAGAAATCAATCTACATATAAAATATTGGTCACAGATTATTGGTCACTTTCTAAATAATAAAAGTATAGCACATCCACTAGTATATAAGCATCGGTTTTTTATCGATGCAAATAGCGGGGTTAAGTTAGTTTTGTGTTCGATATTCGTGACACATTCAGAGATAAACGGCAATAACTCCAAAACGACTTGCCCTAAAAAAATCTAAACAATGTGACCGCCAAAACAATGCATCGTGATATAAATGCCAACATGTTGCTGATGCACACTTTTTAAACCGATGCATCGTTAACTTTTTATGCCGATGCACCGAGCGAATCGGGGAAACTTCCCACCCCTAGTATGTGCCACTGACCGGCTTCAACCCTATTGGTTGTTGTTCTGAAATCCCACTATATAGACAATCACACATAAAGTTGCTGGACACACTTACATCCTGTCACCAAGTCACCATTGGTCGTGTCATTAAAAATTGCCAGATCTCTGTTGAAATGAATCGGGATGGCAAAACTAGAGCCCAGTCTCATGAAAATGCATATAAATAAAAACGAAAACTCGTGGTATTGATACGCAAAAATGAACTTTGCCGTGTATATGCTACACACGTGTTTGGCATGCATATGATACGCATCTACCCCACAACCCTAATCCTACCCATTGCGTAGCATATACACGCCAAAGTCCATTTTTGCGTATCAATTCCACGAGTTTTCATTTTTATTTGGCGTACTATTTGTGAGATCGGGTTGCAAAACTATCAGAGTGCTCTCAAAAAGCACTCTTCATTACTGTATATGCCGTCACATGCAACTTACTAAGGTACATTTACATTATTGGCAGAAAACTGATGCAAACTGCAAATAAGGTTTGGGTTTTAGAGTGTTTGGTGTTCAATGTAATTGTTGAATCTAACCCAATAAACATTAGACGTCGTATGGACGTGCAGATCATGTCTATATTACGTCGGTCGGTCCAGGACCATATCTGTACGTCTACACAACGTGCAAATCTGGTACGATCTGGACGTCAAACTACGACCCCTTTTGGACGTAGATTCTACATTCAAAATTGACGTCTAGTGTTTTTTTTTTTTGACTTCTCGGAACATACAGAATGTGATTATGTATGTATATGTATGTATGTATGTATGTATGTACCAACAGTGATACAATAAAAAACTGACATAAAGTGACAAAGATCAAATAGTGAAAGTAGCAATACATTTCAGTACTCAAATCATTGACAGAGAAAAAAAAGCGTGACAGGTAAATACATTGTCAACTTAAGATTTTTCAAGGTTTACCATTACATACACATCTATTGGGCAGGATTAAAAACACTACAATTACATGCCATAATTTTAAAGAATTATTAAAACAGGAACAAAGAAAGATAAAAGAAAAAAATAGGGCAAGATTGGGAAGATGCCTCATTTAAGAACAATGTCAATATATTTTTAAATTGTAACATTTAATCATAAGTTTAGCATGTGTACAATGATGTGTTATTACAGTAAATAGAAATATTTGCTAATTTAGCTGTTATAGCACAAAATATTAAAAGATGTGTGAGATATGGTGATATATTATTAATATTTCTAAAAATGTAAGTCAATGTAAAACACTAAATTAAATCTATTTAATTTGTAATTTGACAATTAAGTTGAATAAATTACTTTTAATTGAATGAGACGAAGCAGAATCCCAGAGAATTATCTGAAAAGTAAAATATATGACCTATTTACAAGCATATGAATATTTATATATTTAGTTTTCTGTATTTCAATTGAATACACGTCATTATAGCAACACCATGAATGCTAATTCATTGATTTCATTCAATTAACTGCTAGGATTTAATTAAAAAGATGTTGTCTATAAATTATACATCTAATTCATGAAAATATTAAACTTTAACCCAATTAACTACAATAAGCATTAAACTTAAAAACAATAAATAGGTCACCCTGTGCTAATTCTGGGAAGTTTTCTTACCATAAGGGTCTAATTTTCTTTTTGACTTCCTGTGGGCAGTGGTCTAATGCTAATGGAGCATAGAATGCTAGCAAATGTACTTGTAGTATTTATCTATCACCTCTGAATGCTGATTTATTTTACAAAATGTGGAGGAACTAATGTGAGGAAAGACTATTCTCATAACAAAAATAACAATATAACTATATAAAGGCCTTTTCATGTGAGCACATTTAAACTAATGGATTTAATTTGTATTAATGCTACTCCACATATATGTTGTTAAGAAAAACAGACATGTCAACTAGTTACAACTTGATGCAGACTAATATGTACACTGTAAATTCTAATTAGCAAACCTTACTTAAAGCATGCAAACCAATTGCCTTGAAAAAAACAAGTAAAGTGAAATAAGAATAGTGATTTGTTCTAACAAAGGTTTATTTAGTGTTGTAAACTTACACACAAGTTCTGGTATCTCAGAATCACTATTTTCAACAACTAAATGATTAAGTACAATATACTATTTGCGTATTTCAAAACAGCTCATTTAAGTCGAGCTGACTCATGTAACATTTCCTGCAACTTGGAATTCCTTAGTCGTATTTACTTGAACAGCAATCTAGTTGCTTGCAAACCAATTGCCTTTAAAAACAAAAAAAAAGGTAAGCGTTACTCCAGTAACAAAAGTGAATCAAGCATCCATTACAAATGAAAACTGTTCATTCATCCCCCACACAAATGACCCAAAATTACAAGGTAGTGACAGTTTCAAAAGGTTAAGGTATGTATTTTATTGTTTTTTCATGCAGCTTTTAAAACTGTATTACAAACATTTTGAAACAAAGCAAAATGTTTGTAATACAAACATTTTGCTTTGTTTCAAAATGTTAATACAAAAAAAAAAAGAGAAAAACATTTTGAAACAAAGCAAAAACAATCTGATTTAGGGAATGCTTCTTGTAAACAGTGGAGGTAGCAGTACGATGAGTTTAAGTATGGCACTGAGTTGCCCGCACCAGTTGACAATGGTTTTTTTTTCTGTCCCAAGTCAAGCATCACACAGTAAGTGTTTTTCACTGTATTAGGGTAATCCAAATGTAGCAGTAATCCAAACGTAGCACATGGCAGTCTGGAAGCAAATGGTTGAGGTAGACCCTGGAGACTGTTCTTTGCAATACTACCCTGAACAATGATGGCAGAAGACACAGGGTCAAGGCAGAGAAGATTTGGAGAAGTACTTCATCTTCAGTGACAGTCAGCAATCCGACAGATACTAGTGCCCAGACCATCAACATCAGACACCTGTATAAAACCAAATAAATACAATATTAGTAGGGAAATTATCAGTTGTCAGTGTTATCTGTCCTGCCTACACTGCCATGCTATTGAGTTAGTTCACGCAAACTTGACATTTATGTCATCATTTACTCACCCATGACTTTTGTTTATTTTCAGGACACAAATGAAGATATTTTCAATGAAATCCGAGAAATTTCTGTTCTTTAACTAAGGCCCTGTTTACATTTGGTATTAAGATGCGTTTTGTTCGATCGGATCACAAGTGGACAATGGAGACAAATAACAGTTTACATCTGGCAGATTACTAGGGTAAATGGGCGGATCCCTCTGTCAGCGTCAAAACACGAGCGGGAGGGCTAAAATTATCGTGCACTAATACATCTGCTTGTACTTAAAGCTGTTGTTTCTTTCCATGTTATCCGGAAAAAAAAAATCAAAACGTTTCACACCCTGTACTTAGCGTTGTCCACTTGTGATCCGATCGACCAAAATGCATCTTAATACCAAGTGTAAACGGGGCCTAAATGTCTATTCACCCAGAACTTATATATATCATATAGCGATCATGTATCTTCAGAAGACTTGAGCCACCTTTCCACTGTACGGCCAAACCGTTCTCGTTGCTTAACCATTCCATTCTGTTCCGATCCGGCCCAAGCCAATAATTATGGTTTATTTTTTCACTGTTGGGCTGTTAACAGAGCTCTTTGGAATGTAATGCAAATGTGTCAGTCGTTGCCTTCGTAATGCAAGAGTAAAGATACGGTACCAGATGTAAACAGCACTCACGTAATGAAGGATGAAATATTTATTTTAATTTTACTATTAACTTGTTTACTTAGCTCAAATAGCACGCTTGGCCAGCTACAGAGAAACTAATGGCTAGTCAAAAGACAAATGACCGATCCTAAACATCAACATCACTAAGGCATTCTACAGCACGGTTCAGCTAATAATTCCGGATCAATAATGGTTTGTAATCAGACCATACCTAACCAATTTCAAGTGGAAATATAACTAAAACTGCTCCTTACCATTCATAGAACAGTTTGGCCCAAAAGTAATGAAACTGCTCCATTAATATGGATTTATTGTATGGTTTCTTCATGAACATTTTGAAGAGTCAGAGTTTTGGGTTAAAGATCTTCATTCGTGTCATGAAGATGAACACTTTTTTATGGGATAGAATGACAGGAGGCAGATTAAATGGCATCATTTTCATTTTAGGTTGAACTAGGTATATAATCAACATAAATCTTTATAGAAGTATCTCAGTAATATACCAGCAAAATGATGTGCTTCTTTAAGGTGTAACTATGAGACTTACAAAGCGGGTTAGTTGTAGAAGTATCTGGGGTAATCACGACGTAAAACAGGTAGGGCTCAGATGGGTGTCCAGTGATGTCAAATCTGGGTTCTAGAAGTAAAGAAAAAAAAGTTATTAAAAAATTACAGTACAAATATGTTTGTCAGTGTCAATAAAGAAGTCATTGACACTTTTAATTTAAAAATATTAAAAATAATTAAGCTAACAACATACATTTTTAGGGGTTGTAGGGTGTGAAATGTCCTCTAAGATACAGTGGTTACTGTATATGTATACTGCATCTGCAAGAAATTATTTGAAATTGTAAATAAAGTGTAGCACATGATTGAGTCAAAAACTGCTCTACTGCTGGGTATGACAGCTTAAGATGAAATACCTCACCTTCAGTGTACCGAGTCCTGTGTTCATGAGACTACTGTTCAGAGAAAGCTGTTGCCAAAAGCACTTGTCCTAAATATGACAGAATTCTTCAGTTAAAGGCCAATTCCACTATTGTTGTGAATTGTATTACAGACACATTCACTCCTTGATATTTGCATGCTTTTACCAAGATTGCAGAAAGAAAGAAAGAAAGAACATTTCTATACAGATGCTCATTCATAAAACCAATTCAAAAGCAACATTTCTTCGGTGTTACTGTACTGTGTTCCAACACAGTAAAGAAATAATTACTCCAAGACAAATAGCTCATTCAGTTTAAACCTTAAAAGTGTAATCACGTAATGTCTATGCTTGTGATGTATTAAAAAATATATTGACAATAAAGTTGTAAATTGAAAAATAACTTTAATCCAAAAAGCAACCAAAGCATCACAGTGTAATAAAATTATAGAGGGATCACTGCAAAAAAATTTGCAGTAAACAAGTTATATATAGATATATATATTTACATGTGTGTGTGTGTGGCACAAAAAGATTGACTTTAAAATCTACTGTGAGCTCATCTTGACGACTTTTAGCATGTTCTTTAATTGTGCATCTTAATTTCCGTGATTTAATTTTTAATAGCTACAAAGTTTTCAATTCGAGACAGTAAAAAAAAAAAAGAAGCACACGTTCTGTATTTCTATAGTCTTTGTTCTAATAGCAGAATAGCAGAGATCTTTGGTGTCTGTTAGCTAACATGCTGACAAGGAGTCAGGAAGCAGCACACAGAAAGATGCATTCATTTCACACACAATTATTTTTTTTAACTTACCTTATTATTATTGTGTAGAAGTAATCAGTCTTTATCCAGTGGTAAAAACGCAAGCAGTCTCTCTCCTTCTTCCCAGTTTCAGCAAATTCCTTGCACAAATTCAAAACGTTGCTTGTTAGGCATGCTAACTAACCTAACCTTGCTTATTTCTTCTTCTGTTATTTTGTTGCACATTAACAACACATTAGCGCACTGGTGAATTAATGTTATTGGTTTTGTTGTGGCTACTTGAATATTTTAAGTAAGAGTTACTCATTGCAGGAAGTTGCTTTATGCAAATAATCTTCTGTTGTGTCTTTCCTGTAACACTGAAACTTGGTCCATCCAGACCAGTCATAATATAAAATCTATCTTTTACTACACCAATAGTGTCACTATATAACCTGGCTTTGAAAGTAATGGATCAGAGGTCAATAAACAAGTCATTAACAAAAAGTTTTTTCATTTGTGAAATATTTTTTAAATGTGTAAATCGTTTAGTTCCTAAGGTTATGTATGATAAGTGAGATCATAACTCACTGAACGCAGAAGGACATGGACTATAGTGGTGGATAACATGAAACATTCTTGAGGACTCAAGTGCATACAAGCAATTCCAAATTGACTACATGCTTCAGGCTTGCCTTGGTGTTTGAAAATAAAACCACAAATACATTATCACTATGTTTGCAATTTTCTGGTTGCAAGCTGTACATTTATAATGTGACACTGACAGGTTAAAGGCTACTGACCTGTGCTGGGTTTGAGTTTTAAACACTAGCGGACTGTGTTGAAGGGAATTCCCGACCAACTATTTGAACGTTATAAGAAAATGGTGTGAATCCAACAAAACAAACTTAACCTTCATACTCTCTTCATTTCCTGATTATGTTCATGGTCTTTGGGGTCAAAAACAAAGACAAAGAGTGTGATTCTATAAAAAAAAAAAATTTAATGATACAAATGATATATATATATATTTTTGTTTTTGTTGACTTCTATACGACTTATATGATTTTGCTGTGTATTGTGGGATATGTACTTATTTACCCATTTAATGCAAAAATACTCAACTACACCTTTAGCTTGTATATGAAAATTTTAATTTTTGAAATAAATCACTTTAATTTTAATCTTAATTAAATATAAGTTGTTTCTGGATATTGATCTAGTGTTAGGGACAGAAAACTGCCATTTGCTGGTTAGAGAAAATTCTACAGGAATAGTTTTATAAAGAATGTAATATGACCACATAGGCTATATCCAAGAGAGCCATAGACACACATTCATTTTTCTGTCTGTGGTCAACTGCTCCAACATTTGTAATATATTTTGAGAATTTATGTACATATAAACATTACGAAATACAATATTCTGTAAACAAATGTAAAAAAATTAATAAAATAAATATAACTGATTTTATTTGACATTCTTTAAAATGCTAAATTCTCTGTTGCAGTCACATCTGCATGCGTGTGTGCATGTGTGTGTGTGTGTATACGTGTGTGCATGTATTAGATCTCGCCTTTTCATATCTGTTATCTGCTTTTGTGATTGTTTTTTTTTTATATTATTTTTGCCATACTATACAAATCTCTGTTTCAGACACACAGGGGCATGTTTTTTGTGTATGTGTGTGCGAGTGCGCATGTCATTCCATATTGCCTTTGTCCTCTAGTACCAGCCTCAGTTCGTATAGAAATGATAGATTCCTAAAAAATTGCAAATGAAAAAAAATGTGGCTTCCAAGTCTATATTATATATAGATATATAGTATATATATATATAACAAGTAATTTTTTTTTGTCCTGTAAGCAAGGTAATCTATATAAATGTACTTTACAGTTTCAATAAATAAATAAATAAACATTTTTTTTTACTCCTGGCAGCGGATATAAGGGCCCGTGTCCACCACGCGCATAGCCCGGCTACATTCTGACACCTGCAGCACTGAGGTAAATGTCTTTTTAATCAAACATCTTATTTAAACAAATGCTTAAACATATAACCACAATGTCATGTAAAATATTAAAACAGGACAATTATACAATTATAAAATCTAATTATAAGAACAGTCTGATGTGAAAAACGCGTTTTTTCCTCTCAGGGTAACATCACGAATGAAACTTAATTAACGTTAGAGAGTTTAATAAACTGTCCTAAAATGATCTTTACCAGTAAATTTTACATTTTTAATTCTCACACAGAATGGTTTTCCACCCTTTTTGTTCCTTTTCCACTAACAGTCTGTATCGTTAACCATAAAATGCCGTTAAATGCCGTTAGGCTGACTGCCGCGCTTCATTTACGATAACGAATGAGCAGAGAAATCTGTCATGTTACATTACTATAAAATAAATAAAGACACAATTTTAAATATAATTATTACTATTATTTATTATTATAGCAGCCAGTCAACGGAGAAGGGCACCTGTCTCGCTGGCTTGGCTTGGAACGCGCGAGATGCCCTTTTCCATTGACTTGCACTTTGAGAGAGGCCGAAAGACTAGTTATTTTAAAATAATAATAATCTCAACTTTGAATAATAAAGTCACATGTTTCTGTTACTTAATAGTTGATAGGGGTTTTAATGTAATAAAATCATTTTTATCTCATCTGAGCTTTTTCAGATGTTATAGTACATATTCATTAATCAGAGCCTTTTTAATTTATACCATGAAAATAACTCTTCTTTTTCAGTGTTGTCTGCCATCTGGTTTTTGTAAGTGATCAGTCTAGCACCTCTTAATAATGATCAATAAAAACTGAATAGCATTTTTAATTCATAAAGACATTTGCAATATTTCACAATCATGTTTTTTTTATCAGCTGCTGAACACCACCCCAAAGGCTCTTTTTAGAGCCATATTTCACATCGTCTTTGGCTTTGTAAGTATATTTTGTGACTAACTGACTGACACAGTACCATATTATTTGAGTTTGTGCAGCATCCAGTCTTCACTGTCTTAAGAAAAACATTAAGGGAATAGCTACTTCACAACACAGCATCCTGCATCTCTGATTTGCCGTGTTTAAGTTAGTCAATAATGATCGATTAAAAAAAAATCTGAATACAGTTTTTATTTGTGCAATCTCTCACACGTTCTGCCATGTTTTTTTATTTTAATTTTTCTCCCTTCTGCTTGTGTCTCAACAGCTGCTGAACACCACCCCAAAGGCTCTTTTCAGAGCCATATTTCACATCGTCTTTGGCTTTGTAAGTATATTTTGTCACTAACTGACCGACACCTTCACATTATTTGAGTTTAGATCGGTTACAGCAACATTGTGCAGCATCCAGTCTTCACCGTCTTAAGAAAAACATTAAAGGAATAGCTACTTCACAACACAGTCTAGCATCCTGCATCTCTGATTTGCCGTGTTTAAGTTAGTCAATAATGATCAATAAAAAAAAACGGAATACATTTTTATTTCTGCAATCTCTCACGTTCTGCCATGTTTTTTATTCTTCTCTTTTTCTCCCCTCTGCTTGTCTCAACAGCCGCTGAACACCACCCCAAAGGCTCTTTTTAGTATATTTTTTTTGTATATTATACTTTGTAAGTATATTTTGTGACAAACTGACCGACACCTTCAGATTATTTGGGTTTAGATCAATTAAAGTGCATCATGCAGCAGCCAGTCTTCACTGTCTTAAGACATTCAATTTATGATCCTTTACCACAATTTTATATTGGTAACATGTTTGTAATGTTGGTTAGTAAATAATAATTGTTACTATTTAGATCTATGTAATATTTTCCCCCTTTGCTTGTCTGCAAACAGATCATTGGCATTTTAAGATGTTTTTAACCGTCAGACACATTCTCAGTGCGTCTCAATCAGCTCTCTAGTTAAGTAGTCAGGAAACTGATCAGGGAGTCGACCATTTTAAGGGCTGTCTCAATCACAAAATTCTATCAGTGCACTGAAATGTTCACTCCCTGAAAAGTCCCCCAATGCACCGTAAAATCCAGGGAGCATCGTTGCTCACTATGTTCCCTTAACGGAAGTCCTGAAGTGTGAAATATGAATCACGTGAACAAACTCACCACACATAATAACATGCGAGAGATGTTTTGGAATTAATAATCCTTTATTTAATTATATTTAAGCATAAACATACATCGCTAGACAGGCACTGAACAATCAAGCTAGCAATTAGAATAATGTACGGCTGAAATGTTGCAAATATATGTAACAATCAAAGTATTTATCATTAGCACATTAAATAACAATTAAAAATTATTTTTTTCATTTCTGCCATTGTTCATAAACAGTACAACAAGGACGTTGCCATGTCACCATTAGTGTCCCAATGTGTTGTGAACCAGGGTCCTTACTGTCCTTACCAGTGCCCAAATTCATGTACACTATATACTGATTCACGACCTAGGGAGCTATAGGGAACTGATTGAGACACACGCTCAGTGTCTGTCTTAAGATTTATCTTAGATATTCATATTTACATAATACTCAACATATTGTATTGTTTAAGTATATTTCAGTGTTGTGTATAGTGAACAATTGTGAGTAACATATTACTATCCTTTCTTTAAATTATTAGATTTTGCATTGTCCTGCAACTGCCTCCTCCACAGAATTGTTTTCCTGCCAACGTTTCAAGGCAAGTATCTTTCTTTAGCTTTGTTTAAAGGTTTGGTTCACCAAAAAAAAAGAAAATTTGCTTTCACACATCAGCCAACATGTCTTTTTACTTTGAAGCAGAACATTAAAAAAAGTCTGATTCTGTTCCTTTGCCAATTCAAATAAAGCAAGTCAGTGGTTACCATCACTTTACCCCTTTTCACACAGAATGTGCGTGCGTTCACACACATCCCATATAGGTCCTGTAAAGACACGTGACGCACTGTTTTTTACATTGTAATCATGCACTTTAAAAAACCATGCTTGTGCGTTGTTTTTATTTGATCATATACCCTATTGCTGAAATTCTACCTTGACAGAAACGCAGAAAGATCCGGTGTCCCGCTGACGATCAAGCTTCTCCAAAACCGATTGGAGTAAAAAAAAAAAAACCTTTACCTCCCCAGAACAAAATAAACACACTTTGCCGTTCAACAACTTTAAAGGCAGAGAGTCCCGTTGCACGTAGGCGCACTGGCGATCTGCACGCCCACCCTAGCGTCTTTGGAAAGGCATTTTTCAGCCCAGTAAAAGTTAAATTATTATAAAAACAAATAAAATGGTAATTACAAAATTGAAGCCTTGTGCAATAACAGGGATGTTTTTATAAACATTTTAGTATTGGTTTTATAGTATAATGACATGTACTGCAGTTAAATTGTTTGATTAATTTATATAGTTAATTTACATATTTGTTTCTATAAATTAGCCTTGTGCAACGTAAAGGGCATATATTTATGTCTATCTGAGTTAGTTTGGGCTCAAAACATAACAGGCACAAAGAGTTTAATTGGTATAAAACCAAATGTCTAATGAATGTCAAACATCAAACTAACTTTACCGCCGTTTCAAACAAGTCAGTACGCACAGGTACGCAGTACCGGCACTTTTGTATTTTAAGCTTTAGCGTACATCCTCATCTGTCACCAATCACCTGCACCAGATATAAGCAGCACGCACACATTCACTCCTTTTCTGGTCTTGTCTAGGACTGCTATACCCAGATTGATATTCAACCATGATTTACTTACCTGGACTTTGCTCCTTCCTTCCATATCCAGTCTGTTAATACATTCCCTCGTTGCTCTCTCAATTCATCTGATCTGCAAAGATCATTCAGTAACTGTCATCACTCAATCTGCATAACCACTATCTGCTCAGCTGCTTTATCAGTTATTAAAGAGTTTGTTCTGTTTGAAACTTACCTGTACTCCAGTGTGTTTTTCCTGACATGGTGGCAATCAAAATTCAACTGCATAATTTATCCATGCCACACAGGCCATTCCAAGCTCCTTCATCATAGCGAAGGAAGTTGCATCCTGCTCCTTCATGTCAGCTATGGAAGCTGCTCTATGTTCCCTCGTCGCAGCCATAGAAGCTGCACTCGGCTCAATCATCGCAACCACTGAGGGCACTGCTATAGTAATGATACCTCCTGACCCTGCCAGGACTCACTATGCTTCTAAGCCTAGCTGGCGATCAAAGACCTGCCGACACTCCAGAGGTATTCCAAAGTTACAGACCGACATGAAGTCTTCTGCTCTGCCAGGAATCCAAGGACCACCAACTGGCTCTCCTGTAGCCCCAGCTCAGTCAAGTCACCTGCAATTTCCTGATCCATCACTATCCAACCTGCGACCAGGCATAAAAACATGCACCACTTGTTTGTCAGTGTCTGGTGTCTGATTAGGGTCAAGACAGCTTTCCTCCTCTTTTCACCTGTTAGATTTGTATCTCACCATTTTTCAGTCCCCTGTCACATCTTCTGATCTCCATCATTGAATCCCCTGATGTCCTGTTACTTACCTCTGTACAGTGGTGTGTGCTTCCTCTTTCCTGCAGTTCATGTCCACCTGCAAAAGCAAGACCAACAGTTATTCACAAGTCAACCAGCCATTACCATTATCATTCACTTACCTGAATTGATCAATAAACCTGTTTGAGTTAATCCATTCTCTCTCTCATGAGCCAATTCCTGACAGTTATGAAGTAATCGACAGACAATGAATTAGCAATAATAATTTAATGGGGCAAAGCGACACTGGTACATATACTCTTCCAGCAATTAATTATTTTGGCAGTGTGAAAAAAAAAAGTTAAGTTGGGCCTGGTCCAGTGGAATCTCTATTGGGGAGATCTGCGGCCGCCGGCTGGTCATCGCGGTCTTCCTTTATTAGATTCTACAATTTGGATGTCCCTGCCCTGCATGCAGGTGCGGGTCTTATGTGCTTAAAGTTTGCTTTTTCCCTCCCCTCGGGTGGGGAGAGTTATGTCAAGAAGACATCAGAATATTCGCGGTTCTCTTCGTGGCTCAGGCTTACGGAGCCCTCGCTGAGTGTTTCTGGCTGAACTCGCGGAGCAGGCTTAGTTCTGCATGTGGTTATAGCACGGATGCATTCCCCACACAAGTCATCAAAAGACGACGCAACGGGAGTTACTTTCCGATAGGGAACGCTCCAGTTACTCACTTAACCTCGGTTCCGAGATAAGGGAACGAGCCTTGCGTAACTAGCCATGCTACAGCTGCAAGCAAATCGATGGCTGTCGCTTCAGTCATTGATTCTGATGAAATGCTCATAGCAGTCGGCTCCGCCCCCTCTGGCTGGCATGAGCGCCATTGGTTTGTGCAGCTACACAAATGTTAACAAATCAGGCTTCAGTAACAGAGTAATCAGGGGTTTCCCCATACAAGTCGTCAAAAGACGACGCAACGCTCGTTCCCTTATCTCAGGGAACTGAGGTTACGTAAGTAACCGGAGCATTTAGCCAACGTGAAATGTCAAGCTGTACTAAGAGACAACTTGGTTATTTGAATTGACTAAACATTTAATGCAGCACGAACACTAAATAAAAAAATGTTTTTATGGTGTGGTTGAAATAAGAAAAATAAGGTACTGATCTGTGTAATTGGTACTGAATCCTCAAAAAAACATTATTCCAACTAAACTTTATAAGTCCATATAACTAAACAAGCTTAAAATACATTTTCCAAGTACATACAACTTAACTGAGTAAATGCAAAAACTAAACTTATCCACCCCTGACTTGATTTTGGCAAGTAAGACATGTTCCTGGATCAACATCTTTTGATGATCCTGGATCAACATTATTGTCCAAAAATATAGACTAAACCCAATCCCCACCCCTAAACCTAACCCTACCCATAATTTATTCCTAAAATCAGTGGGAAATGATAGCTGATTAACAAGGGTGTAGAAGCACCTAACCCTGATTGTAAGCTAAAACAGATATTTCCTGAAAAGTTATATCTCAATTCTGATTGGTTGATTGGAATGTTGTTCCAGGATCATCAAGGATGTTGATCCAGGAACATGTTGTACTTGGTGAAATCACGCTCACCTTGTTTTACAGATGGCTTACTTGAAAATATGGCGAAAAAGAAAAAGAGAACTGGATCAATTTCTGCAAGCTTCAGACAGTGATGACAGTCGGCCTGGCATTCCAAATGCTTTTGACAGTGACAGTGAGACTGGGACTACAAATAGTTTAGACAGTTTAGAATCCAATAGTGATGACAACCAGGAGTCTACCGATTTAGAACACAAACAAAATGATGAAGAAGTGAATGTAAACCTGGAGAATGACTTGAGACAGTGGGCCACAAAAAACAGAGAGACACACAGATCTGTGAATGAGTTACTGTCCGTATTAAGAAAACAAGGGCACTCTTTGCCTATGGATGCAAGGACACTTCTTTCTACACCACAAGATAAAACATCTGTTGGTAAATGTGGCGGGCAGTACAAATATTATGGCTTAGAGAAGGGGATCCGCCAGTTTTTAAGTCAGACAGAGAGTAATGCTGTACACCTCAGTGTAAACATTGATGGTATTCCGCTTTTCAAAAGTAGCGGCATTAAATTCTGGCCAATACTTGCAAAGTTTAGTCATTTTGATCCATTTATTGTCTCTATATTTTGTGGACAAAAGAAGCCCAGTCCCCTGGAAGAGTTTCTTTTTGACTTTTTGAACGAGTACAAGCATCTCCAGAACAATGGGATAAGTTATGAAGACCAGACTTACACCATCCATATTGAAGCTTTCATCTGCGATGCCCCGGCAACAGCATATCTGAAATGTATCAAGAATCACAATTCCTATGAGAGTTGTGAAAGATGTGTAATCAGAGGTGAGCATGTCGAGGGAAGAATTGTGTTCAATAAACAGGAATGCTGTCTTCGAACAGATGAAGCTTTCCGTAGAAAAGAGTACAGCTGCCACCAAACCGGTGTCAGCCCCTTAATTCCTGCATCAATTCCTTGCGTGAGCTCTTTTGTTTTAGATTACATGCATATGGTCATCTTGGGAGTTGTTCGACACCTCATGCTGTTCTTGACTAAAGGCCCGAACCACTGTCGTTTGTCCGTAAGGCAAAAGGGGGAGATATCCCAAAAACTGAATGCCCTGAGAGGGAAGATGCCAAGTGAATTTGCATGGCAACCCCGGGGTTTACATGATCTGGACAGGTGGAAGGCCACCGAATTACGGCAGTTTTTGTTATACACAGGACCTGTGGTACTGAAAGATGTGTTGTCCCCCGAGAAATACAGCCATTTCCTGTCATTAACTGTGGCAATATCTATAATGCTGGAGCCAGATGACAAGATCTGGAACGCTTACCTTCAGTTTGCCCAAGAGCTAATGAAGCATTTTGTCATGTGCAGTGCTGACCTGTATGGCAAATGTTTTCCTGTGTACAATGTACATGGACTATTGCACCTTCACGAAGATGTCGGACACTTCAACCGTTCGCTAAATGAAATGAGCTGTTTTCCTTTCGAAAACTACTTGCAAAAAATCAAAAAATGTGTAAGGAATGGGAAAAGTCCCCTGGAACAGGTCACCAGGCGTTTGTCTGAGATTGAACATGCAGAAAACAACAACCTGAGCAAAACGCAACATGCCACACAGCCTGTGCTTGCTTCTCTGAGAGAAAAAGACTCTTGTTCTCTCTTGAAAGATGAAAGCTTTGCTTTCATTCAAGAAAAAAATGCAGATGGAACTTTTGTGTGCACTATTCTTAACCAGCGCTACACTACAACACTATTTCATCAACCGTGCTGCTCCAAATTTCTGAATATAGTGTGCACTGGGAATGGACAGGGCAGGATGAAAAGAGGACTACTGCATAAAACAGAACTCATCCGCAAGGTGGCCTGCCTTCCACAAGAAACGGGTGGTTATGTCCTCATACCCCTACGCCATTGCATGGAGCACAAATGTTAAAGGTTGAATTTAGTCTAATCTCTGTTTTAATTAACTGTAGAAGACTACACTGTAATGGTTTTAATAATGGCAGGTGTTCCTCTAGCTTAACAGAAGAAGGTGTTAGCAATGTCATTAGTCAAGGGTTTGATTCCTAAGGACCACCCATACTGATACAAATATACTTTCTCCTCTGCTACAAGTTGATATGGATATGGACTTAACTGATAAAGTAACATACATCTTAAAGTAACATGCATATACTGTCCTTTTCAGACCATGTTTGCCAGGGCTGTCTGGGTGGAAAATGGAAAGGAAATAGACGGCACACTTCCCAATAATTGGATACACATAAATAACAAAATGGTTAAATGGCCCAAAAATAGAACAAAAGAAGCTTTCAGGTTGAAAAAAGACCCCCAGGATGACTGGCTGATATTCCCATTAATTAAAAGAAAAATGACTTCAGGTAAGTTTTGATTAAAGGATGGTTCAAAGTATTACATAATTATTGCAGTTATTACAATGTTTATTACACCTCTAGATAATATTCGTGACTGTGAAAGCTATAACTTGACCAGCCAAGCCGAAGAGGATGAGGAGGAAGAGGAGGTAGTGGTTGGTAGCAAGAGGAAAAGATCAAAAAGAAATTTTGACAACTATGTCGTTGGTGTGTTTTTCACTAAGACAGGAATGTGCAAACATGGGACTTTTTTTTTTTTTTTTTTTACAATTTTTGTTTTAAAATTCGATTAGCTCTGAAAAAGATTCTGAGAGGTTGGGAAGACGACGAGCATGATGGGTAAAAAATCACATGATGCATTATATTCATTACACTTCATTATGTAAGAGATGGATTTTTCTTATGTTTTAATTAATTGCCTCTTAGTAGGTAAGAAGCTTCCCCCCTTTCCCATTGCACCAGCAAAGTTAAAGCCAGTTTTGAATGAGGCAACTGAAAAGTCAACTTGGGAGTATGATCACATAAGGTATTACTGCAAAAATGTTCTATATATATTACAGTAATACAAAAACATAACCATGAAAGCATTAACAAGTTTATTTTCATGTTTTGTTCTCTAAAATGCCAGCCTTGTCCAGTCAGGCTGAGTTTGTTGGTGGGTCTCGGGGCAGAAAAATGTCCACATCCAGTAAGTATTTATTTATTGCATTAAATTAACCACTTTTTTGTTTAATAACTAATCATGATAAATCTAAGAACATTCTTTGTGTGTTTTTCAGACTGTCAACATGAAAAACATAAATCTAGAAGTCCTAAACGCAGTGATGGGTCCAGGCACAGCGTCTCATCAGGACACAGTCACACATCATGGCACAGCGAGAGTTCCAGGCACAGTGTCACATCAGAGTACAGTAATGGATCCAGACACAGCTACAGGTCAGGTCACACAGTCAGATCCAGGCACAGTGTTGGCTCAAGATTAGATAAGATAGATAATACTTTATTAATTAAAAATGTATTATTACAATTTAATATTATTAATTTAATTACTTCCATACCAAATTGATGACATTTAATTTGTGTATGTGAACAATTTCAATTCATATGTTTTTGCAGGGTTGAGCAATGTAGACAGTCACAGAAATTTTGTTTTGTGTGTTATGATGTAAACAGGAGATTTATTAAAAAGATTCTTAATAAAATTACAGGTCCAATGATGGCTCTAGAGACAAAAGTGTCAGGTCCAGCAAGGATAACAGCATCAGGTCCAGGCACAGCACTGGCACCAGGGGTGACAGCCTCCGATACAATGAGGATAGGGGCAGGATCAGGCACAGCACTGGCACCAGGGATGACAGCCTTCGATACAACGATGATGTTATCGGGTAGCTGTGCACCATTTTTTAACAATACAGATTTTTTGGTTTGATTTTCCCAGTTTTGGGGCCCAGAGGTTTTCTAAACAGTCTTGTTTTCTTACACAGGTGCTGGAGTTGCAGGGTCTCAGCGGTCAACCGATAATTTCCCAATGCCCACCGCAAGTAAGTGTTAAAGTAATTCAACCAATTTGGATACCACTTACTCACCTGTTGCTGCTCTCATTTTTCCTCTGCTGTTTGATCCTCAATACCAAACACTGTTACTTACCTGCATTTTCTTCCAGTGGCGTCGCTAGTGGGAAGGAAAGGGTGACAGAGTGCATAGGGCCCAGAGGTCTGGGGGGCGATACTGGCTATCGGGAACACCTGGACATTCCATTCAAGTAGTGGGCCGATCGCCGAAACGAAGGAGACCTCACTGATATTAGGCGCTGTTTTTAAATTACAGCGCATGCGAAGCCGCCGCGCATAAAGTTTTTTTATAAAAACGCCTTTACAAGCACGAAGCAGCGCTACCCGATGCATCCGCCAGTCACGAGTCAAAGCAGAGCGGGATCAGTCACCGCACAGCGCTGCGCTTCTGCCACGATTTAGAAGAGATAAACAGTGCAAGTCACTTGATCCATTCAGATGTGACACAGAATTGTTATACAGTAGTGTGATATGAGAACATTAAAGGTTCTGTAGTGATGCTGGCTGAAAACAGCCACGACAATGAGGTATATTGGAAAACGCCAATAGACTTGTCAATTCAGCACCATAGTAATTTAACTTTAAGTTATTAACACTGAACAAATAGCCTATGTGTTGGCAGAAATGTATTTATTATAAATGTTACTGCTACTACATATTGGGGAATAGGCTTTTTTAATTTCATAGAAGCTGTTTTGTAATTTCTTAATGTTTCGTTTTTTAACTACAAATTTGATAGTTTATTATTACTTATTTATTTTAAAATCCATGCATGGTAATGAGGACCATGGTTTTACTTCTTGTGACCACCATCCTACTAATATTAGTCAGTTAAACTGGATAATCTTTTGTTTTAGAGTTTAGTTCTAATGAAGTTTAATTGAAGTAAAATGTCAATTCAATAAGGGCCTGATTAAAGATAAATATCAGTGTCTTATATAAATTAGGTGCTTATTATTTACAAATAATAAAGTTCTTAAAGGGAGATTCACCCAAAAATGAAAATTATCATCATGACTCAAAATCATGTAATTCCAAACCTGTATGAATTTCTTTCTTCTGTGGAACATAATTTGAGAAATTCAATTAATTTTTGTCCATACAGTAGAAATCAATGATAACCAAAATGGTTTGGTAAGATTCTACAAAATCTTCTTTTGTGTTCAACAGAAGAAAGTCATTTGGACGGCATTAGGGTGAGGAAATGATGACAAAATTTATTAGCAGTAACTTCCGTCTAGCTCAAAATCAATGCTTTACAGTCAAGTGCTTTTTTATGTGACAAAAATGCATTATTAAGTTTGTTGCATTTGTCGTGAATTCAGTAATATCTATCGTTTCTGTCCTGTTTTATTTATTCATTTTATTTACTCCAATGAAGGCCCTATGACCCATCACCCCAAACGTTATTTTACAATTTACGATTGCAACTCAACTGAAAAGCCAATTGTTCAAGAAGGTGTGCGCAAATGCCATTCAGTCAGGCTTCAGCGCCTGTCACAATGTTCGTTCTTGCTATTTCAGGGAACCAAGGTTACATTGGATGTTTTTCCCCCCAAATCATGCAGCTCTAATAAATGTGCTTGTTTTTTGTTTCTTTTCAGAATTTCAGAAAAAAGTCTTAACAAAATTAATCGAAATACACATGGAGGTCAGACGCCTTGGTAGAAGTGAGCCAGCCTTTTCATCCACAAACATCAAGAGGTTGGAGTGCATGGAGGATTTTGAGAGAGAGGAGCAACGCCTCTCTGACACCAAAGCTTTTGATACCCTGGTAGGATTTACAAGAGAGAGTGTCTCATGAGCAAAATGGCATTTATTTAAGGCATAAAGCAGATTAAATAATAAGTGATCTGTGTAGTATTTTGACTTGATACTTCATAGATACATTCTTGGAACACGTGAGAAATATATATTACACATTGTATAAAAGGGCATAATAGGTCCTCTTTAATGCTTTTCATGATATATCCTACACACATTACACAAACTTTGTTAAATAGATTGTCCCTGACTATATGCAGCTAGTGCTGGGTATCGACTCAGATGTTCCGATTCGATTCTGATTCACAAGCTCTCAATTTGATTATTGATTCGATTATCGATTTGATTGAGTGAATATAGATTTAACACAAATGCTATTGATATTTCTAAAAAATGATCAGTTAAACTTCGTTTCTGGTGCATGGGTACATTAAAACAGACCCCACTTCTCTATTTCAGATGCATGGAGTAAGTAGTCATAATATGAAATATAGCAAGGTTTTTTCAAAGTCAAAGACAGTGGGCTCCTCCCCATACACGCTGAACAAAATTATAAACGCAACGCTTTTGTTTTTGCCCCCATTTTTCATGAGCAGAACTCAAAGATAAGACTTTTTCTATGTACACAAAAGGCCTATTTCTCTCAAATATTGTTCACAAATCTGTCTAAATCTGTGTTAGTGAGCACTTCTCCTTTGCCGAGATAATCCATCCACCTCACAGGTGTGGCATATCAAGATGCTGATTAGACAGCATGATTATTGCACAGGTGTGCATTAGGCTGGCCACAATGAAAGGCCACTCTAAAATGTGCAGTTTTATCACACAGCACAATGCCACAGATGCCACAAGTTTTGAGGGAGCGTGCAATTGGCATGCTGACTGCAGGAATGTCCACAGAGCTGTTGCCCGTGAATTGAATGACAATTTCTCTACCATAAGCCGTCTCCAAAATAGTTTCAGAGAATTTGGTAGTACATCCAAACGGCCTCACAACCGCAGACCACGTGTAACCAAACCAGCCCAGGACCTCCACATCCAGCATACTCACCTCCAAGATCGTCTGAGACCAGCCCCCCGGACAGCTGCTGCGACAATCGGTTTGCATAACCAAAGAATTTCTGCACAAACTGTCAGAAACCGTCTCAGAGAAGCTCATCTGCATGCTCGTCGTCCTCATCGGGGTCTCGACCTGACTGCAGTTCGTCGTCGTAACCGATTTGAGTGGGCAAATGCTCACATTCAACGGCGTCTGACACTTTGGAGAGGTGTTCTCTTCACGGATGAATCCCGGTTTCCACGGCCCCATGTTGCAAGGATCTGTAAACAACTCCTGGAAGCTGAAAACATCCCAGTTATTGCATGGCCAGCATACACACGGGACATGTCATCCATTGAGCATGTTTGGGATGCTCTGGATCGGCGTATACGACAGTGTGTTCCAGTTCCTGCCAATATCCAGCCACTTCGCACAGCCATTGAAGAGGAGTGGACCAACTTTCCACAATCAACAACCTGATCAACTATATGCGAAGGAGATGTGTTGCACTGCACTGCGTGAGGCAAATGGTGGTCACACAAGATACTGGAATGGTTTGGACCCCCCCGGACCCTCCAATACAGTAAAACTGCACATTTTATTGTGGCCAGCTTAAGGCACACTTGTGCAATAATCATGCGGTCTAATCAGCATCTTGATATGCCACCCTGTGAGGAATGGATGGATTATCTCGGCAAAGGAGAAGTGCTCACTAACACAGATTTAGACAGATTTGTGAACAATATTTGAGAGAAATATGCCTTTTGTGTAACATAGAAAAAGTCTTAGATCTTTGAGTTCAGCTCATGATAATAAGGGAGGAAAAAAACAACAGGTTGCCTATGTCTATAATTTGTATAATTTTTGTTGAAGCTAAGAGTAAGGGCGGTAGGGTGGTTGACCTCGTTGCTGATAGTCTCTGTCAGAGATTTATCATTAGAAATATGTGAGAGAAGCAATATTATGTGGCCATATGCAAATAAAGTTTTTTAAAATAAGAAAGTGTTAATTGGCCACATCAAATAAAGATTTTAAAGTGCAGGCTAAGTGTCACTAATTAAACAAGCAGGTTATATATTCAGCTAATTGTCAGTCTCTTATGCTTCTCATAAACAATTAGTCAATATGCATTAGGGCTGCCCTCGACTAAAGATTTTTCTGGGCGACTAGTAGTCGTTCATTTTAAGCATTAGTCGACTATTAGTCGCACGTTTATTAATATACTATTTAAATCATAATAATGAGCCTTTAATTGCCTACATAGCCTAATAAGCGCTCAAGCGTATGCAAAAAAAGGCTTGACATAGCTCACCGGCAAATATAATCATTATGAATGTGTTAGGGGAAAAACAGCAAGTGCACTGCATTAACGTTTTAATAATTTATAATGTTTAATCATGGACTTTGCATGAACTTTCAACAGGTGCTGCAACTTGCTCGAATCGGAGGAAAGGATATGAAGGACTGTGTCCACAAAGTCCTTGATAGGTATGTGTCATCATATTAGCAGTACACTGCTCAGGGGATGTAATTACATGATCAAAATCACTGATACTTATTTTTAAAATGTCATGAAAAACCCTTTCAGCTTGCTCATCACCACAACTTTAAAGCTAAAGGGATACTCCACCCTAATATTAAAATGATCTCATGGTATATTACCTTTTTTCTGTGAAACACAATACAATGTAAAAATATATCTTTAAGTCCACATGAGTCCTGTTTCTTTAAGTGTCAATTTTGTGAGACCCCTTCATTTTGGACTAACAGAATCTGATTTAAAAAGACTAACATTATATGGACTAACAGAGATGGATTATGTTTTCTAAATCTTTGGTTGGTTCGAGTTCCACAGAAGAAAGCTATACTTGCCTGTATTCCATGCAGCGTATTTTAAAATTGTAATGCTGACCTTACACTTTCTTTCCTGTCAAACACTCGGTGTTAATGCAAAACAGTGGAAAATTACACTTTTCTGTTATTTATTTACTCATTACTAGAGACTTGGTCTGTATGTTTGTGGTCATTTCCAGCAGCATATAAACCAGGGCTGTCCAAACTCGGTCCTGGAGGGCCGGTGTCCTGCAGAGTTTAGCTCCAACCCTAATTAAACACACCTGAAAAATCTAACCAAAGTCTTCAGGATAGAAACTAAGTCAGGTGTGTTGAGGCAAGTGGAGCTAAAATCTGCAGGATTGGGAAAGCCCTGATAGAACCGGTATTCGTAAATCTTTGTACTGACACTGCCATCATAAATGACCAACACAACATGTATTTCTGTAAAAAGACTGTAAAAATGCTACAGTAAAAGCCTGTTAAATGGTTAACGGTAAATTCCCCTACTATATACGGTGAAAATCTGTATTGGACATTACATGTATTGGACATCAATTTTACGGTAGTATACCATTTTTGTACGTGAAAAAACCTGTATAATTTACAGTGAATAACCGTAAATTGACATTCCCAGAATTCCCTGCATTACATTTCAAATTTGATGTTTTTTTGTTGAAATAACTATGTTTCTTCTTAGTTTTTTCTTATCAGTTTTGTATATTAGGTTTGTGTGTTACACCTAATGTTGTTAAATGAATGTTTATTGCATTATTTCAGTTTCATAAGTGTTACCATGATGGTGTTTAGCGTTTGTGTGAATGACACTGTGCACCTTCTATATATGCTATTAATTAAAAGCTGCTTGTGATGGGCTTTGGTTTCATCATGTGACTTTCTCATCACCTCCTGCATTTGGTGGTTATCAGTGTATTACAAAGGTACAAAACAGATTTCAGTACTTCAATAGGTTGGTATATTAACATTATATCAAATTAAATTACGGTATTTAACTGTAAATTTAAGTTAAAACCGTAAAACCTAAAACGTTGCTACCGTATTTTTTACAGTAAAATTCCGGTAACCACAGCTGCCGTTTTTTTACCGTAAATTTTACGGATTTTTTTACAGTGTATATGTTATTGTGCAATAAAATATCACATTTATTCTGTGATGATTATCAGAACATGTACCGTGCATCATCTTGCTTGGCGGTAGATGTTTAGAAAAAAAGCCTAACATTAATTTTTGCAGCGCGCCTGCTACCCAATAAATCACAAGCTTTGTTTTTTGTTACTTTTAATATGAAACCAAGTGTCAGATTTAAAATGGTCAGTTTTATCACGAAATGCAAACAATATACGCTGTTTTTGACTTTCTTTAATGTTGGTTTTGCTGGAGCGCACGCTAAACAATGCAGGATGTGCGTCGACGCCTCTGTAAAAATCGCATTGAAATCCACACGCTGACTTGTGAAATGTTCACACAATTAAGTCATAATGCACATTTACTTGTCATGAGAAATTAAGTTCTTTAGTAGTAAATTTAAGTTTGGAACCATAGCAAAGTGAAGAGCATCTCAACTATCGCTGCGATAGAATGAGTTTGCGTGGACGCGCCTCGTTAGTGCATGCAACAGGTAAAATTATTTCTCACAAGGCTGGACCTATCTAAGCCTGTCTAGGGTTTACACAAAAGTGTTTTACGTCCAGTTGGTGCAGTCATTTACTAAAGTATGTGGCAGTTAATAATAATCCATGAATTCATGCAGGACTGATCAAGGACTGAGATGAATATTGTTTGAATTAACCCTTGTGTGACTTCTACAATTAGCTAACTCATTTACTGCATGAGGACCACGAGACATCATATATGCTTATAAGACCATGAACAGTGATCAATACAATTTTTTACTTATCTCTTCAGGCTCTTCAGTAATCGTCTCATGGCCCATTTTAACATGAAAGGAAAGGGAAAGAAAGACAAGACGGCCCTGGAGACCTCATACTTTTACAGAGCAATCCGAGGTATGCACAGGCTGTGACAAAATGTGCAAAAGGCCAGATGTTTCAATCCATGTTGGACTTTGCTATTTCTTTGTGCAAAATAATGTATGCATTTTGAGTTTCCTTGTGGGTGCTTTTCAAAAGGGGTGGCATCTTTCAAATAATGCTTTTAGGGTGGAGTCATTGTTTATGTAGGATCAACATGGCGGACAGCACTTAATGAGTTCATTTATTCTAATTGTCTCATGATCTGTCTGAATACTTGGTTGGAGGGTTGTGCCGTCATAATCTTACCCGTTCATTTATGTGTATAAAATGTGTATAAGACATGTAATTACTTTTATTTTCAGTTATTTTTATTTTCAGTTCATATTTCATTTTCAATTATGAATTACAGGACGAGTTGATGATTGAGTAGATTATGCATTTATTTATAAGGAGAACAGACGAACAGAGACTGTTTTCAAGGTTAACACCACACGAAGCAGATAATTGTTTTTTTTTTCTCGAAGTGTCAGCTGAAAACACTAAAACACTACATCTGTGCTTGAACAGCCAAATATGAACAAAGCAATATTACAAAATACAAGACCTTATTATGAACAAAACACCTCAGAGATGTTAATTTCCTGACGGATGAACTGCGCTCCTTTTCCTGTTAATCAACAAGAATACTAAATTGGAATTAATTTAAATTACAATTAACTGTCTTTGACCCATTAAAATACCTTAATATCTTTTCAGGGGTATACTTTTACATGTGCAAATAGCAGCACAGCGAAGTGAATAATATAAATATTAATTTTAATGATACAATATAATTAGCGCCAAGATCATTCACAGCACTGAATAAATACTTCAATTTGCGTGAACTGCACGTGTGCTTTAAGTCTAATCGTAGAACTTTTGTCAAGCACAGTTCAATAATCGAGCGTGCACTACAATTACGGACCAAATTGTAATTTCAGCACTTGACAAAGGGATAGCGATTTATAAGTAGCACTTAAAGCACAGCTACATGTGATTAGTGTGAAGTGCATTTTTTGGGAAACTCATGTGAAACACAATGAATGATCGTAAATTGACTCGTAGAAAACGCTCTTAAGCATCATCGTTATCTAGAAACGCAGTCCTGTATGGCCAAAAATTACGGAGTAGCCTATTTTAAGTTGTTTCCTTCAGAACGCGCCGGCGAAAAAAGAAAACTAGCCTATTTAGTTTCATATTTATGTTTAAATATTAAGCAGTAATATTTTTTTTTCATCTATGTTGATTATGAAAAGTGAACAGCATGACTAAGATAGGCTCATAAGATGCACAATATGTCGGGAGACTCATCTCATGGTCAGACACAATTTTGACCATGTAGTAAGTTTTGTTTTGTAGAAAGCCTTTCTTTAAAGTGAATTTCGTTTTGTATAAATTGTATGTTTTTTAAATTGTCATCAATGTTTCATCAACCAACTGTCTAATATATTTAATTTAATATAGGAAGATAACCAAGAACGTCGGGTGTGTAATATGGATTGAATTGCGTAACAAACAAGCATACCAGTTTCCGCGGCCTTTGAGTAAGGCTGAAAATACGTCCTGTTTTTAATACATTTCTTGAATACATGTCTTAATTAGGCCTACTTAATTAATTGATAAGTTATTGATTTTAGTTGATCTAAATTAAGTAGATTAGACAAATTCGCTAATATGATTTTCCTACACGAGCGCTGTTTATGTGCCTCATAACCGTGCAGCCCAGGTGTGTGTGTGTGTACTTGGTAAAATATTTTTTACCAGTATTTTTTGTGTGCATATTTAAGATTTCTGTCTTTCCACTTACAGCTGCAGTGATGAAATGGAGCAAGGACGCAACTGAAGAAATTATTAAAAAACATGCTTCGGAGCACCTCAAACATGCACCAGCAAGAAGCTAGGGAGGGGGACACACACAATAAACAATTATACAGTTTAAATTAATATAAATAAATAAGTTTTATTTGAATGCGCCTTGTGTCTGTTTATTTGTCCTGTGGATGTCAATATTGGTTGTTCAAAAGATGTCATAAAAACGTTCATTCTGGCTCCGGAAGGGACGTCTTTTCGACGTCTGAAAAAGACGTCAAAAAAAGACGTTGAAAAGACGTCAAAAAAAGACGTCATAAAAACTTCATTCTGGCTCTTCAGGCGACGTCATTTCAACGTCCGACAAAGACGTTGAAAAGACGTCGTTTGGACGTACTTTTGCTCAGTGGGAAAGTACTGTCCCACTTTTTATTTATTCTAATTCCTTCACAATCCACCCCAGTCCGCAATCTGTTTTAACAGCCTGTCAGTAAACAATATAATTTAATTATTTATGTCCACTATGTCACTAGCTTTATTCATTTCACAGCTCACGTACATCTTCATCGCTGTAACGTTTCACTGAGCAAGATGGCTTTCTGCAAACTTTTGGATTCTGTCTCACTTTTTAGCTGCTAACTTATCAATTAAAGCCTATATGGTGTTTTGGTCGATTTCTGTTATAATCCTCTCTTTTACTCGGGCCTTGTTTTGTCAAGATTTAATCTTGCCTGATTCTTCAGGGGTCTGTACTGAACTGAAATTAAATTAAAATAAAATAAACAAACTTCTAGTCATCATTTAGTCAATCTCGTGTCATTCAAAACTAATATGACACCAAAGGAGGCATGAAGAAGAAACTTGCAGCAGTGTAATTCAGACAAATCACCACAGGAGCCCTGTTGAAAAAACAGCATATGCTGGTTAGGTATGTTTTGACGCTGGGATGCTGGTCCTTTGCTGGTTTAAGCTGGTCTTTTGCTGGTTTAAGCTGGTCCTTTGCTGGTTTATGCTGTCCTTTGCTGGTTTAAGCTGGTCCTCTTGCTGGTTTTTTTAAGCTGGTCCTCTTGCTGGTTTAAGCAGCTGGTCCTTTGTTGGTTTATGCTGGTCCCTTTGCTGGTTTAAGATGGTCCTTTGCTAGTTTAAGCTGGTCCTTTGCTGGTTTAAACGGGTCTTTTGCTGGTTTAAGCTGGTCCTTTGCTGGTTTATGCTGGTCCTTTTGCTGGTTTAAGCTGGTCCTTTTGCTGGTTTAAGCTGGTCCTTTTGCTGGTTTAAACTAGTCCTTTGCTGGTTTAAACTAGTCCTTTTGCTGGTTTAAACTAGTCCTTTGCTGGTTTAAACTAGTCCTTTGCTGGTTTAAGCTGGTCCTTTTGCTGGTTTATGCTGGTCCTTTTGCTGGTTTAAGCTGGTCCTTTGGCTGGTTTAAGCTGGTCCTTTTGCTGGTTTAAGATGGTCCTTTTGCTGGTTTAAACTGGTCCTTTGCTGGTTTAAACTGGTCCTTTGCTGGTTTAAGCTGGTCTTTTTCTGGTTTATGCTGGTCCTTTACTGGTTTAAGATGGTCCTTTGCTGGTTTATGCTGGTTTTTTGTTGGTTTATGCTGGTCCTTTTGCTGTTTAAGCTGGTCCTTTGCTGGTTTAAGATGGTCCTTTTGCTGGTTTAAGCTGGTCCTTTTGTTGGTTTAAGCTGGTCCTTTGCTGGTTTAACTGGTCCTTTGCTGGTTTAACTGGTCCTTTTGATGGTTTATGCTGGTCCTTTTGCTGATCCTTTGCTGGTCCTTTTGCTGGTTTAAACTGGTCCTGTGTGGTTAAGCTGGTCCTTTGTGGTGTAACTGTCCTTGTGGTTAAGCTGGGTCTTTTGCCGGGTTTAAGGTGAGTCCTTTGGTGGTTTAAGCTGGTTCTTTTGCTGGTTTTTGCTGGTCCTTTTGGTGGTTTTTGCTGGTCCTTTTGCTGTTTTTTGCTGGTCCTTTTGCTGGTTTTAGATGGTCCTTTGCTGGTTTATGCTGTTTTTTTGCTGGTTTATGCTGGTCCTTTGCTTTTTTATGCTGGTCCTTTGCTGGTTTATTGTGGTCCTTTTGCTGGTTTAAGCTGGTCCTTTGCTGGTTTAAGCTGGTCCTTTTGCTGGTTTATGCTGGTCCTTTGCTGGTTTAAGCTGGTCCTTTTGCTGGTTTAAACTAGTCCTTTGCTGGTTTAAGCTGGTCCTTTGCTGGTTTAAGCTGGTCCTTTTGCTGGTTTAAGCTGGTCCTTTTGCTGGTTTATGCTGGTCCTTTTGCTGGTTTATGTTGGTCCTTTTGCTGGTTTAAACTGGTCCTTTGCTGGTTTAAGCTGGTCCTTTGCTGGTTTAAGCTGGTCCTTTGCTGGTTTAAGCTGGTCCTTTGCTGGTTTAAGCTGGTCCTTTGCTGGTTTAAGCTGGTCCTTTGATGGTTTAAGATGGTCCTTTGATGGTTTAAGATGGTCCTTTGATGGTTTAAGATGGTCCTTTGATGGTTTAAGATGGTCCTTTGCTGGTTCATGCTGGTCATGTGCTGGCAAAGGACCAGCTCAAACCAGCATCCCAGCGTCAAAACATACCTAACCAGCATATGCTGTTTTTTTTCAACAGGGAAATATTTTTGCACAATTAATAATAACATTGCAATTTGTTACCTATTGATTGTTGCATTTTTGTTTGTTATTGTGTTGTGTTTGGCCTAATATGTATTTTATTTACAAACCTAGTTTGTTGTATAATAGTTAAATAGAGATTTTTGCTATTTCTTTTAAAAAGATTAATAAAACTTGTTAGGCTACTGGCGAAAACAAAGGCTACAAACACCTGTTATAAATGGTTGCTGCACAAAAACATGTTTTCTCTTATAGATGTGCTACACACTTGTTTATGTATATACATTTCTATGTACTTTTAGCGTGTAGATAGGACTTTGCTTTTGGTGTAGACGTGTGACGTCACAACTCTGCGCCGCGATCCTGCATTTGTGATGCGGTTGCGCAGAGGTATGTTTTTTAATGATTTAAAGTGTTTAATCCAATGTTAACCGTTTTGTCAGTTTCATAGAATTAACTGTAATTAAATGTAGGACTATAATGCTTTGGCTAACATCAATGACCGTCATTTTTGTGAGTACAAACGTAACGTAGCCACACGTAACAGAAAAGGTGCGTCGCATTTTATCGTGAATCAGTTTGTCTGAAGTAAATATGAACTGTTTCTATATTTTGTGCCCTTTCATCAATTTATAGTTACAGTTTTGAGTGTTTTAGGCTACTCGGGACCATTGAATAACACGTTGATAGACTCTTGTCAGTGCGCTGAATTGAGACCGGGATTTTATCAGTTAATTATTCTCATCTTACACATGACAAATTGTCTAAACACACAGAAAAACTCCTGGAGATGCGACTGAGCTCCATGTGACACACTGTTATAAAAATGGCGCTTATTAAAGAGGAGAGTGAAGATGTGAGGATTGAAGAAGCATTCAGAGTCAAACATGAAGATATCGAGACACAAACAGGTTAGTTACCTTATCAGCCATCATACGGAGGAACTGTTAACGTTAAAATACACTTTCAGATTGCATATGTTCATTAATATGTACGTTAACCTGGATTGCTGTCATTCTGTGTCAACACAACCAGAGGTCTCGTCTAAAAAAAATGGCTAATTAACTTTTTAGTGAAAGAAATGCATAAATGAAGAAGAAAGTAAAAATTGTAAATGTCATGGATGAATATTTAACTGAGCAACATTTGTAGTTTCAACACAATTTGTTTTTCAGACAATCTTCCTAAAATACATAAAGTATTAGCTTTATACAAAGTGACCCACGTTTGTTTTCAGCCATTAAAAATTGGTCAAATTCAACAATTTGGACATTTTTTCCATATACATGGCAATCAGACAGGTGGTTTGATAGAAGGAAGATACATTTCTATTTTCAACTAAATTTGTTCTTCAGCCATTCCTCTTTAAAAAGACTTCGTTATATATAAAAAAAGCTTATACAAAGACTATCAAGTGTCCATGTATAGGAATAGATTGGTAGTTACGAGTTGAACGCACATGAACGCCACAAAGTCGTTATTACGAGTGGGAAACTCAATTTTCTTTAAGCGCAGAGTTTCTGAGTTGGAGGCGTGTTCATGAGAAACATGGCGGAATCCATGTGCAATGTCCTGTATTGACCTTTAATTTTGGGTTTAAATTGATAGTTTTTAGTTGACTTAAATTGGTCATATGTTCTTGTTACGCCAGCTAGTTAATGAATCCAAGTAACGACATAAATTCACATACTTATAGGTAGAAGCAGATGACCTTGTCATGCTTTTTATTTACACAAATAAGCATTTTTGAAACATATGGCAGGATCGTAGATTAACAATTAATCACAAGTTTTTTTCTGATGCGATATACACAGATTAAAGTGGCTTCATGATTACTTTTTAAAAAATAATTAAAAACCGCAAAACAACACCTGAGTGCGATTCTTTGCTCCTTCATTTTCTATAAGCAATAGTTGGAACAGACCCTGCCCATGTTGTATTTTCCCTTGTATTTTAGTATACAAATTAGTACACCTACCATCCTTGTGCCGACTACACGCCTTAACGCACCTGTACTCGTAATTAACGACTTGTCACTCATAAGTACGAACGTCCCAGGAGGACTTGAACGCAGCATTAGTTCACCCAAAAATGAAAATTCTGCGTATCCGTCGTTGTTTTACGTTCAGTAGAGAGCGCGCCAATGCTGTAACATAAACAACGCTATTACTTTGAATTACATTCCTTGTGGTACTCTCCAAAATGACGGAAGACGGTAACTCAGGTAGAAGAATTGTTGAATAAATTGTTATTATTGTTTTCTTTGCGCACAAAAAGTATTCTCGTAGCTTCGTAAAATTACGGTTGAAGCACTGATGTCACATGGACTTGTTTAAGATGTTCCAATTGCTATTTTCCTTGCGTTGTCTGGGTAATTCCTTGCCGTACCTATGAGTGGTCAGAGAGCTCTCAGATTAGACATCAAAATATCTTAATTTGTTATACAGATGAACGTCAGGTCTGAAAACAGGGTTTGGAACGATCATGAGGGATGAGTAGTAATAATGACGGATTTCATTTTTTACGTGAACTAAACGTCTTTAAAATAAAATAAGTATCAGCTGAATGCAAAGTGACCCAAATTTGGTGTTTGACCACTGAAGATGTGTACAATTGAACAAATTACTCACCGAGACACATTGAAATCACTATATCTTTATAAGGCCATGTCCACACTAATACGTTTTCGTATGAAAACGCATATTTTTCTCTCCATTTTGGCCTTCCGTCCACAATGAGACAACATTTTTGTCAAGGAAAACTGAGCTTTTTGAAAACGCTCTCCAAAGTGGATACATTTGAAAACGCCATTTTTTACACTGTAGTGTGGACTGTGAAAACGGAGGCTTTTGATGATGCATGTTTAGTCATGTGACACATATTGTACCAATAGATATCTGTTTATACTGGTATTGTGGCTGTTATTTGCTATGATCACTTTATCTTCATAATTACAGTCCGAAAAAGAGCGTCAGTGGATGGTTAAATATTTCCGTAAATTAAATGATCCTGCCAGAAGAATTGCGTGAAAATTTATGTCTGTTCCGTCTGTATCATCTTAGTGAGCTTTTATGAGGTTTTACACATGCGCAGTAAGGCGAATGTAACGTTTTCTGGCGTTCCCATGGGGATGAGGAACTTATATAGAAACAACACTAATGTGGACGGAGAGTAGTGTGAAAAAAACAGCAAGCTCTGTTTTTCTAATTTTATCCCGCATTATTTTAGACCATAATATTACCTAATTAACCTCATGTAGGGCAGGACCATCCTGTAAACTCAAAAAAAAAGAGTTTAGCTTCAACCCCTAATTAAACACACCTGAACTACTAATCTAAGGGCTGGTGTCCGAATCGTGCCCCCTATACCCCGCATTCACCAGTCCCTACATTAGGTCACTATTCAGTTCACTAACTGGAGGAATGAAAAACGCGTGAGGAATTCGGACACTGAGTGGCACCAAGGACTCCGCTTTGCATAGTTGGTTGCTGCTGTTTATTAAAAATCATTTTTGACTATGCCTCTCCAGTAGTAAATTAAGGATTTATCTTGAACTCCTGTCACGGAACTTTATGTCTAAAACCCTAATCAACCTTACTACTCAATTTACAAGACATTTATACCTGTGCTTGTACATTATGCAGGTAGCCCTGGGATGACACTTTTGTAATATGAACAGATTGATTATCAGCTGTCGGCGCCAGCTTTCTGTGCGAGATGACGGGAATTCAGTTTGGCGCGTGCTTTCACGCAGTGCTTATGGGCATTCTCTAAAGCCGTTGAGCATTGTCACAGCATATTGTACACGATCGTTTTGTTGCGCGTGCATTGTGGGTTGAATGATGCATCGAGAACATTCCCTACATGTTGTTCGGACCCAATAAAATTTCTGTCCCCATCAACTGTGGCCCTATTTTAAGGGGTATAGAGGGACGATTTCGGACACATCCTAGGGCCTTGAGGATTAAAAAAACTTCCCAGGCAGGTGTGTATTTACCGTTGGAGTTAAGCTCGCCAGACAGTGGAGAGGTGTTCCCGTGCCACAGTAGGTGTCTGTGTTTAGCTTGTATACGCAACAATCTATATTTTGTATTATATCGGTGTTTTCGTCCAACGATACGGCAATTTTGGGAGCCCTGAAAACCCTATGTTTTTTAAAACCGGGTCCCAGTGGGATAATCTGAGAAACGAAAACCCCTATAAGGCGTTTTTCGTGTGGACACTCGTAATAAGACAGAACCCACAATTCGTATATTTTGTTTGAAATGATGATGTTCAACACCCCACACTCCGACCGCTAGTCAGCCAACCGGCTACGTCATGTAACGCGCAAAAACAACATGAACAAAACACAGCAACGATTGTCTTTTTAACATTAACCAAGGGCTAAAGTTCTCCGGGCACACTGCTTCCGATCTCCGGCGTGCTCTTGTTTGGCTGCGCGGGATAAAAACAGTCTCTGCCCAAATTTAAAAAAAACACACTTGTTTACATGCAGTTCGGAGTCATGAGTGTCGCCTACCAATGATGAGATTGACCACAGCTTTCACTCTCAACCAAACTAACATTAATAGCCAATCAGAAGTTTGTGCTCTTATAAACATAATAGTATCCAATTAAAAGAAGCCTGGGTCTCGGCGCGACCATTGAAAAAGCTGCGAGGCGCAATGGTCAAAAGATTTCCATCTAGCGTCATATTTACATAGAAAAGCTATTTAAAAAGCAGCGGAGCTTTGTAAACCGCTCTGAGTAATCACGTCATCTCCATAAGAATTTGATTGCAAGAATGCATTTACCTGTTTTTTTGAAAAGGTCCTGTTCACACATGATCTCTAAACTGTAATTTACTGATAAAGACTGTATGTGTGAAAGGAGCTAAACTCTTCCTCTGCATATGTGGTGAGTTCACTTAATTTGTAACGTAAATCATTTAAACCTGTGCCAACACAGGAGAATACATCAACATATTTCTAAATATGCGATTTATTGTACATTGCGATTTCAAAATAAAAGTTTCCGAGTGTGCATGTGGCCAAATATTAAAATTAACTTTGGATATTAAACAGGGCTCGTCACAAGGGAGGTGCGAGACCCTGTCAAAGTCTGACTGTGCGAGGCCCCTGCATGTTTGTGTATGTATGGATGTATGTATGTAGTGTTTTGTGGGGGTTTGCTATAATAACAAGAACGCAACTTTACACGCGGATTGATTGTGTGCCGTCGTCATGTTCACATGACATGCTTTTTGCGCACAGAATCAGGTCGCACACACTCTCAATAAAGATTGTAAGAATCTACGTATGGCGTCAAAAAGTGGGACAAAACGCGCAAGGCATGAACACAGCGCGCAAGCGTATTACAGTCTTGTGCTGCACAGTGACAAGCGCGCCTCTGAAAATGTAAACCTAAAAAATTGGCAAATTTCCAACTCGAGCTACAAAAATCTGATTGTGTACCACACATCCTCACGCTGCAAGGACAAATTACAACAACTGTGAGCAAATTCCGATCATAGAAACTATAACAGCGTAGTGCAGCGCGAAACAGTTCTAACACACGTTACACGCGACGGGTAAAAATTTTTTTTTTTTTTTCTGCACGCGCGCGCAGAGCTAAACACGCGCGAGCTGAACCCATCACGCACAGGAAGTTTTGACAGTCAGGGGGCGGGGCCCAACGTATGCTTGTTGTGTTAACAAATGCTATTGGCTGCTGGCCAAATCCTGTTTTGATTGGCTGCTCGTCGTCTGGCTGTTGATTGGCTGTTGTTGGCCTTCTCCTGACGAGACAGAAAGCCGGGGAGAATTGGAATTGGATGATGGCAGAGAGTAAAGAGGTAAGTTTTCTTTCTAAATTCATACTTAAATCTTAGTATCTGTAAGGGTTTTATAATATAAGTTATAAAGGGTGTAACTGTGCACGTAATCGTACCAAAAATATTAATTTTAACGAATCGATATCGATTCTTAAATCCCAATTAAGCGATAGTTTTTAGACAGATCGCTGGTATATGCCGCCCGAGCAGTAAGTTTAGCTTGACGTTTGACATTTCATATAGACATTCGGAGTTCGTTGCATTAAACTCTTTGCAAGCTTTTAAATGTTACTTTGAGCCCAAACTAACTTTCCCGATAGACTAATTTAAAAAAAAAACCAAAAATGCCCCCCCCCTTTATTTTGCACAAGGCTTCATTTCTAGGAATTTAAAAAAAAACATTTAAATTAATTAAACCATTTAACTACGAGACAATATAATATAAAACCAATACTAAAATGATCGGGAAAACATAACCTGTTTATCGTGTGCCCACTTCCCGTTTTTGGAATTAACAATTTTATGTTTTTTATAATAATGTAACCCTTTTAATGCGTCCTCAATAATAATAATCCATTAAACACAACACCATTTATCAAAGGTAATCACACCCAACGTAAAATATTCAGAATATTAGCCCTATAATGCACAAGTCACCATAAAGGCATAATCTGAAGAACCAGACTTGGCATTATAGGGAATAATTTCGCAAGTTTTATAGTTTAGGTTAGTTATGGGTTAATTAATTTAATAAATGTTTTTTTAATTTCCCTAGAATGAAGCCTTGTGCAACATAAGCGCATAATATTTATGTCGATCAGTTAGTTTGGGCTCAAACATAAAAGCTGCAAGAGTTTTATTGTCAAAAACCCGAATGTCTAAGAATTCACCCCACGTCAAGCTAACTTTACTGCCTCAGCCGCATATACAGCGATCTTGTCTAAAAACTATCGCCTTAGATCATTAGTGATTTAAGAATCGATATCGATTCGTTAAAATTACGATTTTTGGTACGATTACGTGCAGTTACACCCTTTATAACTTATATTATAAAACCCTTACAGATACTAAGATTTAAGTATGAATTTAGAAAGAAAACTTACCTCTTTACTCTCTGCCATCATCCAATTCCAATTCTCCCGGCTTTCTGTCTCGTCAGGAGAAGGCCAACAACAGCCAATCAACAGCCAGTCAGACGACGAGCAGCCAATCAATACAGGATTTGGCCAGCAGCCAATAGCATTTGTTAACACAGCAAGCATACGTTGGGCCCCGCCCCCTGACTGTCAAAACTTCCTGTGCGTGATGGGTTCAGCTCGCGCGTGTTTAGCTCTGCGCGCGCGTGCAGAAATTACTCGCGCGTGTGTTTAGACCTGCGCGCGCGCGTGCGGATTCTGCTCACAGTTTTGTTATTTGTCCTTGCAGCGTGCTGATGTGTGTACACAATCATATTTTTTGTGCTCGAGTTTGGAATTTGCCATTTTTTTAGGTTTACATTTTACGTGCGAGCTTTGTCACTGTGCGCACAGTACTATAATTCGCTTGCACGCTGTGTTCATGCGCTTGCGCTGTTTTGTCCCACTTTTGACGCCATACTACTGCATCAGTGGCGCCTGCAGGTGTAAGGCTGTACGCACTGTGCGTACCATGAGCACTCAGACTGAACACTGAGATTATGCCTCGCACACAACATTTCAGCAGTATTAAGCCTGTGTGCAAACCCTCTAGGACACCTTGGCAATTGAATCGCCATAGGCTAGTATATTTTTTTGTTTACTCGCCAGACTGAAATACCATACTATGCACTTGTGTGGTGTTTTTAATAATAAAAAAAAAAAAAATATATATATATATATAATGTTTGTAAAATGGCACAGCTTTTTAAATATCTGAAAGTACTACATTCTTAACATCAGTCAGTCAATCATTATAATATGATAATCAAGTATTAATTAATGACAGAACTTTAGTAATTAGAATTAAAACCATGTATGAACGCATATTCGTCATTTTAACTGAACTTAGGACTGGTGCTGGTGCTTTTTTTTTGGTCATTCAGTGTTCCTGTAAAAAATTGGAAAAAAATAAACTAACAATAATACTGATAAGATCATAATAATAATAATAATACCTAGAATTCTACTAATAAAATCAATATAAAATGCACAGTTCTGCAAGGATTAATGAGCTGCTGGATTCATAAATATTAATCAGGTTTTGTGCATTCGCTCGAACTGATTTGCTGAAACAGGGACGATAATATGTGAGCACCAGCCAATGAGATCGTCATTTGCGCATTAGTTCCGCCTACTAAAGGAAAACCCGGCAGTTCTTAAAAGCAGAAGAATTCCAAAAGGAACTCAGTTATTTTGACAGCAAAATACAACAAAGAATATCGTTTACATGTAGCCCTCGTCCATCGCATGTAGGACTCTCTCTCTCACTTTGCGTGTGTGAGAGAAAGCGACGGCGAGTCGTGCTCCTTCAAACTAGAGTTTACGGTGCGTCAAATTCAGGTGTGCTGCGCATCCATTGAGATGAACTGAGAAATATCACAGATCGGTTGACGGAGAGAGAAACTCTGAAGCGCTCGTTCAGTGTGTTCGGCGAGTGAAAATATATCTGTGCTAAACTTATACTTGGCCTCCAATTCACACACTGGCGAGTAAAATCTGATAATTTATTAGCCAGTGGCTAATATTAGACAACATTCAGTTGCCCGGAGGGAAGATTTAGTCGCATATGCGAGTGATTTAACTCGCAATGTAAAAGGGGTTTGGTGTGTCCCGTATTTCTGCCGACATAACCAGCCATGCCATTAATTATGAATTTATAAGTCTTTTGCATGCCAAAGTCAATTTCTGCATAGAAATTAGAAGCAGAAAATAGAAGCAGAAAATCGTGCTATATTACACACTTTCATGAGATCGGGTTAGATTACAACAATTAATTTGTAGTCTATTTTTACAAATGGGAATACAACGAATTCATGACAACGTTTTACATTCAAGCTACCCGTAAAATTTATAGTGAAAAGTACTATAAAAGCATCTGGAATTCAATAAAGTAATTTTAAAGCCATTTTTAAAGCATTTGCTGCATGGATAAAAAAAAAAAGGCTAATAAATAATTCACATATCAGACAAAATTGCGTTGCAGCAAATCCTTTACATGTTAAGGTATTCAGAGCAGAGCAACATAAAAATCTGAAAATATAAGCAGCTATACAATTATATGACAAAGTTTTGCATATATGCCATTATAATTTGTTTTATTTTTTAATTGTACGGAATTATAAAATTAAACGCAAATTATAATCAGCCTGGTTTAGGCTTTTCCTTATTTTTATATTTTAGACATCCCTCAATTATGGTGATGAAAAAAATGACTCGCCATCTCCTCATTGGACGTGCCTTTAGAGAGAAATGCATCTTTACGGATTACATAATAAAAGAGTTTTTGTTTTCGATTTGAACTATTTCGTTTTAAAATAGTAATTTAAAGCTTTCTATATATTTTTATCATGTCTGTGAGGCCAATTCGCTGATTTAGGTTCAATCATTGTGAAGCGCAATCACTGTTCACAACTGAGACCACAGAAAGCATATTGTTTCTTTATTTTATAAAGCACGTTTTTTGTTATTGTGAGTGCACACAAATAAAAGTAGACCATTTACAGTTACGAATTATGTATTACTCGTACCTTTATGAGCAAAAATGACTGCGTATTTTAAGTTGTTTTCCACTGTTAGAAAAAAATGCAAGTGATCGCGCTGGCGCCTCCATGTCCTGCAGCGCGCTTTAGCTTCCATTCTCTGCACAAACGATTGGATATGCGCCTAATAGCACACATTTATATAGGTTTATTGTTTAAACTAACATTGTGATATGCTTTAAGTGTTTTATATGTATAGATTTTATTTAGGCAAGTCGTGATGATTTGAGAAGGCTAAATTTATCAAACATAGGCTATATGATCAATTCACTGTCTGCCGCTGGCTGCTTGGTCGTTACTTAAAAAAAAAAAAAATTATATTTAACGAACAAAAAATGCTCCAAACTTTTTTCTAATTTTACTTTATAAAAAAAAAAATATATATATAATCACTTTTCCATTACATACATAACTGAACTATTTTAATAGCTGAAACTGTAGTGTAAGCTTTTTTTGGGAAAAGGGGGGAAAAGACGGGCTAGGGCCTATATTTGAAAGCCGTGCAGGGCTTTAATCCATTTCATCCAACGCTGTTTTGTTCTCATCTGTGAGCATGCTCTTGATATATGTATCTTACCATTTTGTTGAGTTTAAAACATGTGACACATTCGTTCTGCTAGGTTTCTAGGTTTGTAGTTATTATGAAGTAGTAATCAATTTACACTATTTTAAAAATATTTGATTTTAAAATGTGCACATTCACGCTTATTCACTCTACTCTTATGTCTAATAGTCGAAAACGCAAACGTCTCTTTTCATGGTCATTTATGATTTACATGAATCATGAATCATATTTTCAATTCAAAACGGTGAAATTTCATAAAATTTGAGTAGTTTGCATCACTAGATAGTCTTATTACTGTCGATCAGTAAACATTACTATCGTAAAACAGTTGTCTAATACAGTACTACTACTTACATCTTTCCACAAACTCTCGTTGCGTTGTGACAGTGACAGTAAGACCCGCCGCCTTTGATTTGATTGGCCATCTCGATCATTTTGACATTGATGAGTAAAATTTTTACAACTTTTTGTCATCCTAAAAACAAACAGCTTTGCTCATTCTTATACTGTCTATCCAGCTATGACTATTTTAGTCTTTCAAAGAACAAAATGGGTGGAAAAAACAGTAATAAAATTAGACAAAACCACATAAAATCAGGTCCAAAGAGCGAGGCCCTCTAAAGGTGCGAGGCCCTGTGCGTTCACACACTTGGCACAGCCCTTGCGACGTTATTGAATCACATGAAACATCACCAGGCCGTTGGCGCCCTCTGGAGGTATTTGTTATAATACAGGCATATTACATTGTATTCAACAGTGTTGTTCAATAAAACCATGTAACTACTTGGTTTTGATATTTTATGTGAGGTAAATATTTAATTGCCTCATCGTTACTTTATATACAAATAATAGTCTATAAGCCTGATTTTTTTCCCGCAGTTCTATTTGTATTACAAAAACATATCAAACTCTCGTCAAAATAATCATTTCGATTACACTGTGATTAGCAAAATAATCATTGAGTTAAGCAAGCTAGAATTAGTTAAAACATTTCAAAATCACTGCATGTTTTTCCTTTTCTGTAATTAAACACAAATATTTTGTCATTGAAACATTTCTTAAAAGTGTATATTTACAACATTGTCTCAGTTCTACTGTGAAACCAGTATCTGCCTTTTTGTCTCACCTTGTGGAGGCTAAGTGTATGTCACAACCCCTAAATTCGGTCTATAAGCGTGATAAAGCTCATATTTTCCAAGTGTATGATATACTTTCGTCTTCAATTCAATCATATATATCCATGCAAAAAAAAATCAGTGTTGAATAAGAAAGCGATAACTTGCCATAGTTATCCTTTTCAAATGTTACGCCCCAACGACAAATGCCACACGGCCTTGTGCATTCTTTGCATGCGCTGCACTTTTTTTGTACCATTTTGTTTTATTAGTTTATATATTAGAATTTGAAAGATAATAACTATTTTTTTTATAAGTGAGATCTGATTTTAGTCCTTTTAAACCAAAAAAAGTAGTGCAAGTCCTTGAAAGTCCTAGAATTTTATTCGCATGACCTGTTATAAGATTACCACGGTTCGTGGACCCATTTAATGTTTCTGTTTTATGGTTTATTTGAGAATGAACTGTAGTTTTCTGTTAGTTAACTGGTCTTTTGATATATTGAATCCTATATTATACTTCAATTTCCCGTATTTAAATTTACCATTATATCTTTTTGACAAAACTGTAAAGTACATGTCGGCTCATCATTGTACACCTAACAGCCAAACTTGATATAAAAGCCTCTGTCAACTGTTAACATGTTTTTGCAAGCCATATTGTAGTGAGTACTTCTGGTATTGCTGTATTTCAATATCCCTCCATAAATCTGGTATAGATCTGAGGCCTGTCAAGGGCTTAATGGCAATGGCAGATACACATTACTAGTCTAGTGTTCAATTTTTTTTTTTTTTGCCAAATAACCCTGTGTATGTGTCCAACCCCCGTAAAAAAAAAGTTCAGGCTCAGGATTTTTTAATTTGCTTTTTGGGGGCTTTAAAACACCCTGATTAACCAGATTAATAAACATTTTTGTTACAGTGTTTCTGTTTGTGTACCTCAACTGTGCATGTCGAGGTTTATGGATCAACCCTTCCTATGACTCACCTGCCTTTTAGTCTTCCTATGGTGTCTTGAAGACAATGAGTAGCTTTTCAGGTTGTTTGTGATTAGTGTTTGTCGCTGAGGGCTGGACAATAATTCAATATTAATATGTATCGCAATATTTTTTTTTTCAGTAATGGTGATATGATTTTTAAACACATTTTGGATATTTCGATATACATTACCAGTGTTTTCCATACATTGATTTATTTGTGCCGTTTGACTTCGTTGAATAAACATGAGCACTGCACGTTTCAAAATCATAACACGGCGCGGGTGTTTTATATGAATGTATCTCTGAAAGGAATGGACTGTCTTCAGAAAAGTTTAGATGGAGTTTTTATCTGATAAAGTAGCGGGTCATGAGACGGAGGCGGCTTTGTTTACCAGCCGTTACTGGAAAAACCGGCTGTATCTGCTGCCCGCCTCTCACGCGCCTCCTGCTGTCAAGACAAACATTTTGCGCTGTTTTCCCAATAATATAAACCCATTTCCACAGCAATGCTTTTGTTGTGCTTTATTTTTTTTTCTGAAAGCACTCGGTAGCATGTTTTCATACTTCGTTATCCGGTTAATGCCATGTATGAATATGGCTGTTTCCCAATCTATCTATATCAGCCCCCACTACGTCAAGTGGATTGAAAAAAACTGCAATATTTTTAATGTTTTTACAGAATTATCTTCTTGCTCACGTCAAGCCTGCCCTGTATTTGAGTGCACAATTGTATCACTCGAAGCAGTTAACCTCTTGAAATATTTTTACTATTTAAAATACTGTGTTCTATTTTAACATATTTTAAAATGTAATATATTCATGTGATCAAAGCTACATTTTCAGCATCATTAGGCCTACTCCAGTCTTCAGTGTCACATGATCCTTCAGAAATCATTTTAATATGCTGATTTGCTGATTATCAATATTTAAAACAGTTGAGTAATTTTTTTCAGGATTCTTTGATGAATAGAAAGATCCAAAGATCAGCATTTATCTGAAATAAAAAGCTTTTGTAACATTATAAACTATTCCATGCAAAGCTCTTTTTAAAATGTATATTATAGAAATTATTACTTTCATTTGGCAAGGATGTTTTAAATTGATCAAAATTGATGAAAAAAACATTTATAATGTTACAAAACAATTCTATTTCAAATAAATGCTGTTCCTTCTGAACTTTCTATTCATCAAAGTATCCTGAAAAAAGTATCCTGTTTTCAACATCATAATAATAAATGTTTTTTGAGCAGCAAATCAGAATATTAGAATGATTTCTGAAGATCATGTGACTGGAGTAATGATGCTAAAGCTCTGCTTTGAAATCACAGGAATAAATTATATTATTCAAATAGAAAACGTTTATTTTAAATAGTAAAATATTTTAAAATGTTACTGTTTTTGCTGTATTTGGGATCAAATAAATGCAGGCTTGGTGATCAAAAGAGACTTCTTTCAAAAACATAAAAAATTTTACTGTTCAAAAACTTTTGACTGGTATGGTAGCCTATAGTTTGAAGTAAAAAATATTAATATTAATATTAATAAGGAGAGTCTGAGATTTATTTGACAGTGATTTCACATTTCATGTTTGTATGAAGGCTGAATACCAATAAAAGGTGAACATTTATTTATTTGCGCCATTTTTTTCCTAAAATATTATATAGTTTTTTATAGGAGTAGGTTTCATAGAGTTTGCAAATTAATTTTTGTAGGTACAGACATCTGTTGTGGGCTTTCTTGGCAGTTTTTACAAGGCTTTTTTAAATTGTGTTCATATCGATATCGGAATTACATCGTATCGACCGAAATTAAGAAATATATCGTGATATAAATATTGGCCATAAAATCTCCAACCCTGGTTGTCGCTTACCCTCTGAAGGAAGTGGCCTGGAAGGGCCAAGTTTGCCCACCCCTGAAAATTCCCTGGTTTATGCGCTTCGTCCAAGTCTTCTTCTCCATTTTAGTGTATCTCTGTGGCAGTCAAGGTTACAGTGCCACACTACGCTGTTGTTGGTTACTGGTCCCTGGCTATGTATAGCTACACTTTTTTGTGGTCGATTTTCATATTGTTGTGTGTACCATGAATTTCTTGAGACGATTGGGAACTAAAGATCAGATAGGGACAACGCTGGGCTTCGTACGTGGAATGTTCCTAAATGCGGATTTATACTTTCTGCTGTGGACCTACAGCTGTAACTTCCAGGATCGACGCCACCCATTGACGTCCGTAGCCGTACTTGCCCTCAGTTACAAAAATCTAACAGCGCGTCAGTTCTACGCAGACCGTAAGCGCTGTGATTGGTCTGCAAGAACCTCTCCCTCCATATGTACTTGAGTTTTGTGTGTGTTTGTGCACTTTAATATATTTTAATGTTAAACCTTCTTAAATAAAATAAAACAAAGCCAAGAACAAGTGTCTTATCATTTATGATACTACATAGCATTATACATCAGTAGTTGTCCGCAACAAACAATGTTGATCTGCCATGGTACAAGTCCTTGTGCAGATTGAAAGAATGCCATCATCTCCTGTTCCGTTGTTGTCTCCTTTTTGTAGTTTTAAATAATGATTTAATGATTTGATATTTATTTGCTGCCGGCATGGCTATAATGGTTCTTCGACGAGCCGCTGCTTCTTCGGCTTTTGCCGTGGTACTGCGGGTTACACCAGCAACATGCCCATGGACACTGCTGACTAGCGGTTTGCATGTGTACTGCACTTGACGCAGACCACACCGCAGAAGTATAAATGAAAACTGACGCATAGCCTACGGCGTAAAGGCTACAACGTAGGTCCGACGCAGAAGTATAAATCAGCCTTAAGTGTGGAGTTTATCACACATATGATATAGTGCCTTAAATTGAAGATGCCAAAAGAAAAGTTTTTTGTTAAGAAGAAAAATTTAAAAGAGATTAAGATATTAAGGGGGATTCCTTTTCTGAACTGTCACTATTGGCATATAATGCTACAAAGATTTCTAAAGTTGCCAATCTGCGTAAAAATAAAATGATGGTGTCATCATTCTAAAGTCATTTTATCCTCTCGGGTGAAAATTGTGGATTATTCAGTAAATATTTATTTGTGACATTTAATATTTTGGCTTTATTCACTATTTTATGTTTGTCTTTCTAATTAAAAAAATATATAAAATAAAACATTTAGGCCAGGGGCTTCTCTAAAATTTGGTTTGATTTGATGCAGAATGACCTATTAGCTATAAAATAATACCTAACAATAATCTTTAAGGGGATATTCTGTATAATATTAAATTTGTAAAGTACAGTAAACCTAAATTTTTTGTAATTTTGGCATCGTTTTTGCTCCTGTTAATTTCAATCCCTAATCCTGCTTCTAAATCTGTTCTCTTACCCCCTGCAGCCAGCTTTTGTATTTGTTGGGTAACATGTAGTTGGGATGTGTTCTAGACTACTGTATCTTTTTAGTGGTTAAGTATTTAAATAGGATATTAAATTATTATTATTATTTTTAAGTTTTATTTATCCTTTGTTTAGCCAGGAGATTCCCATTGAGACTTCACAATCACTTCTTCCAGCACAAAGTTTAACACAAAGATAACTTTTAAATAAAAGATAAAAAAAAAACACTTACAAGACTCTTTTTAAAAAAGTTTGATAAAGACATTTAAATTTACACGGGGGTGGCAGTGTCTCTAGTTTAATTACAGTTTGCAGATCATTCCAAGCCCAGAGTTCATAAAAAGAAAAAGAAAATTTTCCGAATTCTGAGCATACTTTTGGAAATTTTAATCGAATGTACGATCACTCAATTGAGATCTAGTACAGTAACTATTTGTATAAAAAATTTGAGATTTGAAATATAAAAAGGCAACTTGCCTAAAAGTGCCTTAACAATGAACATATGCAATTTCCTCCTATTATGTAAAGCCCATGCCAATGATCCGTAAAGTATACAATGATGAGTATGTGAATCTGCACCACAAACAAAGCGTAACGCTGCATGATCGACAGAGTCCGGTTTCCTTAATAAAGATGAAGATGCATGCATGTATACATTTACATTTAGTCATTTTGCAGACGCTTTTGTCCAAAGCGACTTACAATTGGGGAATACATAAAGTGATTCTTCTTAAAGAGGCAAACAGACACAGGAAGTGCTCGTAATACCAAGTTTCAGGCATTGTTCAAATAAGTACAAGCTAGAAAGGGAAGGAATGAAGAGACTATTTTTGTTCTTTAATTTAGGATGAAGGCAAGTAGCGTAGAAAGAGATAAGTTTTCAGCTGTTGCTTGAAAATGGTCAGGGATTCAGCATTCCGGATAGGGGTGGGAAGATCATTCCACCAGCCAGGAATGGTGAACGAGAATGTTCTGGAAAGTGATTTTGAGCCTCTCTGTGAGGTCACTATAATCAATTACATAATCAATTACAGATTAAAAAAAAAAAGTACTGTCCACTAATTTCCTTCTAGCCTCATAAAGAAAGCAGTTTTTTAAACAATAAAAGAACCACAATTTTGTTTTAAGATTCTTCAGCAGATTATCAATGTGTACATTAAAAGCTAATTTTTTATCTAACCATATCCCATAACCATATCTTTCAATGGTTGTTTTATCTAAAGTTGAAATTTCCATATCTGTTGTATTAGGAGTACGACTAAAAATCATATATTTGTTCTTTTTTTTTTAATTTAATTTCAACTGTAACAGTGAATGTTTTATTGCAATAAATGCATTCTGTAAATTAATCTGCATGCAGATGTATATTAGCGGAATCCACTCCAAGGCCTAAATCATTGATAAAAATAGAAAACAAAAGGGGAGCTAAAATGGATCCTTGAGGAACTCCTTTTTTGACTTGATGGAATAGGGAACTATAGTTTTCTAAACATACACAAAAAATATAGTTTCAAACCATTTTAGAGCAGCTTCACTAAAACTTAATGACCTAAGTTTTCTAGATACCATCGATTCATGTCCCCAACAAATCAAAAGCTTTCGGGGGGGGGGGGGGGAAAGTCAACAAAATACTGCTGCAAAAAAAAATTTTTTATGTTTTATTTTTATTACTATTTATAGAGTTTATAATGTCATTTGTAACTAGCAGAGCTGTGGTTATGGTGTTATGACCTGCTCTAAAACCTGATTGGTGATCATTAAGAATATTATTTTCAGTTAAAAATTGTTTTATTTGATAATTTAACAATGATTCAAATACTTAAGCTAAAACTGGCTATATTCCATTGTTTGAATCAACTGCATGCCATACTTTTTATGAAACTAAACAAGCTGAAAACACTCCTGAAAAACGTATTGCTTTTCTATAGCATTACGCCTCAAATGTCAACTACACATTGGTTTGAATTGTTCTTTAAATAAAAAAGTAAAAATATGCATGGTATCATAATGTTATACTAAATCTAAAATTAAAACAATTGAAAAACCATTCTCGGCACTACCATGTAACAAATAAACCCCACACACCTTTAGACCAATGCAGAATAATGCAAGTGCAATTTTTTTTTTTTTGAGCCTTTGACATTATGTAATATGTGGGATCCTAATTGCAAGCAGATTACAAATTCGATTAATTGTGCAGCCCTAAGAGAATTGACTTTAAGCACAGTATATCTGCTATAATGGATTATAATGGAAAATTAATTTTTTTAATTAAATATAGGGTTTTTTTTTTTAGGCGTGTCCTAAAGAAAGTGAACAGTTAACATTGAGAAGAGGCTCTGAGATTACAGGATGTGTATAGGATCTTGCATGCATGCATTTGGTTTTCATTATTATTTTGATGTCTTATGTTGATTTTGATGTCTGTTGCTTTGTGCCATTAAACTGGTGTTAACTTGTATTTTGTCTTTTTTTCACTTCAGACCCAATGGCTTTTGAAAAAGGGAAAGCCACGAACTGGGAATACAATGAAGAGAATCAGTATGACAAGATCAGTATTTTTTATGACTGGAGAACATCCACACAAAATGAAAAGTCTTCCTCACAAAAAAAGAGGTCAGAAGACCGAAGTCGACCAATTATATTTAAGCTGCTCTGAGTGTGGAAAGAGTTTTACACGGAAACAAAACCTTGATGTCCACATGAGAATTCACAATGGAGAAAAGCCGTTCACCTGCCAACAGTGTGGAAAAAGTTTCACTCAAAAACAAAACCTTAAAGTCCACATGAGGGTTCACACTGGAGAAAAGCCTTATACTTGCACTCAGTGTGGACAGAGTTTTACACATAAAGGAAACCTTAATGCCCACAAATGATAAGGTCACACTGGAGAGAGTCCTTACACCTGTAGACCGTGTGAGAAGAGCTTCTCACAAAAGAAAGTCTTAGACTCACATGCGATTCACACTGGGAGAGATCCTGTCATGATTGTCAGCTGTGGAAAGAGGTTTTCCAGCGTTAGAAAGAAAACCTTAATTGCCACATGAGGATTCATTCAAGAGAGAACTGTTTTATATGTCATGAGTGTGGAAAGAGTTTTCCTGACAGGAATCACCTTAGAAATCATGTAACAACTCACATCGGAGAAGAGCCTTTCATGTGCCATCACTGTGGAAAGAGTTGCTCAAACAAAACAAGCCTTGAGGTTCACATAAGGGTTCACACTGGAGAGAGGCCTTTCACCTGCCCTCAGTGTGGAAAGAGTTTCACAAATAAAGGAAACCTTAACATTCACATGAGGCTTCACACTGGAGAGAAGCCTTACAAGTGTCCTCAGTGTGACATCAGTTTCACATATCACACAGACCTGAAACGACATTTGCAAACTCATTCTGGAAAGAAATTGTAGTATTCCTCAATTTTACAAAACCTGAAAATTCACTCCCCAAGTGAAAAAGAGTGCACTTCCATAATGTACTTAAAGTTCTCTTGTGTTTGTATAGTGAATATTCAGCTCGGGTTCAATTGTACTACAAGTGGTAACTAAATACATTTTTAATACAGCATGTTAAAAGAACTTTACAATCTGCATATTACATGGTGTCCTCAAAATAGCACAGTTGAAGTCACACGTTAGATGTTTTAACATTATCTTAATATCGTAAAAGAAGATTTTTCTTTTAGTAGAGGTGACCCCGTAATAGTCGATGCTTCAGATAGGAGGCGCCTGATTCGACAACACAATCTCACAGTCCTCACAATATTCGACATGTCTATGATCATTAGCCATATTTGCAGCTATATAGAGGGGTAGCTCAAAGGTCTGATTTTCACATAGAATAACTCCAGAAGTGAACCAAATATCTAATCAACATATATCTATCATCCAAAATACCCCAACATTACGACCGGTTTTTCTCCCAATAGGTCATATAATGCTATTTTTTAAAGATCATATTTTGTGTATTTGGTGTAACAGATATGTTGACATGCTTTAATGTTCATAAAACACATTATTTTAAAAATACTGTACAATATTGTAGGTCCTCTATGCCCCGCCTCTCTCTCAAACGCTTAGTTTTCTACAAAGTCCTCTCCTTCCGACAAGCGCAGTCTGCTCTGATTGCCCAGCTGACCCAGTGCATTGTGATTTGGCCGAACACCACAAGCACGCATCAGAAATGTAACGCCCCTTACAATAATCACGAGCTTCATCTTTCAAAACAAATGTAAGCAACAGTAAATAATGTCATTAGTTTCTCTCATCATTTCAAGCCCAAAGTGGAACAGTCCACGATGACCCGACACGGTGATGGGCCTGTCTCTCTCTCTCTCTCTCTCACACACACACACACAACATCGAGGCGCAAAAACTCCCGCATTTGAACATTAATAGCAAATAGCTGAACTAATAACAAAACAACTTACAGTCGCTGATCAGAAGCGCCAGATTGGTATGAGTCATCCACCCCATAGTAAAGTCAGAATTACCTCCTCTCTTAGGTTCACTAAACGGTCGTCCATAAACTGCATTGCTGTTCTGTTGTAAGTCATCTTAAAGATTCCGAAATGCATCTACTTTCGGAAGGCCAAATATAAAGTGCTTTTGCTTTTGCCTAGACACACACAGCGTCTCCCTGACATGCTGCTTCAACCCTACTCTGCATTTACTGCGACACCTACGCCCTTCTTTCTTGTCTGTGCACGTTAGAGGACGCATTAAGCACCAGATATTTCCACATAGTGAGTAGATATTTGGGGTGAGGTGGGGGGCGTTTTAGGCGGGCGTGGACGAGTCTTAACTTTTATCTCTTTGGTTTTGAGACTTTAGTCCTTGCAACTTCAGGAATCTTATCTATGCACAATCACCTTGTAACACTCCAAAGAAAAAGGAAAAAATTAAATCGCATCACATGACCCCTTAATATACAGTAACCCAGCCGTTATGTTCCAATGCTGTAAATGAAAAATCTGAAAAAGAAAGACAAGCTTCAATAACTATTTTAACGGCGTGAATAAATCTAACCACGCCCGATAGATTTCTAAGTTTCCTTTTCCCTAACCACGTGACCCGACAGCGAGAAGCCTCTTGAAGAGAACAACGACTCAAACGACACAACGACGTGGCAGTGAAACCTTGGATTCTTTTCTTAATGTATTATCGATTAGTTAGGGTTCACCAGTGATGTCCAAACCGTTGTATCATAGGTCCTGGTTTAATCACTTATTGTGGTAAATATTTACTCTGTTCGTATAAGATGCATGGTTTAATTACGCTAAGCAAGTAAAGCGCTTCATCTGTAACCGACGAACGGAAAATCATCTTCAACGCAACAGCACAAGCAGACAAACCCATGCACGGATACTTAAATAACTATGACTGGGACTGCATAACATGATGAGAACACTAAAACGCTGTGAATTTTTAGAGTTTAGATTGCCAGTGTTCTGCACGTATCTATGCAATACATGATACCGTCCCCTAAAGGAGTTCATTCAGAGCCACGCAGACACGTTCATGTGCATTCGGGGCATTTTGTGCAGATAGCCTACAAGTCGTAATATAACGTTACGTTGCATAAATAACGAAGCTTATTCTATATGAGATAAATGATGAGTTAAATCCCATTGATTAAAAACCTGCAAAATGCTTCATTCTACTGGTCATCTTCAGCGCGCGCAGCTCAAAACAGAAATGCCGAACGATAATAACTACTGTCATATACATAACGTTATAATGAGAGCACTATTGTAAAAAAAATTGTGAATTCTTAAGGTTTCGTTGACATTTAATGTCTTTTAATCAAAACATAAAACATTATTTACCCCGTTTGTATCTGCGAGGCGTCCTTTACACATTTTCCCTGTGTTTTAACGTCAGTATGTCTGACTTGACTCTTGTTAATGTATTTTGCCCCCGCCCCCAAAAATATGATTCGACTATCAGTTGACTAACGGCAAGATTCGACAATTCCGATTTGACTATGTAAATCCTTAATCGGGTACAGCCCTAGTTTTTAGTATATTAAGTACAAAATTGGTGTGTAAACAGAGCACCTTAAGTACATTATGGAAATGCACTTTTTTTCACTTGGGTCTAAAGGAAAGATTGTTTGGAAAATGTTTTAAATGGCTCGGCAGTTTAAAATGGCACCAGAAAAATATTTTAATTGTTTAGAGGTTTAACTTGTATATTTGATTCAGTTTAATACGTCGGAACCAACACATTAGATGATATTCATCTTGCTTAAAAAATTCCACAATGTAAATAAAATAGAAATGTAAACAAAGGATATAAGCTAAACAAGTTTGTTGCCGCCTTATGCTTAAATGTTTTATCTATGGCGCTAAAATAGTCTCAGAATTAATGTATTTATGAAATATTAGTAACAACTGGATAAGCTAGGACAGGAAAAATAAAACACCAGGCCCGGACAGTGTTTGAAAAGCTATTCTGAACACCACTGTGGCAGCAGTGGAGTCCTTCAGATTCCTGGGCTCTACCATCTCTCTGGACTTCAAGTGGAGCAATCACATTTGACTCGGTTTGCGTAGCAGAGGTTATACTTCCTCCTTCAGCTGAGGAATTTCAAACTGCCACAGGAGCTGCTGATGCAGTTCTACACGGCTGTCATCGAGTCTGGCTTCTGCTCTTCAATCACAGTCTAGATTCGCTCAGCTGTCAAATCAGTCATCAGAAGGCCACTTTGGGCTGCTGAGAGAAGTACTGGTGCTGCCCTACCCACCCTTCCAGAACTATACATTCAGATTGGGAAAAAAAAGAGAGCTTAAAAAATCGCTCTGGATTCCTCGCATTATTCTTTGAACTTTTGCTGTCTGGCTGGCGGTACAGAGCAGTGAACACTATAACAGCCAGGCAATGAACAGTTCATATGGCCTGTTGTCCCCACTGCAATAAAACTATGTGCAATATTTCGTATGTTTAACAATACCCTACTTTTTTCTCCACTACATTTGTCTGACAGCTTTAGTCACCACACAAGTTATTTTTCTCGTAACTGTAGCATTACTGGTGGCATGGCGTTTGAATGGTTTTGCTATCATTGAATGGACAAGAATTTGATTCTGATGTTCTTGCATCTGTCTCTCGAAATGTTTTGAGCAGTTGTCATCTAGTGAAGTTTGGGCACCATTAGGAGATTTAAGTATCTTTAATAAACATGCCTTAGAAAAAAAAACATTGCTTGTGTGCATCTTGAGACAAAACAATGGCACTGACATGTTAAGATCAGTCAGTGCAATTTCTTTGTTTCCCCCCCCTTTCAGTTAAAGCAGCCCAGACATGCATTTTAGTTTGGGGCTAGGTGTTAGCGTTGTCTGTGAAACTAGAGGTAAAAGTGTTTCTGTCAAAGGCAGGGTTTTTCCTGGCTCAAAATGAGGCGGAGGTGCTACCATCCTGATCATGTGCACACAATGTACGCACCCTTTAACTGGCTGGAAGAAACACTTTTTACACACGATGTATTTTAGGTGTTATAATAATGAAGAAAAAAAAAGACAATTATAAAGTTACATTTTACAAAAACAAATTAAATTAAATACAACATACCAGCTAAAAGCCCCTTATCTTTCGTATAGTATAGTGAAATAAACATACATTTAGTTGTTAAAGGGGAAGGTTTTTTTTTTCACAATGATGCGATTTCAATTTTTCCTTTCCCTCCGGACGCTCCTTCGTTGAATCCGCCGCCTCTGCTCACTCTAGCCCCCGGCCTCCGCTCACTCTAGGCCGCCGTGTGTGACGCTGTGTTTCGTAGTGAAAGCGCAACTACTTTGTTTGGCCTTCCAAAAATGGACACGACTAAAAATCAGTGGTTAAGTTGTATTTACAACTCTGTTCCAGAACAGTTCAACCCAAATATTCAGATGTGTGCAGAGCATTTTATGGAGGACTGTTTATTGATCCTGGGAGAGTTGACTACAATGCCGTCTGTTCTGACTCAAAGACTGTAAGTACGTTTTTTTATATTTAAAGTGTTTTTATATTTTATATATTTAAAGCCAGTTTTTTGGCAGTGTAGAGTAGGGCTTGTTGTTTTTGTCATTTCTCCGGTCACGGCATGCAGACATGGTTTTATGTTTACTGCGGCGCGATGCAACGCAACGCGTAAAAAAAAACAGTACAAGTCATTATAATCAGTAAATATGTCCCCACTGGATGCAACAAATCCCCCGTTTGTAATGGGTTTTCATGTTTTTAAATCGTCGCTCCGGCCTGACAGGGCATCAACAGTATGGTGAGGGGTGTAACATTTCCGTCACATGCTTGAGGTATTCTGGCAATCACAACGCACTGGATAGCTGGCCATATAAACACCTCGCTTTTTCAGACCGATGAGCTTAGTAAAAATCGACACGTTTCAGAAAGGCGGGGCATAGAGGAGAAACAGTTATGTACAGTATGTGGAAAATAATGGTTTTTTTAAACCTAAACCGCATAAAACACATTTCATTACACCAAATAATGGTTCTTTGTTCAAGCAGCTCATATGCCCCTTTAATGGATTTTGTTGTAATGGTATCTGTGGTGAAAATTAATGGATAAGTGTCCTGTGTGACATTTACCAGTACATTCTTCTTTCCTCTTTTTAAGCAACTAGGCAAGGGGGGCAGATGTTTTACAAATCTACGGTTAATCGCTAAAGGCTTGTGCTGTTTACAAGAAATGTGCAAATGTGGCATTTTATGTGGCACAAAATCTAATATCCATGCAACATTATCACACACACAACAATAACAGATTGCATGTTGTCTATTTGGATGGGCCTCTAATAAAGTTTGATTTAGCTGACAATCCTTTTTTATTGTACAGTATTAAACGCATGCAGTTACACATCTCACATATTATTACATGTGGTAAAAACTCTTCCTACTGGGGGGGGGCAAGGTCTTTTCAGACAATACTTTGACAAAGCAGAGTGATATATTTCATCACCAAGATTTGAGCTCTGAAAACCCTGATATTATGGTTTATTTTTGTGTGTATTTTTGGAATGTTGTTTTGTATGTTTTTTTTTTTTGTAATCCCTTTATATATTTAAAACGTGGTTAAGAGGACTTTTGTTATTTTTGGCGTGTTGTAGGACTCCACAAGTCCTGCTTCCTTGGGGTCGTCTGAATGTCACTGTAGAAGGGTTGTTTTTTAAGCATTGGTAAAGGTGTTTCGGTGAGCCTCTTTACATCATTGCCAAATGAAGTGTATATATATTGCATCGCTTATCTAACATTAATAAATGTAATGTTTTGTTAATTAACCCCCTCCGCCCATTAGTAACGAAAGTTTCTTATTTCACTTACCAGTATTTGTCTACATATTTTGTTCGTAAACACAGAATTTGTTTCTTTCCTTTTTTTAATTGACACATAACAAAAACCTACAGGGTTACAGATAACAATAAATATTTTAAGACAACGATAAGAAACTTGAATAGAACAAAGCATAGAAAAAAAACAGTTTTTTTTTCAGCAACAAGATACCTAAATTAGATTAGACATACCGAACGCACAATAATGACCTAAAAATTATGAATACAATGAGTCACTTATTATATGAATACATTTATTTTCACTGTATCTATACGGTAGAGTTTCACTTACAAAAACTGTATACTACCGTAAAATTTAATGTCCAATACATGTAATGTCCAATATATTTTTTCCACCATATATAGTAGGGGAATTTACCATTAAACATTTAACAGGTTTTTACTGTAGCATTTTTACAGTCTTTTACCGTTAAATTCACGGTCATTTTTTACAGTGTACTGTACTACAGTCCCCACTCATCAGCCGTCCGCTTTCATTTCAATCAAAAGAAATTTTGCGCTACCCTGACTAAAGTAGTATAAGGGCTTAAAAATGACTCCGGCATAGTCTCGTCGCATGTTCTTTGTGTAGTATGTCCTATCCCATCAATCCATACATGATGGATAGTTGGGCGGGGTCTGTCAAAATGACCTGAAAAACTAATTCGAATTTTATTCTAATTTAAAATGCATAATTTCAGTTTGGGTGAAGAAAAGCTTTTGGATTCTCTCTTGAGGCCACAAGAGGGCGCATCAAGCATAAGATAACATGACTATGTGAAAAATGTGCATAATGTTTAAATAACCAATTATAATTAATTAAGTTGCTTAAACAACTATAAACAAAACAGCATCATGTATGTATGCATAGTTTAAAACAAAGGGCGTAAAGCCAATCACACAGAGTACATTTTGCATTTAAAAACACGAGTTGCAGTGGGAAGGGGGAAAAAACCTGCCATAAAGTCTCTATTTGTTTTTTAAAAGTTGAACTTGCATTAATTTTACATGGCTTTCTAAACATCTTCTAAACGTCTTTTGTGCGAGACGCGAGAGCAACGGTGATAGATGTCCCTCTAGAAAATGTGCAAAATGTGTGTTCTGTGTGAACGGCTTGATTTCAGTTTTTTAACGTAAACAAATCTTCTCTGCATTGATGTTTTCTCTTTCCTCCTGCAATATTTGGTATTACCTCAACGCAGCAGCGCCCCATCTAAGTGGCTTCAACTGGATACCTAACAAAAACCTTCAAATTGATGGACACTTTACCCATCGTCAGTGCATCTCGTTCGCGACTGATCCGTGCCCCCTTAACGCCACCTAAAATTCGAATGCAACCGTTTTTTTTTGCATTCAAAGTGGTTTTATTTTAAATTCGATGAATATTTGAAATTTGATATTTTTTTTGACAACCCTAGTGAGTCATACAATTTGTCAGTCGTCTTTTTTCGGAGATTTCTCCTATAAATTGGCAACATGCATTCGTGGCAAAGTGGGAATAAACTTTCAACTCTTTCGTGTTCATAGTATTATTGTGGATTTGCATTTTGTGAATGGGGTTATATTTTGTTGCTATTTATAAGCGTGTTCAATTTTATAATTATTATAAAATTGTTATTATATTGTAATTTAATAAATATAATTTCCTTGAGAGGTTACTCTCTTCTAACCGCTGAAAGAAGTAGGGAGAGGCTGTGTTTTCGTGTGACCCCCGGTCCACGCTAAATGAAATTCTGTCATTATTACTCACCCTCATGTCTTTCCAAACCTGTAAGACCTTCGTTCATCTTCGAACACAAATTAAGATATTTATGATGAAATCTGAAAGCTCGTCTGACCCTGCATAGACAGCAATGATCCTTACACGATCAAGGTCCAGAAAAATAGCAAGGACATCGGTAAACCCTTACGCAACAGAATATAGTTTCCTCATATATGAATGCTCAATATAATCAACGACAAAACACATATATATCACAATATATGTAACTTTATATTCAGTAATACACTTTTATGTAATATATAGATAAAATATGGTACTGCATATGTAAAACAAATGCAGCATATAATAACACATAGATGGAATATATCTTTCCGATATTGACAATCATTTAATTACTTTAGCAGACCTTTATCCAAAGCGACTTACCAATGATGACAATAAAGCATCAATAAAAAACCTAACAAAGAGTAACAACAATATAAATAAGTGCAAATGGCAAGTCCGGTTAGCCTAACGCAGTTACACGTATCAAGGTATAAGATATATATATATCTATATATATAATATCTATATATATAGATTATATCTATATAAATACCCACACAACACACACACACACACACAAAAAACATGTAGATGAAGAGAAAAATATTTAAAAAAAAATTAATGACAAAAAAGAAGAAGATAAATATAAAGTAGAATTAAAATAGAATAGAAAGTGCATTTATGATATTCATTCATATTTTAAATTATAGCTAGTTTACAATAGCATAAGCACACCCTCTCATACCAAACACTGAGTTAACAGACTATCACTGTGTTGGAAAGTGCACAGCCATTACTTTTTAAATAAAGTAACATATACTTTAATGGTGTTTGGCCAATCATCATCCCAACCACAGGCTCTACTCTTCTGCACAATAGTGACCCCACAAACTTACACATACCAGAAACCCTTTTACATTTCAAAATAGAACATTATACACTAACAGATCTCCCACTATATTAATATTAAGCAAAAACACAAGCAATAACACTTAATTTTAAAATGTTTACTCTCCTTTAACAGTCAGATGCTAAGCATTCTGGGATCTAGATATCTGCTGTAACTCATTCAGTGAATGTGTGTATATATGTGTGTACATACATTCACATTTATATGGGAGCATCTATGTGCAACATATACTCAATAAAGGATCAAACAATGAATATTTATTTTTGTCTTCATTTCTAAATATGTTTGTATGTTTCAATATATAGCCATATATTGTCAATGCATGTATTGCTGTATAATGAAAAATATAAGCACTAGTTTCCAATATATGGAAATGTATTATGTAATATATCGCATTATCTTTTGCAGTATATTCCCATATATTTTTGTTTCGTAAGGGAAATGGTCCATGTGACATCAGGGGTTCAACCGTAATTTTACGAAGCTACGAGAATACTTTTTGTGCGCAAAGAAAACAATAATAACATAATTAATTCAGCAATTCTTCTCCACGAGATACCGTCTCTTTTGCCAGTTTGGAGAGTATCCCAGAACATAATCAACGTAATCAGCTTTGTTTACGTTCAGTAGAAACCGCACGCATGCTGAACGTAAACAACGCTGAATACGATCTTAATTTGGGTCTTATGGGTTTGGAATGACATGAGAATGAGTAAATTATGACAGTTTTCATTTTTGAGTGAACTATCCCTTAAATGTTTTGTTTTTTGTTGTTTTTATTGTTTTTTTGCCCTTCACTGTCTGCCAGAATCTCTTCTGTCAGTCCTGCAGTGTTGTGTGTTTTGGGCGACAGCATATCGACTGTGTCTCTTGAACAATAATCTTCACACATGTGCTCCACAAAATTATGCATTCGGAGCTCAGGAGACATGCTTTAAATCCATGTGATTATGGAATTGCGTTTTCAGCAAATGTGTATCCCCATGATGCATGCAGAGGCCAGTATATTGAGTCAAGCCTTGTCTGTGAGCCCATCCCGTATGGCTTTTGCTCCCACCTTGTGAAGGTTTTGAGGTGACCAAGGTTAAGGTTGCTTCTTTATTATCTTGCTGTCATGTTATGTGGTGTTGCAGTCATTTTCTCCTCTGCGTTTGAGTCTTAGGATGCTGGCAGACTGTACAGTCCTTTGGTGACAGTGCTACAGAGGGTAGCAATTATGTCATTAGCCAATGAATTGGAATGATTCTATACGGTCTTCAGATAGTTGTGAGGAGGGTGTTCTCACTGATTCTTTAAATGTCTAAGGCTACGTTTACACGACAATGATGTAGTCAAAAACTGAAAAGTTTTTCCCTTGCATTTTTAAAAAGTTTCACGTATACACAACATATCCGCGAAAACGGCCAAAAACGCTGTATCACGTATGCCAGGCCAGTAGTTGGCGCTGTCACTTTGTACCCTACCCGTTGGGGAGAAGGTGAAAAACTTGACGATTATATGACGTACTATGATATCGTCTTCCTGTTTGTTGGTTGTAATTTATGACGTAACCACACTTTCCTTTGCTGAAGAACTTTGCAAACCTCTGAGCAGCAGACAACCTTGCCATGTACTCCGCCAGTGTGTTGTGTATGTTTGTTCGTGTTTTGCCTTTAAAATCGACACGTACTTCGCGTCTCAATACCTAACACGTACTACGCACGCGCAAGACGTCACCGTTTTCAAAGATTCCCGTATTGGGTGTTTACACGGAAACGATAACGGTGGCGTTTTCAAAAACGTGCACTTTGAAACCCGTTTTCAAAAGTTTTCATTTTCAGGCCCAGCAAAACGCCGTTGTCGTGTAAACGAACAGGCAAAACGCATAAAAAGTTTACCGTTTTTGCCTGAAAACCTTGTAGTGTAAACGGTCCCTAAGTGTGTTTGTCTGTTGATTTATCCTATTAAACTGCAGTTAACTTGTATGAGTCTTTTTTGCCTTAGATCTGATGGTGTTGAAAGTGGAGAGTCAAGAACTGAATGAAAAGGAGGAGAAAGGCCAGTATAAGAAACATCATGATTTCATAACTTTTAGTTGCTCAAAGAGTGAAAAGACTTCCTCAGGGAAAAGCGCTAAAACAAGAAGTTATTTCACCTGCTCTCAGTGTGGAAAGAGTTTCAGTCAACATCGCTACCTTAAGGTCCACCTGAGAATTCACACTGGAGAGAAGCCTTACACATGCACCCAGTGTGAAAAAAGTTTCACTCAAAAAGGAAGCCTTAAAGTCCACATGAGAATTCACACTGGAGAGAACCCTTTCATCTGCCAACAGTGGAACCAGTTTCATTCGAAAACAAACACTTAATGTCCACATTAGAATTCACTCTGGAGAGAAGCCTTTCTCATGTGGTCAGTGTGGAAAGAGTTTTAGAGGTAAAGTAAATCTTAATTGCCACATGAGGATTCACTCAGGAGGGAACTGTTTTATATGTAATCGGTGTGGAAAGAGTTTCACAGACACTAAACATCTTAAGAATCACGTAATGAGTCACATCGGGGAGAGGCCTTTTATGTGTAATCACTGTGGTAAGACTTGCACAAACAAAGGAAATCTTGAGGTTCACATGAGAGTTCACACTGGAAAGAAGGCTTTCCCATGTTTTCAGTGTGAGAAGAGTTTTACATATCAAAGAGACCTGAAACGTCATTTGCAGACTCATTCTGGAAAGACATTGCAGTAATATGCATCACACAAATACACCTGAAAGTCATGCAAATGTGAGATCTATGTTTCCTTTGTGTGGAAAGGGTTTTGCAATTAAAATGGCAGCAGAACATTTGTATACGTTTTAAAATAAATTGAGTAATGTACGAGTAACTTCAGAATTGCAAATATTTCATAAAAAATTACATCTTACTGTACAATGCCACAAAAATAAATATAAGGACATAATATGGGGGATTTGATTAATTATTTAATAGATAATTAGTGAAAGAATGCACTGGTCATCATTCTGAATTTGAATATATATATTTTTTTATAAAAATAAATTGTTCTAACGCAAACGGCAAATTAATGTTCCTTAGAACTGGTTCTCTTTGAAATACAAATCTTGAGTAATCCCACGTATCTGTAATCAGATGCACATTTAAAACTGGAATATAATCTAATTTTTATTTACACATAATCCTTTCTGGAATACAATCCGCCGTCAAAATAATAAGATTAATTATTTCAGCTGCATGCTTATATTTCCCACAAACAGTGTTGGGGGTAACGCATTACAAGTAATGCAAGTTTACTTGTCAGATTACTTTTTTCAAGTAACTAATAAAGTAACGCGTTACTTTTTAATTTACAAGAAAATATAACTTTTTCAAATAAGTAACGCAAGTTACTTTTTTCCCCCAATTTATTGATTGGTAGCTCTCCTGTCCCCATGTTGAGAGAAATCTGGAGTAAGATGTTACTTTAGTTATAGAATAAATGTGAACATGCTTTAATTCATCTCACTCACACAAAAAAACGGATTCAGTATTCCTCAAAATGAATAAAATTAATGCAACTCAGAATATGACGCAAACCTGCAAGAATTAAATGTTAAACAGCACAAATATCCTTTATTTTTATCCCCTTCTATTAAACATGTCTTTGCTTCTGCCTTCAAAGAAAGATGATCCAGTTCAACTGTACTAATAAGCAAGAATTACTCTAGGCAAACATTTGTGTGTCTTTTTTTATTAAGGGTGTTGAAATTTCTTCTTCTGCATTCTACTGTATGAACGTAAATTTACTTTCCCTTCAGCCTGAGGCTTTCATTTTTCACTTTTGGTGTGAAAAGGCTTTTATATTTGCCTAAAATATAACTTTTTTTATTTTAAAACAAACAAGCAAGCCCTGTCCAGATTAAAAAGTAACGCAAAAGTAACTTAACACGTTCGTAGTCACGGAAGAAGGAGGCGTGAACCCGTCGAACGTTCAAAGAAACCCTTTAATAAAAGAAACCAACACAAAATGAAAGTAAAGTGGCAGCCCCTTGCGGACGACTGCCGCACACAAAACACTAAATAAAATCCAGGCCTGGTCCTTTCTCGTCCAACACTGTCGTCACTCCTACTTTTATCCTTCCGGAGCTCCTCCTTTGGACTCGAGACCGGTGAGTGGTGCAGTAATTGACTCATTATCAATTACTCCACGGCCTCGCTCCGTTTCCACGGCTCTCAGCCCCGCCCATCTGGTCACATACCCCCATCGCCCCTCGCAGGCCGGGGGGTACTCCCGAGACTGCGCTCTACTCCCCCCTTCCCCCTCTGGGGGAGCCGATCACGGCAGCCGCGGCTTACCTGGGGGTAAGGACAGACAGACAAGGCAAGGGAAAAGGAGACGGAAGGATGAGGAGAAACAGATACGAGAGAGGGGAGAGAGGAAAAAAAAAAATCTTGTTCCGGTTCCCAGACACACTTCCGCTCGGCCCTCCACCAGCTGGGTAAACTCTTCCGCGATGCCAGGCGGCGCACTGGACAGCCCTCTTGGAACGGCCCCACCTCCTCCCCCGCCCCTCTCGTCCACCAGTAATGTAACGCATTACTTTCCATAAAAGTAACTAAGTACCTTAATTAGTTACTTTTTTATGGAGTAACACAAAAGTAACTTTCCCTTCAAGAAATGTGTTCAACGCCGTAAAAAAAAAAAAAAAAAAAAAAAAAAAAAAAAAAAAAAAAAAAAAAAAGTAAAAAAAAAAAAAAAAAAAAAAAAAAAAAAAAAAAAAAAAAAAAAGAGAGAAAAAAAAAAAAAAAAAAAAAAAAAAAAAAAAGTGGGGGAAAAAAAAAAAAAAAAAAAAAAAAAAAAAAAAAAAAAAAAAGACAAAAAAAAAAAGAAAAAAAAAGAAAAAAAAAAAAAAAAAAAAAAAGAAAAAAAAAACATATATATTGCAATGCCCTCTGGCAGCTATTTTGGGCATCCAAGATCAGACATCGGAAAGAACTAACAGATCACTGGACAATGCCTTTCTTAAAAATGCTGGCCAGAGATTTCCTCTATTTTGCCATGTTTAGGAAGCATAATAGTTATGTTCATAGTTTGGAATTAACTTTGAATTGGGATAATGAATCTAAGTTGCGGATGTTAGCTGGGAGAGAATTCCAAAGGCGAGGAGCAGCACTACTAAAGGCTCTATGGGTCAGGTGGTTAAACAAGCCAGTGGTGTATGGAGGAGACCCAAAGAAGAGGAGCGGAGATTTTGAGAAGGGGTGTAGGGCTGAGATATGAAAGGTAAACTGGAGCGAGGTTATGAAGACTTTTGTAAGTGAATAGAAGAATTTTAAATGTCAGTACTGTGTGCAGGGTGAGAAATGGATGAAGACGAGTAATATTACGAAGATGAAAGTAGCAAGACTAGGTTATACTATTGATGTGGGCTTCAAATGAAAGAGTGCTGTTGAAGATGACCCCCAAGTTCCTAATCTGGCGAGAAGGAGAAGGGGAGGAACCGTCAATGGATAGTGAAAAACTGCAGGACCTAGAAAGAGTAGAGCAGAATGCTCCACATACCCAGGCCGTCTGAGAGAATGAGTTCATGGGCTGATTGATATAAACATGATTATAAGTTGATCCCTTGTCATTTGAGATGTAACTTAAATCTTAATAAAGTGTTGGGAATAAGTTGAAAAAATTATTTATTTGACAAACAATGGTAATTTTCTGTAAATCTACGTCAGTTACGGAAGCTTCTGGATGAATGAATTCTTTGCAGCTTTGGCGCCTCCGCTCTGTTGCTGACTCGTCAGGATTGTTGTGCGTTCTCAGTGGTTTGTTGGCATGCAGTGGATATCATGCACGAGGTAAGTTGTCAGTGAAGTGCTCGCCCAAGTGGAAAAATGCGTTGTTGCTGCCAGATCTCGATTGCCGAAAATTACATTGTGTTTGACGCAAAACCACCTCGACGACTCACTGAAAAAACATAGTAACTGTATATTTTCATGCTTTCTCAAGCTAAGCAAATTTTATCTTACATTTTTGGTCATAGACAACTTATGTTGAAGATATACGTTATTGTCAACATGCCTAAGTGGTCAATTAAAAAATAAAGTTTATAAAAATGTATATACAATTTTAAATAATAACAAACATGAGGAAAAAAGAGCAAACAATAAAATCCTCAGAACATTCAGAAGATTGTATTTTTGGATTTGTTTTTCTGTATGCTTGCGTTGCTTACAGTTAAAGTCCTTCTCTGATTTATTGTTGTTTGCAACGTTATTTGGCAATATTTTAAAGATGTTTTATTATGTTTGTGTCTTTTGCCTTAGTGTCAACCGGGTGGGAGTGTAACTCTATTCCTGAGAATAAAAAAATATAATTCAGACAATGCAGAGACATAGCTCGGGGGAATCCCCCATCTCCCCACCCTCTGATTATGTATCATAACGTAACTACATGTAAACGTTATGCTGTGTTTTTTACTTGGAAAAGCAGCTATATGTTTTTCTAGCATTCGAATAACTATGGATAAACCTGAAACGATAGAAGAAGGATTGGAGATGATTTTCATTTACAAATAAGGTAGGAAATGTGCATACTTTTAAATTGACACCTGCCACGGTGTTTCCCTCTTTGAGTGTGTCTTGAAAGCCAATGAGGAGGGGGATCTTAATCTTAGCACTCAGCATACCCAAGTCACTGCTTGCCACTGGAGTAGAGTTAGTGCCTATAAGGAGTACTTCAGTCTTACTGCCATAAAGTTTAAGAAAATTGTCAGAGAACCAAACGTTTATTTCATGAAGACAGTAAGACAGACAGGTGGAAGAATGGAATCAGTCCTTGTAGATACATAAAGTTGTGTATCATCAGCTTAAATTTAATACCAAATTTAGAAAAGATATTACCAAGTGTTAAAAGATAATTTAGGAACAATAGAGGACCTAGGACAGAACCTTGGGGGATACCACAGCTAACAGAAAAAAGGTTGGGAATATAAATTGTACAAACTGTGTGCAGTTGGAAAGGCATGAAGTGAACCAGGCGAGAGAAATACCAGAGATACCAACAGCAGATAAACGGTTCAACAAAATATTGTGTGAAATGGTGGCAAAAGCTGCACTCAAATCAAGCAGAACAAGAATAGATAAGAACCCATCATCAGCAGCCATTAACAGATAATTTGTTACTCTCACCAAGGCGGTTTCAGTACTATGCTTGGGACAAAATCCTGACTGAAAACACTTTTCAGGTGAGCTTGGATCTGTGTTTGCAACTGCTTTTTTCAAGAATTTGGGAAATAACAGAAAGATTCTAGATGGGATGGAAGTTCAGTGTTCGAACTATACCGTGGACTTTGGGGGAGCCCACTTGTTTTTTTTTATAACAGGGGCGGGGGGGGACTTACAAAGATACATAACGGCACAAGTGTTAATGCACTGCTGCTTTAGTCAAGCCCTATTTACGATTATACTTTATCGATACAAATTGATAGGTGAAACAACAAACAAGCCACCCACAAATGGTCTATAAACAAAGCATTAGGCTGTCTTTGAGTTCACATGAACAGTGGTTAAAGTTACTCGTCGTCAGGCTACAGAAGAATACCATAATTCCTCCGTTCAATTAGGCCTAAGTCATCGAGAGTCACGCAGACCTATAACAACCCAGCCACAACACATAATTGCGAATAACATGCCTTTCCTTAACACAGAATCGACCACAGAGTCCAGCGTTTATATTTTTTCTATGAATCGTTGAGTTAATATGTACTAAATATGAGTGGAATTTGCACCGCAGCGCCACCGCACTTTGATGCTCATGACAAGAATAGCATGTGTAGTTATCTTAATTGAAGTGAATTAGGTTTTAATCGCCGTCATGCATGAATGAATGAATAATATTTTTGCAATTTTACACATAATAAACCACGATGATCACATTACACAAAACTAAAATTGCACATCAAAATAACGCAGTCAATATTTTGAGACCCCCCAAAATTTCACAAATCACGTTTTCAGGGGAGCCCATGTCTTATTTAAGGGGAGCCGAGCTCCCCCGTAGTTCGCACCCTGTGGAAGTTACCTATATTGTTAGGGTCTGCACTAGGTTTCTTAAGAATTGAAGTTATAGTAGCTATTTTAAAAGATAAAGGAACAATACAAGAGGTGTGAATAATACAGGATATAAAAGGAGAAATAGAAGAAAGACTGGCTTTTATCAGATGAGTTGGTATGGGATCAAGTAAACGTGGAAGAGTTAGATTTCTAAATGAGATGGGAAAGTAAAAGAAGAAAGAAGAGTAAGAGGGGAATCAGTTGAGACACTGTATAATGAATTGCAATATGGGTTAGCCAAGAAGGCCAGCTGTTGGTGGATAGTGCTTATTTTGTCACTGAAACAAGACATAAATTCATCAGTGCAGTAGAGATGTGCAGAAAGCCTATCAGGTGGTTTCAGAATATGTTTTACAATGAAGAACAATGCTTTAGTATAACTATCTTAAGTATGTAAATATTCAGCATATTAACAAAAACAATGAATAAAAAAGCGAAAAACAGTGGAATGTTGATTTTATCGGCTTAAAAAACAAGCAAATAATATTGAATAACTAAAATAACTTTTTACATTCAAAACCAATGTTTGTTTGTTTGTTAATTTATCTAGTAGCTTTTTTTAAACTAATGATATAATACCTGCTTGCCCAAATGCTTTTTATATAATCTGGTTTTGTTTTGTTTTGTTTGTCAGATATTGTCTTTATTGATCATTTATGGCTTCTTATCATTCTTAAGCATATAAACACAAACGTCTCCAGAATCGTTTTTACTTTTTAACCAAAAATGATTTTTTTGCAAATGATTTTATTTTCAGTACTTTTTTTTTTTTACCAGTTTTCAATATTTAATTCTTGTAGTTCCATATTCATCTTTTTGACTGATTTTGTTATTTTTCCATCATACAGTTGCAAGCAGGATTTGTTAGCAGAAACTATATGGTTTCAAATATAGCCTACTGTTTTATTAACACTGATATATACACTAGCATCTTATTACTTCCTTTGCTTTATCACACACCTTCCTTCAAGATATATATAATATAATATATATATAAAATTTTAAGCTATATGTTTTATTTTATGCTAGACTTTTTTTTTGTCAATGTCGAATTGTTAGCATTGGTTATGCTCATCTTAGGTAGCGCCATTGAAGGCATCTTGAGTAAAACAGCTCTATTTTTAAAGACTTATTTGAATGATTAGTTTAGTTATCATTTATGCAATAAATACTTTCCTCAATTATATCTGCTTTCTAAGTTGAAGGGGGAAATTTTAATACACACACATAAATAAATGTTTTTCACCAAGATTTCAAATATGAATACCTTCGATATGTGTTTTATTATTTGTGTGTTTCCAATCTGTGCATAGTGTCTCTGCACCTGTGTGATTTTAGACAGCAGCGTGTGACAATGACTTTTATTTTGGGTGACGGTGTGACGTCATAAGTCAGCGCCGCTCTCCTGCATTTGTTGTGATTCGGTTGAAAAAAAGGTGGGTGTTTTTAAACATTTAAAGTGCTTAAATCGATACAATCCATTCAAACAAATATATAGTTTTTACCAGAGAAGCACGCGAGTTAACTGTTATTGAATTGAACATTGTAATGCTTTATCTAACATTACAAAACGTTATTTTTGTGTGTAAATCCTATCCGCACTTGAGTAACAGAAAAGGTGCGTCCCATTTCGTTCCCAATATCGTCAATCAGTTTATAATAAACGCGAATTCGGTCACTGGCAAGCAATGATGGGAGAAACTGAGCTTTTCGGAACTCCGAGTCAATTGAACCAATTGCTTCGCTAAATGATTCACTGAATCGAAGCGCTCGAATTGCTTCACTAAATGATTCACTGAATCGAAGCGCTCGAATTGCTTCGCTAAATGATTCACTGAATCGAAGCGCTCGAATTGCTTCGCTAAATGATTCACTGAATCGAAGCGCTCGAATTGCTTCGCTAAATGATTCACTGAATCGAAGCGCTCGAATTGCTTCACTAAATGATTCACTGAATCGAAGCGCTCGAATTGCTTCGCCAAATGATTCACTGAATCGAAGCGCTCGAATCGCCGCAGACTGACGACACTTGTTAGTCAGAACTGTAAATTCGACAACATGAACATTAAATATATACAAATATAAATCATAATCAAATATGAAGTGCATGTGCACTTTTTGTTCTTTTATTAATTTACAGTTCAAGGTTTTTTTTTGTTTCTTTTTGGCTAATCATGCCATTTAAAGGGGTCATATGATGTTGCTAAAAAGTAAAAATTTTGTGTATTTGGTGTAATGAAATGTTTATGTGGTTTAAGGTTCAAAAAACACATTATTTTCCACATACTGTACATTATTGTTTCTCCTCTATGCCCCGCCTTTCTGAAACGCGTCGATTTTTATAAAGCTCATCGTTCTGAAAAGCGAGGTGTGCTTTGATTGGCCAGCTATCCAGTGCGTTGTGATTGGCCGAATACCTCAAGCGTGTGATGGAAATGTTACGTCCCTCACCATATTGTGATGCCTGCGGCAACCTCATGTGACGACCCCGGGCTGGACTCCACTTCGTCCACGTTGAAAGCCGATCCGGCGATCCACAGTGCAAAGTTTAAGTATTTCCTCAGCAACCAGTATGGATCAGCTTCAGGCACGACGAAGCGATATCGTCCTCTTTTGGAAGACCAAATAAAGTAGTTTTGCTTTCACAACGAAGCACACAGTGCCTTCACGACATGGCAGCGGCAACAACAACAATACTACAGCGAGAATAAAAGTTACACCTTCTTTCTTTGCGTGAACATTGGGCGGCGTTATGCAAATCTTCCCAAAATCGTGACACAGACATGTGGGGGCGTGTTAGAACGACCCGTTTTAGGAGGGTGGCTGACTTTAACTTTTATAAAGAATATCTCTTTTTTGAGACTTTAGTCTTTGCAAATTTTAAGATCTTCTTTATGCACCAAGAGCTTGTAACACTCCAAAGAGAAAGAAAAACTTGAAATCGCATCATATGACCCCTTTAAGACAATTTGTCACTATGACTGACTGCTTACCAGTGTGTTGACTACTGAACTAGGGAGCTGATGAGATGCACCCAGAGATTAGTTGGGTTTTAGTTTCTGTCCCAATTTTATTTGCATCTTAAAACATTAATGTGTGCAACACAGAAAACACCACTGATGAAGCAAACGGAGATCCCGTGACCTGTTATAAAGATGGCGTTTATTAAAGAGGAGAGTGAAGACGTGAAGATTGAAGAAGCATTCAGAGTCAAACATGAAGATACTGAAGAAACAGGTTAGTTTCCATTCTCAAAGCTGAATAATACTGATACTTATTAAACTGTTTCTCTTTAAAAAAAAATAATGTTTTGCAATGTCATATGAGTGTCCTAACTGAAGCTGTTTAATGTTAACACATGTCCACCCAAATACTAATGCTACCTTCAAATGCACCTGATAAGCTCCTGTTTCCAAGCTGGGCATTCGTTATTACAACTTGTCACACATTAAAAAATAAAAAATGTTGATGGTTTTTTGAAAACCAAAAAGATAATTCATTTCTGTCACATAATTATGCAACAATATCTAACAAAAATATAAATTTTGCATAAAGCAAACTGCAAAAGGTGAGTGATCAACATCACGCGTGTTGTCTATAGTAAATCTTTGTTAATACTAGTTAGAGGTCGACCGATGTATCTGTTTTGCCGATTAATCGGCACTGATAGTTTTTTTCTGGAACTATCGGTTATCGGCAAAAATCCATGCCGGTAGTTTTTCGGGTTGCATCCGTTGCTGGAGTGGCTGAGAAGGGTCTGCTGTCATTATACAGTACGAGAGCGACCTCTAGAGGCAGAAATCACTGACACCACGTGCTGTTTGTTTTGACACGTGACACTGCACGCTGCACAGAGCGGGAAACTTCAGATGCGGATTTAAATGCACCCGACAAAAAATCCTGCCGCGCCACAGAGCGCCATTCACATAGTTTTCCATTAAATTGATGATATTGGTCCCGATCGTTGTTAATGCTTTATGGGATCCATTCATTCTGTGGATGATGGAGTCAACATGGGACTGCATTACATCCTGCAACACCTCGACAGACCTGGGAATTACGCAAGGATCCTATTTGTGGACTTCAGTTCGGCCTTCAATACCATCATGACTGACATTCTCTAAGACAAACTCACCCAGCTCTCCAGGGATGTGTTCTCTCTCCACTGCTCTTCTCTCTCTACACGAAGGACTGCACCTCTAAAGACCCCTCTGTAAAGCTCCTGAAGTATGCAGATGACACCACACTCATCGGCCCCATTCAGGACGGTGACGAGTCTGCTTAAAGACAGGGGTTTTAAAGAGGGCTGTATGGTGCGTTTAACAACCTGGGAGCTTAAACACGCTCAAAAAATGGTGGAGATGAATGTGGACTTCAGGAGAAACCCCCCTGCTCTCCCTTCACTCACCATTATGGACAGCACTGTGGCTGCAGTGGAGTTATTCAGGTTCCTGTGCACTACAATCTCTCAGGACCTGAAGTGGGATACTCACATTGACTCCATTGTGAAAAATGCCCAGCAGAGGTTGTACTTCCTTCGCCAGCTGAGGAAATTCAACCTGCCACAGGAGCTGCTTAAACAGTTCTACTCTGCTATCATTGAGTCTGTCCTGTGTTCATCCATAACTGTCTGGTTTGGTTCAGCAACCAAATCAGACATCAAGAGACTACAACGGACAGTCAGGACTGCTGAGAGGATTATCGGTGCCCCTCTGCTCAGCCTCCAAGATCTTTACATCTCCAGAGTGAGGAAAAGGGCTAAAAAAATCAACTTGGACCCCTCACACCCAGCACACTCTCTCTTCAAACTGTTGCCTTCTGGTCGGCGCTACAGAGCACTGACCACCAGAACAGCAAGGCACAAGAACAGTTTTTCCCACAGGCTATACTCAGTCTAAACAAATAAGCTTTCAAAATTATACAACTAACATAGTATATTTATATTAAACTGCACACTTTGTAAATAACATATCTATCTGCACACTAATAAACATATCTGTACATTTATCTAAACAATTACATTTTTTCCTTTACTTCTATTTCTGTATATAGTACATTATTAAATTTTTCAAATTTTTTTTTTATTATATTAGTTTTATATTACATCCCTACTGTGTATTCCTATGTATGTCTACACTATCATGTACTGTATGTCTGCACTATGTTGTACTTTCTTCTACACTGGAAACTCCTGTCGTCAAGTAAAATTCCTTGTGTGTGTAAACACTTGATAATAAAGCTCTTTCTGACTTCTGATTCTGATTTATAGAGTATGAATATAGATCGCGCTTTCTCTTTCCATTTGCTTTGTTTTTTTAAACACCGAACTTCAAACTCATCTATGCCTTATTGTTCGTTCATTCTTGAAGTAAACTTGTGTCTGTTTGGTGATTTAAATAAACTGTTTTAGACTGCTGCTCGACTTGAGCGCGATGCGTCCGGAGTGTGTGTGATTCCGGTGAGTTCTCCTAGACTCAGCGCTACGCTTTTATTTTGATTAGATAATCATCAAGTGTTCAAGAATAGAAGCAGTTAAAATAGTGAGTGTATACATACAATAGCCATATATATATATATAATTTTAATGCTATAGCCTTTTTGTATATATTTAAAGATGTGCATCTTAAGCATGACAGTTGAAATGAAATGGAAACACTTTAAAATAAGAGTCCATTTGTAGCATAAAGATTAATGAAAGCTGTGTAAGTATTGTTCCTTGTTAGAGTGTTATTTCAAAAGTTTAGTATTTTATTTTAATTACTACTACTACTACTACTTCTAGTATGGTTCAGTTCAGCAGTATTTTAGTTTTTGTTCAGTATCCATTTTAAAAACTATTGGTTAATTAATCGGTATCGGCCAGTATGGTCCAACCTAGCTATCGGTATCTGCAAAATCCACATCGGTCGACCTCTACGCAAAAAGTGTCACTCTATTAAAAACTGGATCCGTTAAGACAATTGTATGTGTGCCCTTTCCTCCTGAAGTATAACTTTAAAAGGGAAATGTTCTATATATATAATATATATATCTATTAATATATATTATAAACCATTTCTGGGGTAACAGTGGGAGAGTATCTGTCAAGTAAGAAAGAAAGATATTACATGTAACACCTCTTTTAGTAGCTGAGTGCATATAGGATCTAGTATACCTGTTGTTTTGATGCTTTGTGTTGGTTTAATGTGTATTGCTTTTTGATATTAAACTGTGTAATTGTCTTTTTTGTCATAGATCTGATGGTGCTGAAAGAGGAGACAAGAGTACTGCATAAAATTGAAGAGAAAGACCAATATTTCATAACTGGAGAAAAATCAATTGGCTGCTTACAGACTGGAAAGACTTCCTCACAAAAAAGAACTCAAAAGACTAAAACTAAAAGTTTCACCTGCCAACGATGTGGGAAAAGTTTCAACAGAAAAGGAAATCTTAATTACCACATGAGAATTCACACTGGAGAGAAGCCTTACACGTGTCCTCAATGTGGGATAAGTTTTATTCAAGGAGTAATGCTTAAAAGGCACATTAGAACTCACACTGGAGAGAAGCCTTTCACCTGCAAAGTGTGTGGAAAAAGTTTCATTCGAAAAGGATGCCTTAAAAGTCACATGAGAACTCATACTGGAGAGCAGCCTTACACATGCCCTCAGTGTGAAAGGAGTTTTGCACATAAACAGACTCTTAATGCCCACATTAGAATTCACAGTGGGGAGAAACCTTACACCTGCCAACAGTGTGGAAAGAGTTTTTCTGAAAATGGAAACCTTAAAGTTCACATGAGGATTCACACTGGAGAGAAGCCTTTCACCTGCCAACAGTGTGGAAAGAGTTTCAATCAAAAAGGAAACTTTACAGTCCACATGAGAATTCACAATGTTGAAAAGCCTGAAAAATGTGTGGAAAGAGCTTCACAGCAGAACTAAACATTACCGTGCGTTCACAACGCCGCCGGCGAGAGCGTCAAAGTGGCCGGAAGTCATTCATTTTCAATGTGAGCCAGCGACGAGAATGGTAATGAGCTAACTTTATGGTAATGAGCTATGATGCTGTTCGGCGGCAACCAATCAGAATGTCCTCCGCTTGAGAGGATTCCAGAGAACGCAGCCCTGTAAACTTTGGTTCTGACCACATTAGTTCCCAAGCATTTTCGCGCTACAATGCTGTTTTTTTTAGTGGGAATGCAATTCATTTTCTCAAAACAACACCGATTTGACCAAATTGCTTTAAGGCTACACTTCAACCAGGACAATTTGTAATGTAGGCTGCACACAAATTAATGTTAATGTTAAAGACCAAGGCTAGTAAGTTAAACGTCTCCTAACTGCATGTTGAAATTAGACTAGCACATTACGCATTTTACACACTAGCAGCTAGCACATAACTATGAAGGCTTTTAATTTATTTCGTTAGCAAGCAAGTAACTATAATTAAGTTCTTTCCATCGATCAATTTCTTACTTTCACATTTAAAATATTTCATGAGGTTAACTTATAACCTACTTGTGGTCAGTTTGCACAAGATCAACACGCTTGTTTGCTTTGCTGCCCCTTTAAATACAAGACCAAGCATTCGAGCGTCAGAGCGTCAACAAATCTTTTTACAGCGTTGTTGGCAGGGTGGCCAGAGCGAATTTTGACGCTCTCGCTGGCAGTGGTGTGAATGCCCGGTTAGATATCACATGAACATTGACACTGGAGAGAAGCCATTCAGATGTGATTAGTATGAAATATGTTTCACACATAAAAATAACCATTTAACGAGTCAGTTCAACCAAAATTGAAAATTCTGTCATTAATTACTCACCCTCATGCCATTCCAAAATTGTAAGATCTTCGTTCATCTTCAGAACACAAATTAAAGGTCCCATATTGTCAAAACGGACATTTCCTGGCTTTTTTTTGTGACAACTGAGGTCTAGGGGTTATGTAACTACCATATAAGTTTCAAAACAGTCAATCCACAGTCAAATGCACACAGCCTGCATAAAGTAGCTGTGCCTTTACATGAGCTGTTGTGACTTCCGAAAAATGTGATGAAAGAACTACTCAGTCACCACCCCGAGCACTGCACACCGTCCCAACCTCCTTTTGCCAAACCCCCAGACATACATCGTGTCCATGCCATTGCTGAGCAACAACAACTCGGAAACATGTTGAGAAAACACTGTTCAGTCGATGGATGCCAGGAAACTACATCATTGCACAGGCTTCCGAACAACATTAATATAAGAGACCAGTGGCTAATGTTCATTTATTCGGAAATACCACAGCAATTTAGTTCGACCTTAACCGTCTGTTCTGCACATTTCACAAGTGACTGCTTCGTCAATCAGGCACAGTTCAATGCCGGTTTTTCAAAGAAGCTACTCATAAAAGATACTGCAGTCCCTACATTGTTGGGTCCAACCTCAAATCCGCAACCCGCAAGTAAACTTCTCACACATTTTATGTTACATTATGGAGCCAGCATAATCTGAAATTATAGTTTGTAAACAGTTAAGCAACGCTAACGTCTTGCTAACTTGATGCTGACGTGTTGTTTTGTACAGTCTATGGTTGCCACAAGCTTTGATAGAATATCTGTTGGAAACAAGACAAAATACGTTGTTTGTTTTCCTAAGTTACAGACACCGGCCCTGTTGGTGTCTGTTGTTTTTATTGAGTTAAAGAAGGTGAGATTGAGTTCAATCAGTCTCTGTCTTTTGGTTTGCGGTATTCAGTGTTTGAAAAAAAAAAAAAACATTAATTACCATTCTGAAACATCCTGTTGTAAGCGTGTTTGAGGAGGTGGTTGGTCGTCTCCTGTCGTCGCCGATTCGGGGTCTGAGTTCGGCTCAAACATGTAAGGCCGGACAACATGTCCCTCAGCAGTGACCATCATTACCGGTGTTTCTATTGACCTTACTTGTGAGTATCTCCAATCCACAGCAGGCTACAGCCAGTGGCGTACGGGACACCCCCGCGGTGTGAGGGGGCCCCGTTGCAAGACATTCTAAAAGACAGTGCTTCGAGACACTGCAAAAGACCTGAGACATGAGCGCAAAGGTAGTGCAGTGGAGCGGGCTTAATGTTCTAAAACAACAACCGGGGAAAATCTAAATTTTCTCACATTTCACTTGTCATAAACACTATACGTCTTAGACAACCGCACCATAATCAAAGTGGATATTTTTATGCTTAAAGTGGCTTATGTATGGAGCCCCACACATGACATGCAGGGAAAAAAACATTAGTAAAGCGTGTGCACAATATAATTCGTTCCCTCTTTTTAAGTAAATTGTGCGCACGATATAATAATTCGTTCGTTGATTTTATGCAACTAAATCCTGGCCACGATTTAGTAATATCGTGCACACAATTTAGTAAAACGAGAAAACTAATTTGTGCTCAAGATTTAATTATTTTTATTTTTTTTGCATGTCACTTAACATTCTTAGGCTCTGTATGCTTTAAGCAGGGCTTAAAAATGAGGGGAAAAAAAATTGGTTCACTCCAAGCAGAATCTGCATTTTACCGGTTTCATGCATTTCTCTGTATTATTACCGTTCTGAAACTGGTAGAAAAAATGGTTAGCGTTATATTTTTAATAATAATAATAAAGTACACAACGTTTTCTTTCGGCTAAATTGCGCTTAGAAATAGCCAGCATTATCTTTTCTAGATTTTGGCCAAATGTTTTAAACAAAAAAACTGTCAATGCTTTAAAGACATTAAAGTATTTTTTCAAGATATTTAAAATGTCGCGGCATGGTTAATAAAAATGCGACTTGTCAAGCCTAAACAAATTAATTTAAAGCGAAATTGAAGCCTCACTCTCTCATTCGGCATGAATCCAAATGTTTCCATATTCGCGAATCACGACATATTTGGATGCTAAAATAATATTTATTATGTATTGGTTTTACACTTAACTCGCATTATCAACATAAATCATCATCCTTCACAAAGGCTATAACAGCACAGTGAGGCGCTGGTCATCTGGCTTCTAAGATGTGCTACAGCATACATGACCCTAGTTACCTGTGGTTGGCCTGGCCGTGCGTCACTCAGAAAACAACAGGCCAATCAGAAGAAATGCTCATGAATATTAATTAGACAGGCCAAAAACGACCTGTTCTCAGCAGAGCTGAGAGAGGAGCTGTTAAAATATATTGAGATGGTTTTTGGTACTCATACCGCAAATATATATTCTTAAGGGCATCAAAACCTAAAATAAAACTCAAGAAAGGTGTTAAAGATGTGACCTTTAAGATATTTCTGATGAAATCCGAGAGCTTTCTGACCAGCTTTCTTTGCTATCACACTTACAGATACACCTGAAGAGCCAAGCCCAGGGGTGTCAAACTCAATTCCTGGAGGGCCAGAGCCCTGCGTAGTTTAGATTCAGCCCTAATTAAACACACCTGATCCAGCTAATCATGTCCTTCATGCTTATTTGAAAACTACATGGTATGTTTGTTGGAGCAGGGTTGGAACAAAACTGCACACTCACGTGGGGCTCAAAGGGAGATGGTCCTCACTGCAGAACACAAGATCCAGGGGGCGAGGTTGGATCCAGATCCAACTCCTCCCACTTTATAAACTTTGTTCCACCGGATGAACCTGCATATTTTGTGAAGTTGCAGCCCGTGGTCGCCAACGTTTGCTCTTATCAATGTAAGTCTACATTTGATTAATAATATAGTCGAGATAGATTCATAATGTAGTGTACGCCTGTAAGTAATGATCACAGTTAAAGATGTCAAAAGTTTGATGGGGTCCATACTTTTTGATAACGCTGATAATTAATCAAATGTAGACATGTTTAAGTAACTTTAATAGTGCTAACTAGATAACGGCTAGCCCGCACTTGTATAGCTCTGCAGAGGTGGCCTATCTAATTAAGTTAGCTAACTTAGTTAAACTAATTAGCGTTGGAAATACAGCTGGTATGTTTAGATGTTTATAGCTATGGTAAGCAAACATGTGAACTGTTCACATCCAGTAGTCAGGTTACTCATCACTAACTTGCCAAGAAATAACATTTGAAATACATTTAACCTTGTCCATAGATGCACAGAACAGTGTTGCGGCAATGAGAAGATTGCCCTTCAGAGATGCCAGAGCTATTGCTCTAATTGCCATTGCCCGTTCTGCGGACCAAAAGTGTTCAAACCCACCATGGAACTTCACGTGGTGGAGAATCATGTCTACAACCACTTATCGTTGGCAGTACAGCATGAAGGCAAGTTGACATTGATTTATTTTTTTTTATTCATAGTTATTGTTAATATTATTTTACTGAAGTTACTGGTTGCTCATTAGCCTAATTTGTTTAATGTAAGCCTCGTAGTATTGTTACGCTTGAAAATACAATACAAATTTTTTAGCACATCTTTCATTAGGAAGAATAGAATGTTGGAAGTCATGGCCTAATGGTTAGAGAGTCGGACTTGTAAACCAAAGGTTGCGGGTTCGAGTCTCGTACCGGCAGGGATTGTCGTTGGGGGAAGTGAATGTACAGCGCTCTCTCTCCCACCTTCAATACCACAACTGAGATGCCCTTGAGCAAGGCACTGACAACACCTCAACTGGGGCCACTCCACGGGCAGACAAAGCTATAAATGGCTGCCCACACTGCTCCGTGTGGTGTGTCACGGTGTGTGAACTTTGGATGGGTTAAATACAGAGCAGTAATTCCTAGTATGGATAACCATACTTGGCCACGTCACGCCACTCACTTGTGCTAGAAAATGTATATAATATATATAAAATCAATGTCTTATGTAACAGTATTGCACTATACATTACTTTCGAGTGGCCATTTGAGTTCACCCAGGTGAGAGCCTTGAATTTATTACAGAAATTAGTTGATGACTCTTTCAGTTTGCCTCAGTTTTTAATTTTTTTGTTCTTCTTTCCTTACATTCGAGAGTGCTGGCTAAACCTAGTATTGAAGTGCATGAGCCATAAAAGGTGAGAACCAGATTTGCAAAACAATGCTGTCTTTCCAAAGTTTTCACTTTCTTTGTTTTATTTCTGACACCATTTACTGTGTTATAGGGAAGCCTCAAGTAGTATCAAGTGGACTACATGTATGGTTGTCCCAAGGACCATGGGATTCTTACGGTATAATTTTACGGTATAATGTCCGAGTCACTAGCAATTGTACATTTTAGTAATGTTAACTCTCAGCATACTGGTGTTTGTATTCATTGTACAGGGAGTGGTTTTTATACGATCTTGACTTCACCTGTGTCAGGATCACCCTGTTAGTTACTTTACAATGACAACAGACGGGCTGTTATCCTTTAATTTTTACCCACTACATTCATGTATACCAAAAACAAAGGCAGATCAGCCAGCCAGCATCTGTTCTGGAGGACATTTTTATTGATGTGATTCTCCAGGAGGGTGACGAGGCAATTCTGACACTGGCCCTGGTGTGCACTCGCTTCAGAGACCTTGTGACACGGGAAGCCTTCAGGAGATGAGCCCATTTTCTTTGGCTTGACAGTAAGTGTTCCCTAGTAGTTTTGCATAACTTGTTACATATTTTTATACAAATCTTAAGAAATTCTTATGTTATTTGCTTTAACGGCTGGTTAAAGGGGTCATAAGATGTTGCTAAAAAAACATTATTTTGTGTATTTGGTGTAATGAAATGTGTTTATGCGGTTTAAGGTAAAAAAAACCACATTATTTTCCACATACTGTACATAATTGTTTCTCCTCTATGCCCCGCCTTTCTGAAACGCATCGATTTTTACAAAGCTCATCATTCTGAAAAGCGAGGTGTGCTGTGATTGGCCAGCTATCCAGTGCATTATGATTGGCCGTATCGATACGCTCTTACCATACTGTGATGCCTTGTCTGGCCGGAGCGATGAGACAAAAATCATTAAAACCCATTATAAACGAGGCATTTGTTGCATCCAGTGGGGACATAATTACGGATTATAATGACTTGTACTGTCTTTTTACGCACTGCATTGCATCATGCCGCATAAATATAAACCCATGTCGGCATTTGCGATCGGAGAAATGACAAACAAACAAGCCCTACTCTACACTGCCCAAAAAAACTCACGTTTGAATCATCAGTGGCAAATTCTTTAAATATAAAAAAACGTACTTGCAGTCTCTGAGTCAGAACAGCCGGCACTGTAGTATACTCTACCAGGATCAGGAAACAGTCAAAACATAAAATGCGCTGCACACATCTGAAAATTTGAGTTGAAGTGTTCTGGAACAGAGTTGTAAAAACAACTTAACCACTGATTTCTAGTCATGTCTTCTTTTGGAAGACCAAACAAAGTAGTTTCACTTTCACAACAAACACAGCGTCACACATGGCGGGCTAGAATGAGCGGAGTCCGGCGCGGCTGGCGGATTCGACGAAGAAGCATCCGGAGGGCTTGCGGCAACCACATGTTGACGACCCTGGGCTGGACTCCGCTTCGTCCACGGTGAAAGCTGATTCGGCGATCCACAGCACGAAGTTGATGTATTTCCTCAGCGACCAGCACGGATAAGCTCCAGATATGTCCTCTTTTAGGAAAGGACGCCAAACAAAGTATTTTCTCTTTCACAACGAAACACACAGCGCATTCACAACATATTGGCAGCAACAATACTACAGCGAGAAAAAAAAAAATAACGCCTTCTTTCTTTGCGTGAACAACATTTGGGCGGCGTTATGCAAATCATCCCACATCGTGACGTAGACATGTGGGCGTGTTAGAACGAGCCGTTTGGTATGGGCTAAAATCTTGCGGGGTTAACTCTTTAACTTTGTAAAGAAATCTCTTTGGATTGAGGACTTTAGTCTTTGCAACTTTACATATCTTCTTTATGCAGCAAGAGCTTGTAACAATTCAAAGAGAAAGGAAAAATTGAAATTGCGTCATATGACCCCTTTAATGAATTCCAGCCTTGTGGATTTTTGAATGCATGTACTTTTACATGTGTACAGGTGTCACAAATTAGATGCTTTCTCCACATACTACAAGGCAGAGTACTACAAAATGTATAGACTGGAAACTTGTATGCAGTGTGGAGACATATTCAAAAATTGCACTCCAGGTATGCATTGTTAATTGTTGCCATGGAGTGTCTTGCGTTTAATGATGAATTTAAAACATTACAAAAATAATGAACATTGAAATATTTATTTTCTTTGTTTTCTTTCTTTGCTAACCTGTAGGATATGTAGGTTGAGGAAGAAGGGGGTAACTCAAAAAAATTATTAGTGAAGACACCCACCCAGACTTCTGCAGCGAGTTCTGCCAAACCTGTGCTGACCTTATTTGAGTGTGTTGTATGCATGATGTAGTGGCTGCAGTGCAGTATGAAAGGATGAATGAGTGATTTATCATTTAATTCTGTGTAAGTTCTGATTTTGAATGCCCCTCTAATGTTGGTATGTTATTCTGTTAGCGATTAGTCAGTGTGCTTATGATGTGCTCCCAATGTGGTTTTCCTTGTGTTTCATGTTCAAAGTTTCCTTACCGTATTCAGTGTCTGTTTTAAGTTGTGTTTTAATAAAACAAATTTTTTCTTCGATTTCATTGTGTTGGTAATGCATTTTGCATGCATTTATTTAAGTGAGATTATGTAAATTAAATCAGATGCCCTTGGGAAGTTATTTATAAATAAAAAAAATTACAGGAGACAACCTGACAGTGCTGCTATACTTAAGTCATATACAGTTTTATAATAATGTGCATAATCAGTGGTGGAATTCAAGCACACATTTTCTACGTGAAGTAGTAACTTGATTTAATATCACTCCAATAAAAGCAGATGTGCCTACTTATTAATCTACTTAAGTATTTGAAGTCTAAGTGGACTACTGAGAGGAGTAAAGAATCAGCCAGTCAAAGAATACACTTGTTTTTAAGAAATATTTATTCTTACATGTAACTAGAAACGGCTTTTCAGGGATGGTAAAACGTAAGATTCTATTTTTATTTAGGTAGTTATAATGTTTTTAAGGTAATGCAAACGATTCTCCAAATGAAAATATTAAAATACTTGGTTATTGCCCGTAATTATATGTGCCCATTCCCACATTGTACAAACTACAGTGTTTGTAACTAAGCATTTAAAACGTTATTTAAAAAATTGTTTTTAGCAAGTTTGTTTTTTCCGTCACAGCATAAACTTTATTAACGACTCAGAGCACGGAGGAACGGATGTAGATAGAGGTGACTCCATTTAGAGCATACTTACAACGCAAGTAAAAGCCGGACGGGCTCATCAACTACAGGAAGTTTGCGCTGTATTTGAGGTGCACCAGAAAGCACTGAAGAGAGACTCTAAACCAGAGCGGACAGATTTCCCCAGTCTGCGACAAAACCCCCGGATCGTGACCAAATCGGTGCTCGTTGCGTTCGCCGAAGCTCGTTAAGTATGAGCAGGTCAGCAACGTGATCCGAACCTGTCTCGAGCTATCACAGAAGCTACAATATTTTCAAACCTGACGAGAAATTAATCGCGCAACGGTGAGTGTCTCGATAATGTGGGGAAGAAAGTTAGTAAAGGGGTACAACTAAGGGGGGAGGACAATTGACAACGTGGAAAATAAGCCAGCCAATCACACGTGGCAGATGGTATAAACACTATTTAATCAGCATCGGTATGACACACCGAAAATGAAAAGCCAAAAATTCATCAGAATAAAAACTAAGCTAGAAAAAAATTATTTAACAAAAGGCCATATATTTTGTGTAGATAATACCACGATTCATTGTCCTGTTTAATTACACTCCAACTCTTTCTGGCAGTACGGACACGTCTTTCGGATAAAATAACTGACACGACCAATTGAAGGGCCAGTGTAAAATCCATGCCTGAAGAATATGGCCTTATAACTCGCTGTAATTTCTTGTTGAGAATTTATGTGAGAAAAGTATGTGTGCACCGCTGATGGTCGGGAAAAACCTCTTCACTGCTGAAATGTTTTGTAGTGTTGCACCTCGTTAGCACTTGTTCTGTTGTGTTGTATTGCGCGCCCAGCTATGAAAAGACAATGCCGTGAGCAACATAATCATTGTGTGTAGTCGTGAGCAACACACAGTGTATGGCCAGATTTCAATGCTGTAAGCCCGGCTTCTTATGACTTGGAATCTGCAATAGTCTATCAGAAAACGCAGTGCGGAGGCGATCCAACTTGCTCCGCCACCCAAGGATCTAGAATACACCTCCACCCCCACTGATTCTAGGATTCCAACTGCCACCCCTGGGCCTGGATCCAACTCCGCCCTCTGGATCTAGATACACCTCCGCCCCCTGGGCCTGGATCCAACTCCGCCCCCTGGATCTAGATACAACTCCACCCCCTGGGCCTGGATCCAACTCCGCCCCCTGGATCTAGATACACCTCCACCCCCTGGGCCTGGATCCAACTCCGCCCCCTGGATCTAGATCCACCTCCACCCCCTGGGCCTGGATCCAAGTCCGCCCCCTGGATCTAGATACACCTCCACCCCCTGGGCCTGGATCCAAGTCCGCCCCCTGGATCTAGATACACCTCCACCCCCTGGATCTAGATCCAACTCCACCCCCTGGGCCTGGATCCAACTCCGCCCTCTGGATCTAGATACACCTCCGCCCCCTGGGCCTGGATCCAACTCCGCCCTCTGGATCTAGATACACCTCCGCCCCCTGGGCCTGGATCCAACTCCGCCCTCTGGATCTAGATACACCTCCGCCCCCTGGGCCTGGATCCAACTCCGCCCTCTGGATCTAGATACACCTCCGCCCCCTGGGCCTGGATCCAACTCCGCCCCCTGGATCTAGATACACCTCCACCCCCTGGGCCTGGATCCAACTCCGCCCCCTGGATCTAGATACACCTCCACCCCCTGGGCCTGGATCCAACTACTTACAGGCAGAATCACTTAAGAAAGAAGAAACGAGAACAGAAAGAAAAATATTCTGAGATTGTATTTTCATGTTCAACTCCATATGATATTAAACATCAAATAGTATTTACATCTAAAAATTGTTGCTTTTTTTAAATGGGTGAGCTATTTCTTTTAACGTATTGAAACCAATTTTCTATTTAATTTGTAGAATTAAACCAAAGAGTGAGGATGCCACTTGTAGCTCAACAGAAACCTTTTCCGCTCCATTCATCTCCATGCTATGTGTGACTGGTTATAATATAAAATTTTGTGAGATAAGTAGGGTCTGTACTTGATTGTCAGGTGCTGAAAAATCAGCAGCAGCTTTTCAAAACGTTGCGAATAGCACAAACATCAAACTTTTTGACATAGACATCTCTGTGAAGTAAAAAGTTTCTACTGCAATAACATCTTTGAATGTTAAAAATAAGAATGCTGCAATAATTCAACATGTCTACCTTTAAATCATCCCCAATGTTAAAACATTGTCCTGATTTTTTTTTTAAATGCTTACATATTCATCTTTCTTCTAGAGGGTTGAGGTGCAACAGTAGAAGCAGGTCTGTCTCATTTTACACTTTTTGTAGACTGAACTCAGTATGTTCTTATATGTATGAGCTTGTAAGACTCCAAAGAGAAAGGAAAAATTTAAATGCATCATATGACCCCTTTAAAAAACTGCATCAGTTTGATGGCTGCTCAGGTGTAATCCTCAACAAAAAAGAAGAGGAAAAAAAAGAAAAAAAAAAGTAAAAGAGTGACAAAGCAGCACACAAAACTCACAACATAATAGATGACAAACTTGCAACATTGGTTTTTATATGGCGTTTGTGGGTTTTAAGTCTAGGGCCCTAATACTGAATACTGTTGGCATGTTTTATTATTTGTATGTCTCTATAGTCTAAAAATGTCTATGCACTTTTGTGACTTGAAGCAACGTGTGAACACATCCTGTAAGGGGAAGTTCTGAATGATTGCTGGGAAATTTTAAATGCAACAGGTAAAGGCTTTGCATGGGAAATAAAGGAGTGGGTAAATGAAGTTGGTTTAGAGTCAATATCATTTGCCCCAATAGTGGTAATATCCCCAATTCCACCCTGGATAATAGATCAACCGGAAATAGACATAAATTATATAAAAAATTCATACTACTCATTTCTTCGAATATATACAGACGGGTCAAAGAGTAAAGACACTGGAAGGACAGGCAGGTCGCCCTTTCTGCATTCTATCTGTTGACCAGAGTTGACGGACGCCCAGGTGAGGGAAGGCTGAAGGTAGGGGTGCACGATAAATCGAGAATGAATCGAGATAGTGTTCGAAAGAAAGCGGCGATTGTCATGCGTATCTGTCAGGTGACGCACCCGGTTCTGGTGATCAGCATGGAAATCTCCCATCCAATCGGCCAGGAGGGGCACGCTCTCGCGCTGAAACTCCAAAATACGCCATCGCATGGAAGAGAACACCAGAAATGTCTACGCTGCAACGAATGTAAACAGACGCATTCAACTGCTGTTCATGATTCGAAACGTGCACTAATACATCACACGAATACCCGGCAATATACGGTTGATACGGAGTAGACGTCTTATTATAATTTTCAATTAAAATAAAGGTATTTATATGCAATGCCTTTATCCACGGCTTAAATCACTATAACTAGGTTGCGTGACTTATTCTGGTGTAAGAAGCCACATATCTACAGAAGGAACCTGATTTCACTGACATCGCCTGACGCGTGTATTGAAGTGAGATGGAGGGGTACAAACGACGTTATAACTTGTGGTGTGTTTCACCCTGCGTTCAGATGTTTGGAGCAGCATTTACGATCCCACAGCCGTGAAGTTCACTGAGAAGCTATGACAAGACAGGCTGAATTATCGCCACAACGATTTCTCGATTCAGAATCTATCACCGCCCCCCCCTCCCCTCCCACACCCCCCCCCCCCCCCCTTTCGTCACCCACTCCCCGTGCGCCCCCCCCCCTCCCCCCCCCCCCCCCCACCCCCCCCCCCCCCCCCCTCTCAAACGGCTACCATACCCCACCCACCCTGCACCCCCCCCCACGCACACCCGCGCAATACAATCGTCTGCGATTGTCTTTTTGCGTAACTGTCAGGTGAACTACGGCTCTGTGTAGTAATGCTGCTCCATCTGAAAGCGGGTTGTATGAGATTTCCTGCGATTAAGAACCGGCTTTACTACCAAAATGCGACATAACAATCACATTCGATTAATGTCGAGCAGCCCTGTAGACTGGAAGGGCATAAACAGCATAGCGGATACACGAAGTATATACAGCTTGAGATGACGAGCGATATTTTAAGGCACACTAGAGGGGGTACAAGTTAGACACTGATTGAAAAAGTTATATTAATAGTTTGATTCGAGGCAGCTCCTTTATGGTGTAGAAATTTGGGGAAACAAATAGAACTGAACATTTAAACTGAATCATGAAGTTAGGTTGATAGAGCTTAGACAGATCGCGGAAATATAATCAATTTATGGGGTACCAGCAAACGTGGGATTCAAAGGTAATGATGGGGAAGCAGACAAAATTGCCAAAAGACCCTTAATTAAATGAACGAAACCCTAATTAAAACATTGCCCTCAGTAGATCAGAAGGAAAACCATTTGATTGTAGAAGCTTGCAAGGCAGGAAATGGCAGACGACACGCGCACTGGGACTCGTGCTCATACAGGCCGAGCACTATTACAAGTTCACGAAAACATAAAGAAAGTACTTGATGTAGAAAATGAACAAGTTATTTTCACACATTTAACGATAACGGGAGATTCTAATACGCCTTATAATCATACTTTACACATTCTAGGAAACATAACAGCGGTCTATGTGATGGTCTGTTGCATCGAGGATAACTGATAGAGCAGTTAGAGATTATGTACGAAATAGTAAGGAGTGTGTTTCTTAAGGAAGAATTACAAGGACAGTACTGTCAAGGATATCTATAACCCGTTATTAAAATGACGGTCCAAAACAGGAGGGGTCGGAAGACAAATACATGCGTCATGAGCTTTTTAAGAATAGTGGGTTATATAATAGGATTTAGGAGGGTTTGTTCATTCTTTTCACTCCATCACAGTAGGTGGCGATATGCACCTTTGAAGTTGGTTTGCAACTCGCCATTAAATCAAAAGAAGAAGAACGTGTGAACACGACTTTTATTTTGGTCTTGCGATATGGCGTCATATGGCCGCGACGGTCTCCAGCATCTGTTGTGATTTCGCTGAAGAAAGGTTTGTTTTCGGGTTTCATGACCCTTTACGATGCAAAATGAATTATGAATGCAGTAAAGTAATGGTTTCTCTAACGTTATGTTTTGTGAGTATAGCGCATCCACATCTCATTTCTGCTCTCTATATCGTGAGTCAGTTTTTACTATTACTACCCTTTCTCTCTAAGTTGATGGAGAAACGGAGCTTTTTGAAATTACGAGTCAATTGAACCAAAAAAACAAACGTATATTGACAACTTAAACCAATAGCAAATGTTTTCATTAACGTGTAATCTACAAATCATTGAATACCAAATTAAAGTAATATATTCATAAATACGAAGTGTGTGTGTGTACAAACTAAATTTTTTAGTGCAAGTTTTGTTTTTTTGGGGGGGCTAATCAGACCATTAAAGGGGTCATATGATGCCGAATTTCTAGTTTTCTTGCATCTTTGGAAGTGTTACAAGCTACTGGTGAGGGCATTAGAAAGAAGACACTGTAAAGTTGCAGAAAGACGTAAAGTCCAAAGCGCAAAGAGATATTCTTTATAAAAGTAAGAGTCAGCCACGCCTACCTAAAAAACGGCTCGTTCTAACACGCCCCCACATTGTCTACGTCACTGTGTGGGAAGATTTGCATAACGCAGCCAAAATGTTCACGCAAAGAAAGAAGGCAGTAACTTTATTCTCACTGTAGTATTGTTGACACTGCAGCCATGTCCTGAAGACGCTGTGTGCTTCGGTGTGAAAGTGAAAATACTTTGTTTGGCCTTTCAAAAGAGGACGATATCTTTTTCGTCATGCCTGGAGCTGATCCGTGCCTGGTCGCTGCAGGCGAATACAACTGTAGGTGAGGCGGTGGTGTACCATTTCCACGACAAGCTTGAGGTATTCGGCCAATCACAGCGCACTGTATAGCTGGCCAATCAGAGTACACCTCACTTTTTCAGACCGATGATCTTTGTAAAAATCTATGTGTTTCAGAAAGGCAGGGCATAGAGTATAAATAATAATGTACAGTATGTGGAAAAAAAATTTTTTTTTTTTTTGACTTTAACCCACATAAGCACATTCCATTACCCCCAAATAAACAAAATAATGTTCTTTAGCGAATATATGACCCTTTAAGGAGCGTGTAACTCTCACTATATGACCAATCTTACCAGTGCTGCGACATACTAAATAGTGATTTATGTATTTGTATTTAAAACTTTTTTGGTGTTACTTATTCTTAAACTCTTAATACTTCTGTCAACTTACCAGATGAAGCAACTGGTGATGCCTACGTGAGGACAATATGTATAAAGATGCATACGATTTATTGGTAGTGATGAAACCGGAGACGTCGCACAGACTGAGGATGAAGAAGCATTCCGGTCAAACAGAAAAGATTATCTGAGGAAACAATACCAGGTTAGTTGTCCGTTCTCAAAGCTGAATGATCCTATTTAAATGTGCAGATGTCTGTGTGCTGTAGACCGCATACGAGTGACCCGCGAGACGGTGTGAAATCTCTTCAATGTATGTGACGCTACCAATCGGTTGAGATGCTAAAAATCGCGATTTCAATATAGGCGAGATAGGTTTATATGAATGTATCTTTGAGGGGAACTGACTATCTTTAGAAAAGTTTGGTATTTTCTTTTCATCTTGCCTCTGTATAATGAATATTAAAGTTTATAAGTGCAGCGCTGCTTTGTTACGCGGAACCAAGAAAAAAGGCTTAAGAGCGCGTCCACCTGCATGGCAGAGATGAATCTGGGATAGTTTTCAGCCTCAGCTTTCAGCAGCTATTATTTTATGGTCTGTTTAACAAAACTGGTAGTAGACATTCTGTTTTTGATTTCCAATGTCAGAAATTTGCAACTAATGTTTAGAATGAAAAAAGCTAGAGACCATGCTTGCATGTATATGCAGCATATTGTTTGGATCATGATTAAAAGGCAGGGTTTGCCTCTCATTTTAATGAAAGAAGCAAAGACAAAGTTTGTATTATTGAGTTGTGGTTACTTATTTAATTTGAGTAGTTTTGTTTTTCAATTTAGTTTTGTGATTTTAGCATTATTACATATATTTTAAATAGTTATTAGAGACAAGTTTTTATCCAAAGCGACTAAAATGAGGACAATAGAAGCAATCAAAATCAACAAAAGAGCAATGATATGAAGTGAATATTGTATATATTATAGGTTATATTAGTTTCACAAAGAAATGTTCAGCATTTTGTCCAATCAATAATAAAAGGACGCATTTAATTTATAATTTGTTTTAAATCTAATTTTGTAAAAAAAAAAAATTGTGAATCGTTACATCCCTACTTGTGAGACATGTCTAAACAACTTTTGCACATGTCTAAATGTCTACAGAAATTAAATATATTTTTGAAGAGTGTCATATGAGTGTCTTAAAGCACTTCTATTTGACATGGACATTGTGCATTCGTTTTTATGTACGTGTCACACTTAAAATGAGAAAAAAATAATATTGAAGTAGCTTAAACAAAATGATTTTTAACTACTTTTAAATTACGATTTACTTGTAAACCTTTAACAATGAAAGCCATTCATTTCTGTGACTTTATTATGCAACTCTTATCTAACAAAAATATTTATTTTGAATAAAGCAAGTCATGAAATGTGAATCGTCAACTTTATATTTGTTGCTGTACATGACTCTTTTACTTCTCTTCCTAAAAATGCTTGCTTTATCAAACTGCTGTTTTAAACCAACATTTTGTTTCCAGATAGAATGATTGAAAATCATCTGTGCCATTTACTTCTGGAAACATTAACTTTTAAAGGCACAAAGTTTGAAAACCATCAGTGGGACAGTCATCTGTAAAGTGAAGTGACGTGTGGCCAAGTATGCCCATACTTGGAATTAGTGCTCTGCATTTATCCCATCCAAAGTGCACACACACACACCCGGAGCAGTGGGCAGCCATTTTTTTGCTGCGGCGCACGGGGAGCAGTTGGGGGTTCGGTGCCTTGCTCAAGGGCATCTCAGTCGTGGTATTGAAGGTGTGAGAGAGCGCTGTACATTCACTCCCCCCACCTACAATCCCTGCCGGTACGAGACTCGAACCCGCAACCTTTGGGTTACGAGTCCGACTCTCTAACCATTAGGCCACAAGCATTTTAACAAAATTACTAATATTGACACCTTTTACTAAATATTCAAAAAATTCACACAGTTCTAACCTATCATTGAAGTAAAACAATTGAAACCAGGTTGAGGGAATATCATCAGTTTGAAAATAAATGCTTCTCTGTCCGTGTTGCTCCACCATTGTGGCCACCCGTAAATTAGGTGCACCATACTTTTTCAAGATGAAGAAAGCAAGAGATCAGAGACCATTCCTTCATACAGAATCTTGGCCAGATCAGTCTTAAGATTCGCAAACATTTCCTTCTCGTTCAAGTTCACCTCATTTTCTATAGGGTTACCGTTCAGGGAACTGAGGGACGGAAGACAGCTCACTTTTGTGGCTCAGTGACCCTATTTTGGTTGATTTTGATTGTTGTTTCGGATATTGTCTGCTGGAAGATTCGCAACCAGTTTCCAGTTTTTTACCCATTGTAAGCATTTCTTTACAAGAGGCGTCAAGGCTTCAGAGATTTTTTGTATGATGTTGTATCTGATGAAGCCATGAGACATGCAATGAAACGATGTACAGGGACCTCCGGACAGAAAGAAGTAGTACCCAAAACCACTTTTAAAGTGTCCTGAATTGTGATGCTCTTTTACAAAGTAATTGATTTTGGGTTTTGGGGAGCGTATGTACTAGAACATGCTCTTCAGTGCTTGGGGCTTCGAAATGAAAAACACATTAATATTTACATAATTTATATTATTACAATACCTTTCTCCCCAGGTTGGCACAAACGGCTCGATTAGTTCCGGTTTTGATGAACGCCCGCCTTCCGAAAAACTAATTGTGATGTGATTGGTTAGCTGTCCCATTGCATTGGGATTGGCGAACAGCTTAGACGGTGTTACAGTACTGCCACGCCCCTTGCTCCGTCTTTCAACAAAACCTTTTGGTGAATCCGGCACTTCTCACTCGTGTTGTGGAAGCTGTCCTCACACACTAGTATAATTCATGCGCAGCACACAATAGCAAATTGGGGTTATAATGCTCAAGAACAGAGTTAAAAAGTAAATTGCAACCACTGTTTCCTGCCATCATCCGCTTTCAGAAGCCCAAACAAAGACATTTGGGCACAGAGGTGAAAAAAACTGCGTGATTTTTTGTTCTCTAGACCAGCGGTTCTCAGTCCTCTGCGTACCACCGCTAGCTGTATGTTTTGCACGTCTCTCCTTGTTAACACACACTGATTCAGATCCTTCCTCTCGTTAGGAAGAGTGAGTCTTCGTGCATGAACTGTGTTTGTTGACATGTCCCTACACAGTTCCATGCTCCCTACTCCCGGTAGCAAAGGTGTTGAAGGAAATCTGTTGAAGTTTACTTCGGAATATTAATTTACAGATTTGCACTGCGCCGCTGCCTGATCTTGTGTTTCACTCACAAACGAAACTTACTAGTGAAGTGGGACATAATATACCTTTGTAAATAAATACAATTTAAATTCACGTATCGCACACTTAAATGCCCTTTGTCTGGAAC